>CM059973.1:69336104-69684336 GCA_030490835.1 Annona cherimola | reverse complement strand
TAATGATGTAGGCATGTTGCAGTACCAAACTGCCAATTAATAATTATCATTTGCTGTTTTTTATTTCCAAAAGTTAAAATTATGTAAAAAGATAAAATTTGATATACCAACCAACCTATACTAAAATTACATACCAATGAAAAATAAATAAATTTTTTTGGCGGCAGCAAACTAAGGTTAATAACATTAGTTTTACTAGCTGTGATCTTTATGACTTCACTAGAGTCTACACGGACTCACGGAGGATATGTGAACTGACTCCGTTTCTTACGGTGATTCTGGACAATTCGGACTAAGGAATATAAAGCTTCAACAAATCAAGGGAGTGCTGGCATTTGGGAAAAAAAAATGAAGGAAAATTATTTAATAAAAAAGTTTGACAATGTGATATGATAAAGATGATAATTGGGCGTAAAGGAAATAAAGTTAAAATTGATACAGTAGTTATATAAAAATATGTGAAAAATTAATTATAAAGTAAGGTGACTGCATAGAAAATGTGCCCAACAGCAAAGATAAAGTTATCTTTTCTTTTCCCGTTGTAAATTTATTAATGCCTTAGATTCTATGGTATTGAGAATTAATTTTTTAAGACTTTATCAGCTTGTTCAATACTCGAAAATTTTGCGATTCGAACTTGAGTGAAGCAAGCATCAAGAATGCACGACAAGACATCTAAATGAGTAGAAAGTAGAAAGGACAAACATGCAAGTGAGACCAAGGATAAACCAGAGGCAAGCCATGGTACTACTTTAACATGTCTTCTTATCACAGGTAATCTCTAATATTAAGAGAATACAAACTGTATTCCTTGTATGTACAGTCTCCATACTGACTTCCAACTCGGATTTGCTAAATATTCTGCAGTATAGATGTATAATTGCAGTAGCAAATGATTATAACTACAAGGACGACTGTCTTAATTAACTTGCTCGCTGCTTGGTTGGCGTTGCTTCTCCTCCTCCACTTGAGCAAGCAATGTTTGAAGCTCTGCTTCTGTGAGCCCCTCCAATCGCTTCTGAAGATGGAAGGAAAGATGAAGTAGTTTGAGTATTACTTATCCAAAATTCTTAGTTAAGGAAGACCACAATGCCTCACCATTGAGCAAAATATCATCTAGGTCCTCTCATCAGATGGGCCACACACGAAGCATCAAAGTCAACTTATTGTAGCCCACCCAAGGAATGGATCAGCTAAATTTTCTAACAGAGAGGCGTAATAATCTTCGCAATCCATCTTTGGAAGTCAGAAATGTCTGCTACGGAAAGTGACAATAGCAAGTTCACCCAAAAATGAGCAGTATGTAGCATGATCCATGAACAGAAGCAACCTTTTCGCATCAGCCAAAACCTAGGTACAAACTCCTTCAGGTAATTCTAATCATTCTCATGATGCCAGGCCAAACATGGCAACAAGTAATGTCCTCCCCATCTAATCAGTGCCTCACAAAAGAAAATCTGCTGAAAAGGAACAACATTGAATGGATGCCCAGTGAACAAGTGACATCAATGAACAACAGAACCACCCTAGAAAATGACTGAGAATCCCACCAAAAGCCCACATTTTCAACCAGCCCAGCATCCCTGCTACTCTGCTCACTCTCCTCATGCCTAGTAGGTCATGGATGCAAGTACTCTGAATGGATTAAACAAGAAATATCTGACCGAATTATGAAAACATAGAAAAAATTACAAAAAACGTAACGCATTCTGCAGGTAGGAGACCAAGTTGGAGAAACTCAAATCATGTTACTTGCATTGGAATCCTACCTCCATGACCTTGTTTTCATAGTCACGCAGCTGCTGCACATATGTCATTTCTTTGTTTGAGACTCTAAAAATATATGTGGAAATCCATCCCACTGTTAGTCCTAACACAATGACCAATTGGACGACATTGCCTGCCTGTAAAGGATCAAACCCAGCATACTGCACAGAAGAAAAAAAACGGGGGGGGGGGGGGGGGGGGGGGGGGGGGGGTAGGGGGTAGGGGGGTAGGTATGATATCAAAATGGTGAAATAACAAAAAATTTCATCAGGAAAAAAATATTCCAAAAGAGAAGAATCAGAAATAAGAAGAGCTCAAGGTAGTAATGAAGGCATGCTCTGATGGACAGAAAAACAGTTACACTGATAGCTCAATAATGTAAAGAGCAAATCCAGATCAGGTTATTGAATTTATTGGGGGGGACTTCAAGACCTCATTGGAAAAAATTAATCTGATAAAAATTATAGTTTCCCATATGGTTGAGCCTATCTGACCTGTTAATTAGTGACAATCACTATCGGCATTGATGCAGAATTCCTCGGAAGACTTACACTTTGATATTGTCACCAACAAATAGACAGCTTAAAAAGTACGTAAATAGTTTGTATTCAATAGAAATAGTTAAATCACAATGAGTAAAGATCTTCCCATGTGAGACATCTCCAAGGTCATTGTCTCATTCTTATTCCAGATTCCTGATATAACTGCATGCTATATACGAAGGGTCTGTAAGCAAGAGAATGATACTTGAACTACAACCGGATGTCAATATTTGCATGTTCATAACCCAAAGGCAAAATGATGGAGTTATAAATTCACAATGATAGCCACCAACAAATACATATTTGCTTTCGTTTGAACAGGCATCTGCAAAACAGTACAACTTAAATTTCACCCCAGGAATGAATAATAATACCTCCAATCCACTCTTCAGACCAACACCTATCACTGTTACCCCAAGTCCAATGAGCAACACATCTTTTCGGGTATATCCAAAAGGTACCTAGAAAGTTGAGCAAATAATAATTTTCACTGTCAATATCACTAGGGAAAATTGGTAAAAGATAGTGTAAAGCAACTATGGTAAATAAGTGTACTGAGCTTACTAAGAATTGAGCCACCAAAGACCATGTAGGATGGTAAAGAGACAAGGGAAAATATGGCAGCTTGCTGAATGCAATTTGCAATCTGCACTGACACCCTATATAATCAGCGGCAATGAAATTCTCAAGAAGTACTCTCGAGCAAGGTTTCATGCAAACCTTGAGGCAAGGGAACTACTTAAATGTGATTTATGGTCCGCACTACTGCAATCACCATGCTTCCTATGTTCTCAAGACGTCTAACCAAGCATGACTAACTGGCAAATACAAATTATTTGCAGACCTCAAATTCAAATGGCATTGCATGGCCCATATCAAGGGAGCTCTATTTGTTCAAATACCCAGAGCATGCCAAAAGACGATCGTAAACAAGAAACCAGTCTGCATCCAACAAATAGTTGCACATAACCTGCAATGGTTGTACCCTTTCTAGTTATAAGCAAGCTCCATACAGTACTTAGCAGTACCCCAGTTTGCAGTGATGCAGTCAGTTTCTCACAATCACAACTCATACACTTTCTAGTTATGAGCAAGCTCCTTGCCGTACCTAACAGTATACCAGTATGCAGTGATGCATGTCAGTTTCTCACAATCACACTCAACCTTTTGATGGCAGTCCACAATGAGCAGTGAGAGTTCAATCCACCACAAACCCATAAAGACCGAAACACAAACTGTTCATTGTTTACCAGCTGTTGCTTATTAGAGCAATCACTTGTTGAACATTCAATGGAAAATTGGGTTAGAATGCCAGCTGAGAACAACCTAGCTGAAACCAGCTACAGGAACATATCAACAATATTTGGTTGAAGGAGATCATCTCCAGCAGCAACAATTTCATTTCCAGATATTCCTTGAGAGAAGTGTTTCTTTCAGCTAAACAAGAACATTAGGACCAGTAATTCATACTGAGATTGAGATGCATTAACATGCCTTTTCTTTGGTAGCAGGAGAATCTTTCGAACCTTCTCCACCACTCTGTGATGATCCAGTGCTTCTAGGAATCATAAAGGACAATCTTTTCGATGTTATGCCACCGAGGAATTTTCTTGAAAAAGAGAAGGGACTTGTTGCATGCTGGGTTTGGCAGGAAATTCTGCCTGTACAAGAACAGCTACATGTTACATGAGAACATAATACACATACGACAGGCTGCTATGCGTTCAACCTCTATGAATTGGTTTGGTTGAGCTGGGATTTTTCTGGTTTTTTTTCATTTTTTTGAGACTAGCTGGGGAAATTTTCAGTCAGACTTAAAATTGAGAAAAAAGCAGAGAACTAAATTCATATGAAAATTCTGGTTAAGTAGCAGAAAGAATTAATAGTAGACAATGGTTAATTTTTGCTGATGGGTCTACCAAATGTCAGATAAGGTGAATGAGGAGACAAAAAGCAAGTAAACTGCAGCCACACACTTGGGAATGTATATGAAGCAGAAGGACAGACAGAGCTGATTCTTCTTATCCCCTCGACGTTGGAAAAGAAGGCACGCGAAGATGAATGTCTTGAAAGCAATGCTGTGGTGGGAGTAGAAAGAGAATCCATCAGCGTTGGGGTGTGGTGCGACAGAGAGGAGGGTGGAGGAAGGGCGGGGAGGACTCGAGAGGGAAAAAAAAAATCAACCCGATCCGCTTCGAGGGGAAGAGGGGAAAAATAGATAGATACTCCTAACTAAGTAGCGAAGGTTGTGGGAAGTATCGTTCACCTCATTGCAGTCAAAATGAGTTCCGCTTATATAAAATTCAATCTATTTTTCTTACCTTAATTATTAATAGAAAATATACTTTACGTATCGTATTTTATTTTATTATATTATCATGAAAAGTCCACCATTTATCTAACATTATTATGCATGACTCCATTTAAAAATATGTAAAATTAATATAATAAAATGATTTGATGTTATATATCAATCTTAAAATTAAAATTTTAAATATAAATAGTAGTATTATTACATGGATAAATAATTTTATACAATATTGCTATATTTTAATACATGTATAAATGAATCTAGGTATTTTTTACGATCTACAGATAAATATATGTTTAAAGCAAATGTAGATCACGTAGACACTGTTGCAAAAGATTTCCTAAGCGGGCCGACTCGTTTGTTGTAGAATAGTTATAACTTTTAATTGGGGAGAAGTTATGAGAGCCCTAAAATATCAATTGAAAGCATTTTTGAGCTCACAAATGTGATAACTTAAGTCAAAACCACTAGAGCACGTTTTCAATATCAAAATTCATCATTTCCGCATGATTCGAGACCATTGAAGTTTTTCGCGATTTTATTTATTATTTATATTAAATTACGTATTTTACTATTTTTAGTAAAACATGCATGATATGAATAAATGATATTTTCTGTGCATATGGGTGGTTAGTGTAGGATTGTATCTGAGTTTTCATGTGAGACTTATAATTCTCAAGGCATAATTTTATTTTTATATTTCCTCCACTACACAAGTAGTCCATCTATATATTTGATTTGGATAAAATTTGAACTTTTAAGTAAACAAATAATGCTAAATAAAATAGATAAATTATATATATCATTTCTATTAAAATTTTTGTAAAATGACAAAAAGGCTCTTTAAACCAAACATTATATTTGCAATGTTTTTTAACTATTTTAGGCATATTTGCTATTTCATTATTTTATGTATTTTTACTTATATTATTATTTTAGATTATTTTACAAATATGCTCATAATATTTGCAAAACTTGTAAGTGTTATTTTTGGCTTAAAGGACATTATCATTATTTTATAGAAAAATCTAACAACATCATAACAAAAAGGATACACTCGCAAATTTATGCAAATCTCGTAAGCATATTTGCAAATTCAGCAAATTTAGGAAAACAGATGTATTATTAGCCAAACTTTGTAGACATATTTGCAAAATTCCTATTTAATTTGGATAAAATTTTGCCTTTTAACTAAACAAATAATGCTAAATAAAATAGATAAATTATATATATCATCCATTATCATTAAAGGGTTCCGTAAAATATTCACAGAAAATATGGGGAAATGGTCCCAAGAACGTCCCTGCGCCACACATTTCCCGCGTTAGAGGATACTTTGGAAACCGTTTGCATCTGCTGTGCCTCACGTTTGCCTTGACTATATACCATGTTAATCATCTCTGTAAATCGGTAGCATTGTTTATTTCATCTTCTTCTTGGCCAGTCAACAACTCATGGGGTTATATTTTTTAAAAGAATTTTTTTTTTTTCGCACTTGCAGGCTCCACTCCAATATGTTCCATAATTTTTTTTTAAAAAATTTTGAGCTATCATATGGGTTTTCTGAATTTTTTAAATAAAAAATTTTGGATTTCTCGTGCTTTTTTTGAAACCAAAAACAACTTTGGATTCAAAGTTTTTTATTTAAAGAATCCAGAAAACCCGGATATCTCAAAATTTTTTTAAAATTTATAGAAACATAGCATAGTGGCGTTCGCACGCGTGGAACAATTTTTTTTTTTTAAAAACCTATATGAGAGAGCTGCGTCCCTCACCTTTAATCAAAAAATTTTGAGCCGAATCTACAATGGGGCCTTTGCTAGGTTTATATTCATTTAAAACTATATACTTATTTTGTGGCCTATATATATTTTTAAACAAATTAATACATTCTTAATTTCATTATAATGTTTTAAAAGACAATGGATAAAATAGATCTTAAAAAAGGTGCAAATGGGTCCCATTATGTGAATACTGCCCAAAATAGATATAATTAAGGGTGCAACTAAAATAGAGTATCCACGATATCTACCAAATTAACCCTAATTTGGACAGGATAAACTAAGAACTAAGAGAAAATGGCCCCAAGATAAAGTTAGAAAAAAATTACTCATCCCTTAAAGACCCACAGTTCGGTTCAGTTAATAACTTATTCTACCTCATTCGTGTGAAAGTTGAGCCAATTTAGGTTCGATTTTGAATCACTTTTTTATTTAACCCTCAACAATACCATATTAAAATAAGGAAAAGTTATTCAATACGTGCATTGAAATTTTAGTACACTCGGATGACAATCCATATCCTAATTTCTTTTTAAAAAGCTTTTATAAAACTTTTAATCTACATATATTTATTTTTAAAAACAAGAGTAATTTAGTTATTCAAAAATAATTAAAACCATTTTTGTTAAATAGAAAATATACGTACAACTTCAAAAATGATAAAACTTAATAAATATGTTAAAACATCTAAATTAATAATTCTATTAAAATTTTCAAAAAAATTTATTAATAAATTTTTCTCCCAGATGCACTAAGCATGAAAGGTTTTCATGCACCCGAATGTATTGAATAACTTCCCTTATTTTAAGATGATATTGTTGTTGGTTAATTAAGAAAGCGATTCAAAACCCTAACTAAACTAATCCAACTTTCACACCAATAAGGTAAAATAAGCTGCTAACTGAACGGAAATATGGATAAAGCAAGAACTTTAGAAATGACAAATAACTACGTAAGTAAACCAAAAACATAACCAACCCGAGTGCACTCATAAGTATGATAAACCACAGCGAGCTGTAAAGACGATGGGGAATAACAGGAAAAAACGGCCGCAGGAGCGCAAAGTCCAACCCCGAAATAATAAAATAAAAAGCGTTACAGCCACACCAAATTTTAATGATACTATCACAGCCTTGCAATTTTACACTAAAACCACATCAACAATAACCGAGAACCTGCTAAACTAGATGTAAGATACCTAAGCATCCCAGAACACAAACTCTCTTTACCACAACTCCACCCAAGCCTTCTAATGATCAAGAGTTTAGAAGAAACAAAGGAAAACAGCGTCTCAATGGTAACAAAAACTTGCCATTGGGACTTCTCACACCGGACTGATGAATCTAGGCTAGCATTTTGAATAAGAGCCTACATATGAAGTTTTATTTACACCCTCACAGATAACATGTTCCCCGTCAGATGTTTGGCTAGAGCAACCAGAACATGGCCTCTCACAGCCCCATCCACAGCAGGAGCCGCTGGTCTTTCGATAAAGGGGATGATGCTGCCTGGACAACCTGCAGCAAGTGGATTGACAAAATCATTAGTAACAGCTGTATAAGAGGAACAGGGAAGGAGAAAGAGACGAGGCACACGATGCAAATTGAGATGGTGCATGTGCTGCCCCTGCACAACAGTGCATGGTTCCCATTATTCCACGCCAGCAGCTCGCGTAATCTCCTTGCTTTGAGAAACAGAGGCAAGGAGGCCCTTGCCCTGGGGGCTCAGTGATGACATCAAAGTCGATATGACCAGTTGTTCACACTAACGGCTGATGTGGAAGCATGGAAACCATGAACTGTTGTGTGGGGGCAGTGCATTTACTTCCACCAGAAGCCCTCATCACTTTCAAGGGCCACATGCATTCATCGGATAGTTTTGAAGCAAGGGCATGCCCCCAGGAACTTTTTTCTTTTTAGGGGTTCAAGTAATTAATTCATGCTCAGAAATTTAATGTGCAACTATTTCCAAGATAATTTCTGATGAAAAGAGAACCAATGCTTTTAAAACGAGACCAGAGGTTTAAAAGGCGTAACCATACAGTTCACAGTACAACCAGTCTGTCTAATGTATTTTTTGGGGAAAAAGTTCAAAATATATAATGAAATTTTTAAAAATTCTAATGCTGACCTTGGGAAATGAATCGATACTTTTACCACTAAATTTCATTGCTTAATGCATCACTTCTATTAGATTGATGATGCTGATGATGATTCACTAGACCAATGTGTAGTGCTGGATTTGGGAACTGAGAAATTCCAAATTTAACAGGTTTGGTCCGGTTCCAGCAGGAATGGCCAGAACTTTGGAAAGTGACTTACTGCATCATAATAGTATAGAAGATTGGAATTTTTTTTTCCCCTTTTACTCCACAATTTTTATTTTATTTTATTTTTTTATTATTATTATTTTTGCCTCCCTCCTGAATTAAAGCGAAAAACACTTTGAGGGAGCACGGCACATTTTGGTGTTTAAAATTAAATCCAACAAACAGTTAACTCTCAAAAGTAGAATGGGCCTGGGTGGAAGAGCAACAGAGAGGATTGTTTGCCTCACCTCAAAGCCAGTTTTTTTATATAATTCTTGTGCTGGTCTGTTGTCTGCATTGACATGAACAAATAATTGCTTCATTCCTGCTTATTACATCAAAGGGACAAAAAGTAAATGAGGATCTCAAATGAGATGTGGAAAGGGAAATTTTTTTTTATTCCTGAGTGTTTTTTTTTTTTTGTTGGGAGAGGGGTGGGTGAAGGGTGAAGGGTGAAGGGTGAAGGGTGAAGGTGGGGAAGTACCTGCTGAAATAGCAGTGTCAATTGCCAAATAGAGCATATTTGTAGCAATTCCATGACGACGAGCATATTTTGCCACACAGACATTTGAAATGTAGCCATATCTATGTGCATCATCGGCATTGCGACCAACAAGGATGCCATTACTTCTTTTCAGTTCCTGACAAGGAAGCATTAAAAAGTCCCAGGAGGTTGAATATCTTAACTGAAATCCCAAGTAAATGATATTGGAAAAGCATTTATAGGCAGCCCAAATATGAATTTCATTATCATAATGGAGTGCGTTTGATCAAACTCATAGAGTATAATGAGCAGCACTGCTAACAAATAGATGGGCTGGTCATCATTTCTTTCCCCATTCATTTCCTACCCCCCTTATGAAAGTGGAGCAGATTGAACTACCAAGATGATTAAGGGTACAGTTTTACCATGTTTGCACTCAAGGAACTGCAGCACAAATTACCTAAAAAAGGATAATATCACTGGTATTGACCCATTCTTCTCAAAAGTCATAAAGAAAAAGAAGAGAGAAGTAAGACACACAGAAGGTAGCTTTATGGAAATACCCATGAATGCAAAAGGCAAACTACGGAATCTCAACATTTGAACAGAACAAATATGCAAGGTTTTGTATTATGCATATATGGATAAGAATAAGAAATCAGAAATAGAATTGATGATTGAAAGCTTCACTCCCTGCTTACCCCAGGAAAGGTTTCCCCCTGTAGGTACTGCCGGACACTTAAGTCAAGGGCGCCTACAACACTTTTCAAGACAGTGCGCCTAACATTCTTGTCTTCCTTCTTAACCTGAAATAAAAAAGAAGAACTAATAAAGCTTGATGTCATGCCTTGCTACAAGCACTAAATAAATGACTAATAAAATACAATGTAGACAGAAAGAAAATGTGGCAATTGTCAAAAAATGCTTCATAAAATTACTTTTAAAGTCAGCTCTTGTTAATATATATATACTTTTAAAAAGTCAGCTCTTGTTGCCAAACCATTATTTTCCTATGCAGTGATCCAAACATTAATTTTAGGAGAAAATCTTAATATAGGTGCATCTTCTGAGTAACTGCAGAACAACTCCAGTTTTGACCTTAGGGTCTCCAAAACTGGGAAAAAAGATACAGTACATAGGGACAGTCGATTATTTGAAGGGAACTACAGATGGAAAGTTTGCAATTAGACAGATTTTTACCATTAATAAATGAGTCAAATCTGTGTCAATTCCCAAACTGTCTTTAGATTTACTCAATAGGAGGGATACAATCCATGAAAATCTCATTGATCCTGCCCGAAAAGGAAAACCAGATCTTCGAAATTGACCTGTAGCCTAACACCTGGTGATCATATGCTCCTAAGTGTTTGACCACAGAAAGGAACGACCTTAATGAGCCCTGCTTCTATGTAACCTCATCCATTTTTTCCCACCATGATAATTGATGGGAATCCACACCATTGTTGTATTTAGCATTAGCTGTTTAGCTAGGAGACCAAATTTGATCCAAATCAAAGATGTGCATGGTCCCCATTTCCTTAAAAATATATATTCATGTGTAACTTATGAAAAATGTTTAGATCCATCACATATGCATTAGAATATAATATACTCTATGGAATCATTTATCCACATAGTATTGACATTTTAAACATTTTAGATGTTGAAAAATACAACTTTAAAATTAATATTTAGCACCACACCATTGTATTACATTAATTTTAGACATTTGTATATAGAGAATACACAATGATACTAGAAAAAAGATTGGGATTTTCATGATAATATAAATGATCATAAATACGATGAATGGAGTGGATTACCCATTAATCATCAATGTGGAGAAAATGGATGGGTTACATAGAAAAGAGGTTTCATAAAAACAGAATTCGATGTTAATCCACAAATAAAAACATGACCTTAAAAACTACAGCGGAGCTCAAATTAAGAACATGGAAAACACTGGAGGCACCAAATAAATAAAGCAGCAGAAGCCCCAAATGTCATTGGCTGATGATACGAACCATTCAAGATAAATAAACCGTGAATTAAGCCACACAAAAGTGACGAAACTCAACAGATGCAGGGTTATTTATGGTATTTGAAAGCTAATAATTAAACTGTAGTAAATAATTCCAAAAGGAAATGAGACAATGTTCTTGCATGCATCAGCAGATATAAACAACTATGCACCAAAACATACAACAGCAATCATTCATTTTTTACTAATTGAAGAACACAATGTGCACATAATGGTTTAAATATTACCAGCAACTCTTTTTCAGTCCGAGGCCACTTGATGTTATAATAACATTCTGGAGACATTTTCTCAAAAAATTTCAAACAATTTCAACAGCTCCAGTTTGCTCCTATAAGACTATTAGTCTAGATTTGAAATAGGTGTCACTAAGAAACTTAGAGAGAAATAGCAAAATGGAAGTTTGGGATACATGTTGACCTCCAATTTGGGTCTTTTTTGGACAAAAAGGTTTGGAGAAACTTAGACAATATGAAATTACTACTTTAGTCAGAAATGAACAAAATTTTTCCCAATTTTGACTGTAAATAGGCAATTTATCTGGGGCTACAACTAAAAAATGGAAATGAAGAATTGAAAGAAAATTTTTTGAGAATATACCGCAACAATACAAAAACACTTCAGTGAGTTTCCATCCCTACCAGAACATCGGTGCTTCAAAGCATAGAATTCCTGACAGACATACCAAACATCAGCTACATCCAGACAAATAAATTTTTCATGAACAAGGTACAATTAGATTGGCAGGACAAGATTTTGTTTGTCTGTTTGAAATGCTCTTTCGCATGCCAATGCACATAGTTAGAAGTAATCAACATGTTCATTCAATTCCACAACTCAACATTCAAAGGATCATCAAGGGATATTCAAAGAGATAATCCCCAACATCCTTTCATAACCTTGAAGTGTCAAATCTGTTACCTAGATAGAAGTACAAAATATAAGGCTACAGAAGATCAACTTTCTCAATATAACTTCACAATATCAGTAGGAAACCTAACCTGTTCTGCAAACTTCCTTTTGTAACTATCTACATGCCTGTTAATAAAGTTTGTCAGATTAAAGGCCCCATTAATCATGGAAATAAATAAATCACAAGAGGACAACTAACCTCATGTATGACATTGACTCCCAATGAGCTTCTGCACGCAGCCATGCTGCTGTCTGCTTTGCAAGTTAATGCAAGTGAGTGATCAAAAAGCTTATTCTAAATGCATAATTCAAACATCGCATTACAGAAAAGATAGGCATTATTGGAAAATAACAACCATATATGGACCCCCACCCAGTATTCTTCATCCAATGCAGCTCCACGGGCAACAAATCGACCAAAGGCCCGCTTCTGTCCTCCACACAATTCTTCTTCAGTTGGCTGCAACCTGTTGAAAGAGAGCTCAGGCAGCCTGGATGCACCGCCATGAGAAACTGGTGACTGGTGAACATTGTGAGAACTATCATTGCATTGGACTTCAGTACCTTTCCGTCGATTGTATAGAAGGGGAAGATATTCCCTGTAAGAGCCCAAACATAAAGATGCCGTTAGGAAGGAGAAGCATGCACTTCCAGGTTCATCAAGTGCTACCTGAGTAACCCGTCCAAATGGGGCCAACATTGTTCATTACCGAGCATGAGGATCCAGATAAACGTCATCTTCATGTATCATTTAATCTATGGATATAGCTGACTTATAATTTCCTTTAAGAAAAGGTTTTCTAATTAAATACAACAATGCATAAATGGAAAAGGAAAAGAAAAAATCATTACCCAAATGAAGAAGAAACCTTAGAGGAACATGTGATGGGATTGTAATTTCTGCTTTTCACAACCGCTTGGGACCACCTCCGGGGAGAAACATGGAATCGAGGGAAGAAGCTCCCCACAAGCTCCGTATTTCCCGTGAGCATATCTCACGAGCGATATCATAACCTGCTCCCTTCCAAACAATCTCACAACCCCCCGCACAAATCAAATGCCATGCAAACGGAGAAACTCATAAAGAAATCTAGAACGATCACAGCCCGAGAAAAGAGACAAATCAACCTAGGAAACACAGAAAAACCATCAGAAACCAACCAGCCCAAACCAAAGATTGGAATTTTAAAGAAGGCGGCAAAAATCAAAATTACCAGAGAGAGCTAACTCGAGGCTATTTACGCCTTCTTCAGAGGCAGAAACCGGAGAAATTCCGTAATTAGGAGCAGAATGAAGGGCAAAAAGCAAAGAGGAAAGACGAAGCGGAGGAAAACCAGGGGAATTTTACAACCAGCAGTGGACAAGAACGAGAAGCCCTAGAGAAGTAGAAAAAAACCGAAAGAACGGAGACGAAGAACAGTATTTATATGTTTTTGCGTTGAACAACCGAACCTGTGCTTCGCGCGTGCAACTACCTAATCTACACGCGCTAATATTCCCGAAATTTGGTCTATTGATCTTCTCATCCCAACCGTTGATTCATTTTTTCGCATTTTATTAAGAATTTAAAATTTAATTATTCTTATAAATCAGAATCCAATATGATCTTACTGAATGATTTATTTCAAAGTCATCCATATTTTAGCTACTAGGCCTTCGAATTGTGATTTCTCTCTTATTTCTTTTCATGCGTTCCAGGGAGAAGGAACCAATGGTTGGACTGTCCTTCTATGGGACCCGCGTATCAGACCTGAAGGATCGGGTAGATGTGATCGCGGGTGTGGCGGAGGGCATGGAGGCATGGGGAGCTGGTGTTCGAATCTGACTTATCCAGAGTTTTCTACGGTACGTCTAGACTGGTTTCAAATAGTCTAAACCGCTCAACAATTTAGGCTGGAATAGGCAATTTTTTGTTGATCCACGACGTTTATTGGGTACATAAACCATTCCTTAATGTTTTCGGTAGAAAGTTAATTTTTATCTTCATTGGAATATAAATTAATGAAATAAGTTTTTAAATGAGTTAATTTTCAAATAAAATATTGTTATTTAATTTGATTAAAAGGAATTTTATAGACTATTTTAGTAAAAATAAGTTTTTTCTTGTATTGCCTATTTTCGTTTTGTTAAAATGATTCAGATTAGAGGACAACTGCTCTTTCCTACCGTAAACCCTAGCAGCCGGCGGCGATTGTCATTATCCATTTTGCTATTTCGAAGGGGATAACCGGATAAGGCTTCTCGCGTCCAATGTTGTCAGACCTGGTCGTAGACAGCCAAACCGGCAGAACCGCGGTCGAACCAGGTTCGAACGAACCGGTCAGGGAAAAAGAAGAAAAAAATAATAATAATAAAAAATACCCTCCCGGAAAGCAGTCACCCAGCCCGCCCTCATCTTTGCCCCCAAATCGACTGGAGCACAGCAGCAGAGCAGCGTATACCACCACACTCCATTTTCTGATTTTCTCTCAGCAGCAGCCAAAGACACGATGGCAACCGGCATATGTCTTCTCCTTCGCTGGCGAGCTCGATTGCAGGCTTGCAGCACAAGCAGCAGCAGAGATCAGAGACACGATTGCAACGGCGTACGACTTCTCCTTCACCAGCAATAGCGGCCAAAGACCAAATTGTGGCCGTGCTCGAGTCGACAGCAGCCATCACCGGCGCTCGGTTTCCTTCTCCCGGCCCGATAGACAGCAGCCATCACCGGCTCACCGCACGGCTTTTCCTTGTCCAGGCCTTCCTCCCCTGCTTCGTCCAGCCACACTCCCTCTTTCCTCTCTCTATCTTCCCTTCTTCTTTTTTACTCTTCCTAGCTTCTATTCTTCTCTTTTTCGTTTTACCTTGATCGTTCTCTGCCTACTTGTTCCTTCTTTTTCCTCTTCGCCTACTCTTCTTCTGCTCCAATTTGTTCATCTCCGGCACGCTTGCTCCGGCTAGAAACGACTGTGAGGTTTATATGATTTCTTGCTTGTATTCTTTTACTTTGTGCATTTTAATAGAATACAAGAAGGATGATGAACCTAGATCATTTAACTAAGATCAGCTACCTGGAGATTCTGGACATTTAGTTTGTGATTGCTTTGTTTCATGTGTTTAAAAAAAGGGTTGTGCATACTTCATTTATCTGTTGCATGCATTTTTTATTTAGTTGAGAAGATGTTGTTGATTGCATGATTTATAACTGTAATTTATAAATTATTATCGCATTATTTTAGGTATACGTAGTTAATTTATAATCATGTCAGCATTAAACCTATCTGGAAGTGGAAACTTGAAGATACTGAATTTTTTTCTTGTGTTATTGTGAATTTTGGATTTGTATATTTTTAAAATTTTATGTCCGATGAGAATGTGAGCTTGTAGACTTTTAAAATTTTTGTTTGATGAGCATGGTAGACTTATAGCTTATGGTAGACTTGTAGACTTTTAAATTTTCATATTTTTTGGTGCACATGAATTGTTCTTATATTACCGTGAATGATTTAATTGTTTAACCATTATTGGTTTATGTTATTTCTTATTGTGTTAGATATATTTAGAAAAATGTAATTCATAAACATGCCGAGATAAATAGGGAGAATTCAAGAGTCAAATCTTATTACACATTTCCGGTCAGTTAACATAGTTGATTTTTTCTAATTTAATATATTATATTTGTGCTTAGTTAGTGAATTTTTGAAATTTTTCATTAATTTTTCCTTGCATGATTTGTTTTGATGATTAGAGTCTAACATGTAAATTTAAGAGTTAAGAATATATAATTAATTAAAAATAATCAAACATTTATGACATCATAAATATGACATACTGACGTTACCTGTTTAAACCAATTTGCTTAATTGGTTGAATTGTTTCGAACTGACTAATTCCTTTACCAATTTGATCATTGGTTCGATTCTGACAATATTGCTTGCATCTTCTTTGTGTAAAAGAAACTTAAGAAATTCCCCGTTCATACTTTATAATTTCAGGTGTCAATGTTATCTTTCCAAATTTGTTTGATATTTAATAATAAGTAATAAGCTCAAAGATTTGCGAAAGTCAATTTTCCTCCAAATAACTGTTGTCTACTCGGTATAAAATTTTGGTTTTTATGACACACCATAGACCCAAATGTCATTATTTTGCATACCATTAATTCACTAATATGATTAATCTCCGAGCATACTTTTATAAAACTTCTCTTCGATGTGACCCTTTTTATTTTTAATATCTTGATAGTTGATGAAAAATCTATTTCATCTATTATATTTAGTGTCATTTATAATATCATAGAAACCTTATCATTTAGTCAGTATCATTATATATGGACCTCATATGTAAAGATGAATGATCCTGTTAGTCCAGACTAAGTAAATGTCCTGCTTTGGCCCACATAAGACTAACTCATTTACAACAGCTATTTTTAGCTTTTTCTTTATACACTTATTTATCTAAGTGTATTTAATATATAAACCAAATTTTATCATTTTTGAATATGTGTATATATTGTTTTTTAGATTTTTAAAGATAAAGGGTATTTTAAGTACATATATACATATAGATGTTTAAAAATCTAAAAAAAATATATAAACATATCCAAAAATGGTAACTTGGTTTATATGTTAAATATACTTAAGTAAACACGTGTATGAAGAAAAAGCCAAAAAAAAAAAGTGGTTGTAAATGAGTTTTTGAAGTGGACTAACCGGAACATTTACTTAGCCCGAACTAATATGTAAAATCAACATAATAAAATAATTTAATACTAAAAAATAATTTTGAAGTAGTATTTCCAATAGATCATTTAAAATATCACTACTATGTGAATAAATAATTCTATTAAGTATTATTATATTCTAATACATATATAAATGAATTTATTTTTCCTGATTTACACATGAAATAATTAGAGAAAACCTAAAAGTGAGACCAATTTGTGATAAAATTAGAGAAAATAGATTAAGATGGTTTGGTCATGTTAAAAAGAGGCCTGAAATAGCACCAGTTAGGAGGACAAAGTCTATCCAAGTAGAAGATGGTAGAGGAATGAGAGGAAGACTAAAAAAAACATGGATGAAGTAATTAAACAAGATTTAAAAATATTACAAATTACTAAAAATTTAGTCTTAAATCGCCAAGAATGGCTTAACAGAATCCATGCAGCTGACCCCACCTAGGTGGGAAATGGCTTATGATAATGATGATAACATATGAATATATCTATTTTTGAGCAATTGAAGCTTATGCACATATTTGGTTTGGATGAAACTTAGTCTCATAGCTAAACAAATGATGTTAAATATAATGAATGAATTTGATTTTGCATTAATTATCAACATCTAAAAAATGAATGGAGTTGCATGAAACTGCTTCTATATAACTTGCTTAGATAGAAGTGAAGTCCATTAATCTTTAGGTATATAATATATGCTAAGTAGATTTAAAATAAGAGTGCTAAAAAATATTTGATAATTATTATATACTTAAGTGAATAAAATTTTTTGAAAAAGCTTTTTAAAACATATAATTTGCACTGTAATTTTATCAAAATGATTATTCGTAATTAAATAAATGATCTAAAATAGAATAATTAAATTAATCATCGGTTTATAACGAATAAGATCATCATCATCATCATCAGTCTGTAACAAATAACACGAAAAGAAAATTGACGAAAATAGAAAGAAATATTTAAAGTATATATTTAGTTGACCATATAGTGTTAAGAAATTTTTTTGCTTTTATAGTTATTTTAGAATTATAATGACTTACATTATATTTAATATATCATCTGAATTACATATCATATAAGAAATTTACATATGCATTATAATGTAATAATACTAGGGATATTTTTTTGTATTATCATCTGAATCACACATCATATAAGAAATTTACATATGCATTAGAATGTAATAATACTAGAGATATGTTTTTTTTGTATTATCATCTGAATTACACATCATATAAGAAATTTACATATGCATTAGAATGTAATAATACTAGAGATATGTTTTTTTTGTATTAAGAGAGATTAAATTAATTTTTATAATTGACAAAGCAATTGAAATATCATTTAAAGGGTACTAATGAAATGTGTGCAAGCTGTGATTATATAGTTTAAGTCTCCAAATGAGAAGCTAAGTTGATAATGAAGAGACCAATTCAAGTATTCTAAGTCAATTTACGGTATTTTAGTGGTAAAGTTGCACCTAAGTAGACTTGAATTTCAACTTTAATAAAGTCATAATTCAAGTTTACCTAAGGAACAATTTGGGATCAAATGTTAGAGAATAAGTTCAAAAGAGCACAAAAGAAAAAAAAATGAAGTTGCACTCCAAGTCAACCTCGTCTACAACTTAGGTGAAGTTGAAAGCCAAGTTGACTTAGTCCTACAGCTTCAGGTGTGGTTTTGAGGAGCAATAAGGGGTGAAACATGCTATTTAAAGTTAAAAATCAAGTTGACATTACTTACAACTTGGGTGAAGTTGCATCCCAAATCATCTCAGCTTGCAATTCAAGTACCAAAATCCAATTAGTAAGCATAGTATTGGAGCTTTAAGGTGAAGTAGCTCCCAAATTGACTTCACATGATATTTTAGTGAAGTCGACTCTAAGTCAATTCCACATGCAACTTAGAGCTTACTTAGCAAGAATTCAGAAGATGTACAAGCAATGAAGTCACATCTTAAGTTGAATTAAATGAGTTAGGAATCTAGGGTGTGTGCTTGAATGAGCAAAGTAAGGAGGTTGCCTTGAACCACTATGTATTATACTTTTGCGCGATGTGTTTCCCATATTTACTGGATTGCTTTTTATATTCTAACACTTGATCATTCAAAGTGGATTTAATTTTTAAAAGGTTTGCAAAGTTATTAAATTTTATAAACCCAAATCGTCCTCCCTTTTGGGTTAAGCCTTGTCATAAGGGCCAACGAATACTTTATAAAATTATTTATCTATATAATAATGATATTTTAGCTTGTTTAAATGTTGAAAATGTAATTTTAAAATTGATACTTAGCATCAAACCATTGTATTATATCGATTGTACATATATGTAGACGGAGCCGGTGGATGATAATATTAGACAAACGATAGGGTTTTTATGATAATATAAATGGTGCTAAATATAATAGATGGAGTGAGTTTCTATCCATCATTAAGGTGGGAAGAACAGATGAGGTTATATAGAAGTGTGGTTTCATAGAAGTGAAGCTTAAATTTGTAAGTGAATGTGGCCCTACACATCTTTAATTTGGATGAAACTTGGTCTCTTCAATAAGCAAATAATGCAAAATATAATAGTTTAAATGAATTTCTTATCAATCATTAAAATGGTAAAAATGGTTAGGATTATGTAAAACTGTTTACGTAGAAGCTATATTCTTTATCTAAAGTCATATAAAACATCATCGAAATTGATCATTCAAATTACTAACATGAATTATTAGCCGAAAGTGTTAATCAATTTTGAACCAAAATTTACTTCAAATTTTTCTAAATTTAGTTGGGTTGAGTTTGAAATTTTAGAAAAGGGTTAACGAGTTGTGCTTTGCAAAGATTTTGTCATTCAGAATTAGAATGGGTTGACCATGACAGCTTGACCCAATTAACAGAGTCTCTGAGATGACTCAATGAGTACCTGTCTCTTTTCCACTCGCTCGGCGTTCCCCCTGGATTTCCCTCTTCCTCCTTTCCTCCATTTCCCCTCTTTCAAAGCCTCAGTCTCGCTCAATCTCTCCGCATTCACCAGAGATGCTCTTCTTCCATGGCAGTCGATGGAGATGATCTGTTAGGTATTACTGCACCTTATAATCCTTTAGCTTATTGGAACTGGTCTTCCAAATAATTTGCTGTAGATTTTAACAGCTCTTTTGATTAATGCCCTACTTTTGGTTGGAGTTTGTTGTGGTGGATTACTGTCCTGCAGTGGTTTTAGATTACATTTTGTGGCAGGTTTTGGTGGATTGCAAATTTTCAAACTGCAGTCGAAGTTTCATTATCTGTATTGCTAATTATGCAAATTTATGTCTTTTATATATAAAAAAAAAGGTTTATTTTTCACTTTAGGATCTGGATTGCATTCGCCAATCACCAGGGAAGAAGATATTAATGTGGAAGTTAATCAAGTCACTGCTATCATTCTACGACACAAATCAAGTCACTTCTATCATGCTATGACACAACAGCCCATTTAATTTGGTGTGGAAGCTCAATATTTTGTTGTTCAGAAACTGAATTTTGAACCTGTGAACCAGCCTGAATTTCAGGAATAATGTTAAGTTAGGTTTTAGGAAAATGGGTTGGATTAGGATTAGGGTTAGGGTTGAAGTTTTATTAAAGGAGTTAGGAATAGGGTTGTCTTCTATAAGACCTAAACCAAACCTGCCCAAGTTGTACCCCATTAGCTAGTGACAAAGAGATTGAGTGGGGAGATGAGAGAATGGTTTTAACATGGAGAAATGAGGAAGATGTCTTGCAGTATTATTGGAATGGAGTCTTCCAGAAAACGTGCTACTGGGTGAATTTCCTTGTGGCCTTGTGGGTATGGATTCAACTGCTGGGTTGTATAATCTCCATCTGGAAATGTGAAACTAAAATTGTAGGGTTAATTATGTATGGCAGGTGAAATTTATTTTCATGCACTTCCTCGTCTAAAGAGCACTCTGGGGCATCCACAATTCCATGTCCCATTTGTTTTAATTGAAACTGTAATGGAGATAGAGTGTATATGGTAGTTTTGGTTTGGACTGTTGGGAATGCATATGACTATTGCCTTGTTCTATTCTAGGCATTGTCGATGCAGTTTGGACATTTGGTGTAATTCTCTTGGAAGGCCTTATCAAATTCCTGTGCCCATGGCATGGTTCAGTAAATAAGCGGCAGATACCTGTTGGGACTTCAGAGTTTCATGGTCTCTCTGTGTGTGTGTTTTAATAGCTCTCAGTCTCTCAATACAGATTGCAAATTTGGCCTCTGTTTGAAGACCACAACAATTGAACTATTTGGGTTTACGGAATTTTCGCTTTGAATGTCTGTTGCAGGAAGCCATGAAATTGGCTATCTTCTTATTTGGGAGTATGTCTCAAGTTGCATCAAAGTGGAAGTCTGTATGTTTTCTGCATGCAATGTGAAGAAGCTACAGTTGATTTCAAGAGATTCAAATTCTCTGGAAATGTAATTGCTTTTTCAAAAGTAACCGGTAAACAAGATGTTTGGAATATTGGGGAGTATTAGTAGGAGGGTTTTGGAAAGTACTAAAGCAACTTTGTTAATAAGGGTTTCTACTCCTATTTCAGAAGAGACAATTACCTTTGGGCCTTTCAATTTTAACATTCAGAAAAGATGGAAAAAACCAGTTGTTACAGCACAAACACGCTTAGAGGATAGAACTAGAGATCTCAAGCTTGATAAACTGATGGGTCATTTCAAGAGAATGAAGATAATTCTGAAGTTGGTGGAACTACTGTTGAACCGTAGAGGCTCTCATGCATCTGTCCACCTACTCTCCAAATGTCGGAATGTTGTTGGATTGAGTACTGGAATGGGTATTTTTCTCAGAAAGTATCCTCACATATTTGATATCTACACCCACCCAGTTACAAGAAATCCCTGCTGCAGGCTAACACAAAAGATGTTGGATTTGATCAAGGAAGAGGCTATAGTGATTAAAGAATGTGAAGCAATGGCTGTTAAACGCTTGAAAAAGCTTCTTATGATTTCTCCTAGTGGGAAATTGCACATTCACTCATTATGGTTGATACGGAGAGAGATCGGGTTGCGTGAAGATTTCAGATGTTCAATTCTTCTCAAGTACACGGATGTCTTTACCTTAGAAAGTCCTGATATTGTTGCATTGGTTTCTAGAGATGACACACTAGCCATTGCTGAGGTAGAAATATGGAGAGAGAGAGAATATAGAGAGAAGTGGTTGAGTGAGTTTGAAACAAAGTATGCTTTTCCAATTCATCTTCCCACTGGATTTAAGATTGAGAAAGGATTTCGAGAAAAGCTGAAAAACTGGCAAAGGCTACCTTACTTGAAGCCTTATGAGAAAAAGGAGGTCGTGCGAGCTCGTTCCTGTGGTGGGAAGGAGCGGTTTGAGAAGCGTGCGGTTGGTATTCTTCATGAACTTTTGAGGTTAACTGTGGAGAAGATGATAGACGTAGAGCGGTTGTCTCATTTCCGAAGGGACTTCAACATGGAAGTAAATATACGTGAGCTACTTCTGAAACACCCGGGTATTTTTTATGTATCAACAAAAGGCAACTCTCAGACTGTGTTTCTTAGGGAAGCATATAGCAAAAGTTGCTTGATAGAACCAAATCCACTCTATGAAGTTCGTAGGAAAGTGCTCGACCTGGTGTTACTTGGTTGTAGAAACACTCGAGAATTGAAACCGCAGGAGGACCCTCAAGAGCAAGGCAAGAAGCTAGGTATTGAGAAGGTCAATTCTGGCCCATGTGATGGACGCTGGGTAATTCCAATTTTAGGAGATTTCAATGTTCTTTCTGATGAAAGTCATAGTGATGCTCATGAGACATTTGATGAAGAAAAAGATCCCAAATTTGCTGGTGGAGAAATTCACAAAGATTTCATCAATGGGTAATGACAAATGCTAAATGTGTCTTCGTTTTTGACATTTCTAGCATTGAATTACTATCTTGAAATTTCGATTTGGCATTCCTTTTTTAAATTACAAACAAGAGTTGTCACTTGGGCTGTGTTTGGTAATCACATCTACAGGTTTTCCGTTATTCTCTCCCCCACACGTTCTCCCACAAATAAGATGACTTCTTAACTATGTAACAACTCTACTTGTTCCAACTTTATCCTTATATTCTAATTATTTTTGCCACCACCTTATTTATTTCAATTTTACGTTTATCATATCATATTATTCACATAATTTTCAATATTTTCTTTCCTACTTTCTAAACTTTCAACGTCCTATCATAATTTACATTACTAAACAAAGCATTGGTGAGCATTGATTTTAGGGAAAATTTTCCTATCCCCACAACAATTGGCCGTTATTTCTTTCATATCCATAAATGTCAATTTTGCCTCTGTACTGTTTGTGAAAAAAATTCCAAACGAAATCCTTATCATATTTTTTTTGTAAAACATATCCAACGTGCTTTTAATTTAAATTATAACAAAAACAGAACAAGAATTTATTTCAATTATTTACATGACGGTATGGGGGCAAAATTGACATTTCTACCTACAATTAATGTTTGTTTTGGTTGAAAGTAATGGCATGAGAGTTGGAGGTATTAGGGGTGAAATGTTGTAAGTGTCGGCAGAAGTTTTGAAATGCTGTGGATATGAAAGGAATAACGACCAGATGTTGTGTGGGTAAGAGGAGAATTTTCTCTTGATTTTAAGAATGGGAAAAGTGTTCCAAGATTATTCATCTTAGCTAAAACTAACCATTGAAAAGCTCAAAAATCTCATAAGTTTATGCAGCTCAATGCATCCCATTGGAAATTTTATTTTTTTAATATTAAAATTTTTGTTTATAAAATTCTTAATTTAAGTGTATTTGACTTATGTATAAGGTTTAGAAATTTTATTTTAAATATTTTTCGAAATTTTTTATGAAACTTTTAATCTAAGGGTGTGTTTGGCAATTCATAAAAAATGTCAAGTTAAAACTTTTCAATCTATAACTTTTCACTCTTCACAACTATCATATTTTTTAATCATTTTTTCATATTTTCCTATACAACCACCCTACTTTTCAATCATTTCTATACAACTAAACTATCCACACAACTAACCTATCTATTTTAATTTTATTATCTTTACTACTCATCATTACCCTTATCATATCATATCATTTGACAACTTTTACCTTCCAAAACTTTTTATCAAAAGTTTTATTCATTATCAAACACACCTTAAGTGTATTTAACTTATGTTTTAATTTTGATCATTAAATTTAATTGTATATGATTGATTTTTGAAAATGGGGTATTTTAGTCATTTAAAAAGTACTAAAACCTCCTTATTTTTAAAAATAAAATATATACATAATTTCAAAAATGGTAAAACTTAGTTTAGAGATTAAATACATTTAGATTAAAAGTTTTATAAAAAAAATTCAAAAAATATTAAAAAATTGAAAGTTCTAGCCGCATGTATTGACGTATTGTTGCATTTAAACATTCTTCTTACTGTATAGTAATTATCTAACTTACTCACTAATTATTTTTCTATTAAAAATATTATAAGTGCATAAGGTAAAAGTTTGTCAAGTGATAAAACTTTTGATGAAAAGTTTTCAGTGTAAAAGTTTTTAAATTATGAGAAAATGATGTGATATAATGGAGGTATTAATAAGGAATAAAGATAATAAAGTGAAAATAGATAAATTACATGTATAGATAGTTATGCAAAAATGATTGAATAATATGATAGTTGTATAGAAAAAATAACAAATAATTAAAAATAAGGTATTTGTGGCTAGTGAAAAGTTTTAGGTGTTAACAAACACCTATGTAAAAGTTTCTTAAGTCATAAATAAATGTATATGGATAAATAGGATAAACGGTTTAGATTTTGAATAAAAGTTTGAAATAAAAAAGGCTGCATGGACTACCTACAGATACATAGCATAGCACTTTCATATGGTATTGATACCACTAAGTCTTGGACTCTTGGCCCTTGGGTGCTGTAGTACCATTTTAGCCCCAATATTAATGATTATCAAAATTTAATCTGCTCATGTTGTTAAAATTGATTTTTTTATTATGTTATCAAAATTTATTTTGTTTAAGATTTTTGGTGGGTCATAAGTACTTCAAAATATTTATAATGGGCTCTGTTTCTATGTCACCAGATTATATACAAGTGGTCACACATAACTCTTTTATTTTTTAAGTTGTTGATGATTGATTTAAAATTTAATCTATTTAACATTACTTCTTTATTTAGGAGATAAAGTTTTATTCAAATTAAGTATGTGCATGTGCCACATTTGCTTAAAAATATATTTTTTCATATATAAATATGAAAAATACTTAGATTCATTCATACATGTATTAAAATGAAATAATGCTTTATAAAATCATTTATCTACATAATAGTGATATTTTAGATAGTTTGGATGTTGAAAAAATTACTTTAAAATTGACATTTTAGTATTAAACTATTTTATTATGTTGATTTTATACATTTATTAATAAGACCCATATACATTGAAATTAAACAAATAAAAAAGTTTACAAAATACTATCAATGATGTTAAATATAATAAACCGAGTAGATTTTTTTTATCAACTATCAAGACCTTAAATACGAAGGAAGTTGCATAGAAAAGGAGTTGCATAGAAACAGACCCAATTTATTATCATATGGAGAATATGAAAATGACTTATTGACCCTTATAGATGTATTGTAATGCCATAGTTATTCATGAGCTCAAAATGCGGGTTGCGTTAATATCGAAGTATTTCGGCAGTAAATGCCATAACCAAACCTATTAGCCGCGCTTTCTTCTTGTAAGTTGCAACCAAATTTCTACTAATTGCTTGCCACAGATCATCTGTAACTTCGTCCTTACAACCTTAATATAACTTTTTCAACAAAAATCACCATTGCAAAAGCTCACGTTTCTTATGTTAGTGTGTATCACAGCGTTAACACACCCCCGTGTGCATGAATGTGGTCCCCTGATTGAATTCGGAGGAACTATGCCTCCATTGTAATGAAGTAATAAAAAAGGTGATTTTCAAATAGGCCTATTTAGTTTAATTCTAATTGCAAATATACTCACATAGTTTTAGAATTTGCAAATAATTCTTACATAATTTAATCATAATTGCAAATATACTCATGTCGTTATCACCATTACTATACTGTTACGGTGTGAGTATATTTGCAAAGATATATAAACTATATGCGTATATTTGCAATTTTAAAAAATTAAGTTGATATATTTAGTTTTTACAAATATACCAATATAATTTGCATATTTTTACAAATATAACATAACATGACGATGTATTAACAACATCATAATAGTATTGGTATATTTGCAATTATAATCAAACTAAATGAGTATACATGTCTCTTAAAAAATAATGAGTATACTTGCAAGACAAATGATCAACTTAGGCCGGCATAAAAAAAAACATATTTTTTAATTTTTTTTCAGTTTTTTTTATAAACACGTTAAGTTAAGTGTATTTATTCTATAAATTAAATTTTATTATTTTTAGATATTTTAAATATTTGTATTCTTAAATGCAGTGGCATTGTCATAATTTTTAATACGACGATGTCATTGTATTTAAAAATAAAAAATACTTAAAATATCCATATGTAGTAAAATTTAGTTTATAGATTAAATATACCTAACTTAATCCGTTCATAAAAAAAACTGAACAAATATAAAAATATGTTTTTTAGAACTACCTAAGAGGATCAGCCTCCTCCTTAGCAAATTACCTAATAAAAAAAAATTGTTCTTGTGGTAGTAGCATTTAGGGGAACTAAGAAAGTGGTGTGACACCAATTTTTTTTTTTTAAAAAAAAAAAGAAGAAAAGAAAGTGGTGTGACAATATATTTTGAGCACCGCGTAGCACTGGTGGGACGATATCACTCTACTTTGGTCACCGAGAATTAATGTGGTGTGACATTACTGCGTTCCACTGCTGTCACTAAGAAAGTGGTGTGTGACAATGTCACTCCACTTTAAGCACTGCGTAAGGCCGTGGTGGGACAATATCATTCCACTTCGGTCACTGAGAATTAATGTGGTGCAACATTCCTACATTCCACTGTTGTCACTAAGACGGGAGGCGTCACAACAGGGGCCAACCATTCTACACACAGCTTTGAGTACTGCTACTGCTGTATATATATAGAGTAGCCGTGGTCTCTGCATTTCATCTCAACCTTGCAGCGAGTGCTAATTAAGATATATCGTGCAGATCAAATTCCATCCAAAAAAATCATATACCGATGGATTTCTCCAAGAGCGAATTTGTATTTTTGCCCGTATACCCGTCGGTTTCCCACCTCTCATCGGGGCTCCTCCCTCAGGCGCAGCTTCCAGACCACAGCAGCTGTGGAGACGAACTATTGACTATGTTCATTGTGGGTAATGTGGTCCTCAGCCGCGCGTCCGCCTCATCATCACCGCTCCTCATTTCTGCAGATTCCTATCAGCTCTGATCCCTCATCCTCATCAGGAGCCCCAAAGACCACGCAAAATAACAAGATGACCAACAACGTGCCTCGTCTTCTCTACGTGCCAGTACCACCTGCCTACTACTACGAATGAATAAATGTGGTCATCTTGTCTATTTCTTTGCATCTCACCTGATTTCTACTTATAATAAAATGTTGCAAATAAATGCGTTCCACTTGAGGCCAACCGGTTTTTTAATTATACATCTTGACGATGGAAGTATACTCTACACACTGCATTTATAATCATTTATTTAGTTAGGAAACTTAGTTCATCTAAATAGATGGTGTGCATGACTCCCATTTATCAAATGTCTAAAATTAATGCAAAAAACTATATACAAAAGAAAATAATCAAGTGCATTTGGACTCCAGTCCATTCAATGTGGGCCTCATATGATCATGAATGGAAAATCTACATCTCTCATTGAATTTAGAATTGTTCACTTTATTAACATACTAATTTGCATTTAAATCTAACATGTATGTGGCCTCCATCTTAAAATAGTGCAAAATCAAAGTAATAAAATAGTTTAACGTAAATATCAAGTTTAAAATGTTATTTTTAAATAATAAATAGTTATATAAAATTTCATTGCATTTTAATATGTGTAGGGCTCATTTTAGACTTACAGTCCGTCTGCACAGCACATGATGATATCTCAATTTCCAGAGCTATTGATTCCCATCCGTTTCCTACCTCTCCAGCCCACAGCAGCAGTGGAAGCTAGCCTTTTTATTTGCAGAATTCCGCCTAACGTGGTCTACAACGTGCGCGTCATCACCGGAGGGCTCCTCGTTTCCATCGATCCCTGCCAGTTCTCGTCCCTCATCTTCATGATGCCCAAAGACCACGCAAAATAACAAGATGGCCAACTACGCGCCTCATCTTATCTATGTACCAGTACCTCCTACCAAGACGGAGATGTATTCTAGGAAATGGGTAAACGAGATAAATGCATCGACCCCGCTATGAACCCTACACCTCTGATCCCCTAGTACACGCTCACCTTAAACATTTGGCCATCCAAACGGTTACCATTTGCCACCACTATGGACGAATGAATACATGCGGTCATCTTGTCTGTTTCCTTGTATGTCAGCTGCTTTCTACTAGTCACAATAAAATAAAAATGTTGCAAACAAATACGTCCCACTCTGGGACAACCACTTTCAAATTAACACGACACACCTTGACGATGATAATACAGTGACCATTGCATTTAGAATAATTTGTTTAGATAAAAAATCAAGCGTGCTTTTGGGAGGATATGTAGAGAGAGTGGAATGGGGAAGTGAAAAAAATTTTGAGAATTGCAAGAATAATGTGATATGAGAAGGGAACAGTAAGAATAACTAGAATAGTTATATGAGAAAATGATTGAAATATAAAATTAAAAATAAAAAAAATATGGCAGTTAAAATTAGTAAATGATTAGATACATGAGAAATAAGTTTCTCCTTCCACTCTCATAGGATGTGATACCAAACGCACCCCAACTTTAATCAAAACAAAATATGTGCATGGCTCTCACTGGATGTGCATGTTAAAATCAACTAAAAAAATTATTTAATTTATATATATATCAATTTCGGAGCCATTGATTTAATAAATAAATCGTCTAAAAATATTCTTTTACGTAAATGATCATAAATTGTAAAATAAAATATTCTTTGACAGATTGGTCTAAGTGTTTTTTTATTTATGTATAAGTAAATATTTTAAATTAGATACGGCCACCGAAAACTTGAATTGAAATGATTTTTGATATTAAGAAAGAAGCAAATGATTTTAAAGAATGTTGGATATGATCAAAGGAGAGGCCAACCTTGAAAAAGCTTCTCAAGATTTATTCCAGTGCGAAATTGCACATTTACCCGTTACGGTTTGTAAGACCCTTATTAAATGCTCACGAACCTCGCTTGCCCACAAAGAAACCCAAACAGGATGGGTCATCTGGCACATGCCCATTATTACACCCATAAACAGCTAGTGGCCCCATTATCGGTGGCAACTTCTGTTTGCTATAAAAATGGACAGAGTCCTAAACTATTAATAATAATAGTTGGACAGAGTCCTCTTCATGGGCTGGCTATTCTCTTTGGACAATACAATTGTAAGAAATCTCGAGTTCTGACAATTGGTTGACACGCCGAGAGCTTAGGGTGCATGAAGATTTCAGACATCAATCCTTCTTAAGTAGCCAGATGTACAACGGGTGGCTAGTGCAAGTGGTAAGAGACGAGCTTCTCCGTTAGAAAGTTCGGGTTTGAAATTCTGATTGGGTGGTTTAAGAGCTTTATCTTCCCACTGATATTTGGGACATGTGGTTTTCTTCATTGATATTTAGAGATTTGTAGTTTTTTTTCTGACAATTTATAAAAATTATCTTAAAACTTGATTGTCATACCAGCTGAGATGTAATGTAAAATACACTAATAATAAAAAAGTATCCATATGTCTTTACATTAGAAAGTCCTGAGATGATTGCATTGGTTTCTAGAGATGAAAACTAGAAATAGCTAGGTTGAAATATGGAAAGAGAAAGAGAATATATAGATAAGTGGTTGAGTGAGTTCGAAATAAAGTACGCATTTCAAATTCATCTTCTCACTGAATTTTAAGATTGGGAAAGGATTTCGAGAAAAACTGAAAAATTGGTGAAGACTACCTTACTTGAAGCCTTTTGAGAAAATGGAGGTCGTGTGAACTCGTTCTTGTAGTGGGAAGGAGCGGTTTGAGGAGCGTGCAGTTGGTATTCTTCATGAACTTTTGAGCTTAACAATGGAGAAGATGATAAATGTAGAGTGATTGTCTCATTTACAAAGGGACTTCAACATGGAAGTTATTGTACGTGAGCTATGCCAACCGGGTGTTGCTTTGTTGGTTTCAGCACTTGCAATACATGCCACTGGTCATGGAATCAAGTCCCATGTTGAAGCTTTATTTTTTGTGAGTGCAAGCTGTTGTCTTCTAAATGAGCATTTTGTCTTCTCCTTTGTTGATAATAGAAAAAATTATAAGAATACTTGACTTGAATTTGTAAGCGAAAATAAGATAAGATGTATGAATTCTCGAACTTGATTTGTAAAATGAGTCTAGAAGAGTTGTAATATTTTAATACCAATAAAAGAAATATATGTAACCTCCTTATGAAACACCTAAGTATTTTTTACGCATCAACAAAAGGCAACACTTGAGTATGTTTGTTATTTAGCAAAACCTTTTGAATAGAAAGTCTTGGATACCATAGAAATTAGGTTGTGAAGTATGGGACACAGATCATGATAATTTATGAACTGTTGCATGATGATAATTTGTTATATTGATTAGCATGCTCATCAAGGTACCATACTACTTTTGTAAGATGATTGTTGCCATAGGATAGTTCAATGACTGTCCTAATCCGCATTTGAGAGTATGAAGTCATGCCAATTGGGCAAACATTTCCTAAATACACAGATTTATCTCTACACAACCCTTTCACTTTAATTAGGTGTTGTAGACATCCAATTTTTGGGCAAAATAAAATAAATTTGATCTTATTCAATATGAACCATTGTTTTTATTATTGTGCTCGATCTATAAAGATTAGGCCCATAATAAAATTTACAGCAAATACAACAAGACTCCAATCTGTATCAACGGCCAAGATTTAAATATGGCATGCACGAGCACTAATCTATGTACACGAGTAGAGTATCATATAGTGCACCCTCTTCCTCAAACAAAAATTGGCAACAGCTGCCATCTCCGATCGTACGCAGCAACTGCCCAACCTTCAACCGACGCTATTCCAATCATCACACTAGAGACCCCACCTAAATGTAAAGGTTTAATGGACTAACAAAAATTACTATTCCTACCATTAGACCCAAATAGTGGTGCACATGTTTCTTTATAGCTCGCTTGGAAAATGATGGGCCGTTTTTTTGGATTACTAACTCATGCATTGAGAAACCTAAGATTTTGTATAAACCATTTAATGAATGGATTTTCAATGCCCACAAGCCTTTTTTGGGAGCAATGATTACAAATCGCATCAATTATTAAAAGCAATTTATACAATTATGCTCATGACAAAATAAAAAATATTTTTCTCATGCTAAATGGGTCGAGAACAACTTAACAAATGATTTTGATCGAACTAAAAATTAACATGCCATGTATTTTGAAGGGTCAAGATACACTGGACCAAGCAAAAGGTGAGTATTTGCACCACTCCAAATGAGAAATAAAAACTATAAAATTCAAGCTACCAAGTAAAGATCTAGGCCTTGAAATAATCAAGAGACATCAATAAGAGTGGACTTTATCAAAAATCAAGTCAAAAACAAGAAAAGATCAAGGTAGAAATCAAGACACAAATCAATGAACAAGAAAAAGTGCACGTGTGAACGCTCACAGCTGCCCCACAACTGGCCCACCAAATGGCCCACAGACGGGCATGAAATTTACCCAAAGCCCTTCATTAATCCAAATTGCGAAATACACCCAGTTGAGTTTTACAGAATTTTTAAAACTATTTTTTTTGAAATTTTTACAACCTCTAAGCCTATAATTTGAACAAGCCGTTTCACCCTCAAAACCCCCAGCATTGTCTTCCATCTGCAAGACGCAACCTCTGTTTATGCTCCGCCGGTATCATCGTTCCTATCTCGTCATCATCCAGCACTACTTTCGTTCACCCATCATGCCCTGTATTTTTTTCTCACGCCATTCCATAAACCGCATAGTCGGCGTATTTAGGCTTTCGCACCTTAAAAATCCAAGCATTAATCTTCAAATTTTTTTCATCGCTGGAGAGCACCATCTCTGTCTTTTTCCATGGCTCTTCACGCATCGATCTTCTCGGCCTCATTTTAATTTTGAATTATGATAATATGCAATATATTGTACACATGCTTGACTTATAATATTCAATTATTTTATTTTATTTTTATTTTTAAAATTTTTCTTTATAAACATATTTTCTTAAGTGTATTTAATACATATACTAGGTTATATCATTTTATAATACTTTTACATAAATCGAATATTATACGTTAAGCATACATACGACATATTACATATTATCATGTCTCTTTAATTTTTCACGCCATCTACACCAGATGCACTGCAAGTGCATTTAATTCATCGCGTCATCTTGCATGGCATTGAGTTATCGTATTTTTTAAATTTTGCATAATATGAATTAGACACTGGTCTCTCAAAATAGAAAAAGGTGAATTCAAATCGCGCCACTGCTCGGTCATGCTCCAGCGTGGGTTCGAATCCCGCCGGCTGCGGGTATGAAATTTGCAATTTTTTACCCGCAAGTGTAGGTTTTACAGATTCCTCGTGAGGTGGAATTTTTTAGAAAAATTCTCTCCGTGGTGTAAGGATTGTAAAGGTGTCTAACTGTAATATCAATTATCACATTGTATAAAATACCAATAAAAAAGCCACGCCACTGCTGTTACATTTTTGTCATGTGTATTAGCTTCATTTTCTTACACCATATACGTTAGCTACATTTGTTTCATGGTTTGCGTTAGCTGCATCACCACATTTTTACCTAGCAAGCATATTTGCGTATCTAAATGCATATTTAGACGCTGCATTTCTTTTAAAAAAAAAAAAAAGTTTATTTTTATGACGTACATCTTGGTTATAATTAGCTAGCCTAAAAAAAATTAATTTTCTATATCATTGCACCGCACGATATTTTAATCATCCATTTTTTAAAAAACTATATATATGTTTTGAAAGCCAATCCATCAATTGCATCTAAGCAATTGATGATCTAAAAGAAGAGAGCCTTTGCAAAATATTATTTCTATCATATTGCATCTGGTCTATTTCATGTTTTAAAAAATATATTTCAAAATAAATAAAGGTCATTTTGTTGCAAGCAATGCAGCCATTCTATCATAATTCTTCTTTCAAATATATAATTTTAAAAAATCTTATAAAAATTATTATAAAAAACTTCATTCGGCACAATGAGAATAGAGTTCACATTCTAGCTCTTTAAAGACAAAGTCTCACACTCAAACTTAAGAAAATAAGTTCTTACACTCATTTTCATATTAAGTTAATGCCTCATAAAAAGCATAAGGAATAAATTCTCACCTCTAGCCCTTCTGAGCTTTTTATGTAAGAAATTTATATTATTTTTATGCACTTCTCAGAGAATATTTATTTCTTGTAGTTGTGAGTTTGCCCAATCATGCATTTTAATGACTTCTAATTGTGCCTAATTGATAAAAATGTCCGTGTTTAACTAACTTTCTATCATCTAAAAACCTTTAATAACTTACATTATTTAAAAGACTTAACACTTGCATCTCCTTCTTCAACCTTCATGTTTACAATTTTTCTTTTTATTTACATTTTTTTTATCTTGAACTCTTCTTCTATATTTTTGTCTTTTTATTTTCACATAACTCCTTAATAGATTCAACTACCTTTTAATGATTTGTAACATTCGAAAAACTTAACGTCTACATTTTCTTTTTTTAACCTCCATGTTTATATTTTTTTTAACATTTCCACTATTGAACCCTCCTTCTATACCTTTTTGCTCTTTATTTTACATACTTAGCATCATTCTAACCCACTAACTCGCATCTCATGTTTTATTTTGCCATCATGTTTAATTTCTGTACTTGCATCACATTTATTTTTCGTTTATTTGCACTTTCATTTGATTTCTTATTTTATTTTTAGTTCCATGAGTGGGCTCATCACAGCGTCCAATTGGCCAAACCCTGCACACACCAATGGCACCTCACCGACCGGAAATCCCCATCTCCATCATCCATCCTCAATGACAACAGAAATTTCGACGCCCATAAACTTCATTGCCTACGTCTCATAGCATTTTGGGCCTCCATGAAGATGCGTGGGGAATCGGTTTCAGCGTATAATGACACCTTGAAGGCGCCATTTGAAATCCTATGAAACCTCTGCTCTGCTTCTCTCCAGGCATTCATGATGGAAATCTTGGTTTGATGGTTTGCATCTCTTGGTAACATCTTCCATCCGTTTTCCACCCGTCTATGGCATGCTTTTAATGATTGCACCATTTCGATTCCATCTCCAAATCCATTGCCCTTTTTCTGCACCAAAGCATCAGCCGACTTCATCGGACTAGAGAGGGTGATCCAAACGCCGGCAAGTCCGCCGGACCACCGTCTGAACAGACAATGCAGCATGATCACAGCCGCCTTAGGATGACCCATGATTTTTAAAACCACCATCAAGGTTTACAGATCAGGCCACCAGGATTAGAAAATTTACATAATAATCATGAAGATCAAAGTGCAAGGAAGCCACAGCGAAGGGTCATAAATAGAGGTGGGTGGCAATTTATTTGGATAATCCGAGAAGGCCGATTTCGGACCGGTCAAAAAATATATTTTTTTGTTTTTTTTAAAATATTTTTATAAATATGTTAATCTAGTTATATTTAATCTATAAACCAAGTTTTACTATTTTTGGATATGTATATATATTTATTTTAGATTTTGAAATACCGGAGTATTTAAGTCATTTTTATATACTCCTGTATTTAAAAATTCAAAATAAATATATATACATATCCAAAAATGGTAAAACTTAGTTTATATATTAAATATAACTAGATTAACATGTTTATAAAAATATTTTTCAAAAAAAACAAAAAAATATATTTTTTGAGTCACTGGATTTCAGACCGGCCGGAAAGGATTAGTGCTCTCCAAGAAGAGGGCACGAGTCCACTAGGTAGGAGAGGGACAAAGGGAAAGGGAGTCTATAACAAAGCCACGCGAATTAGGAGAGTATTATACTATCAAAGCATAATAATGGATAACAAACTACACCGGTTAACTTATTCTTTGTAACATATAATAAAAGCAGTATTTAGCGAATCGCGATCTTGTGCAGCCGGTCGTAAACGTCGACGGTTTACGACCATGCCTGCGAGCCGTTGGATCTGGAGGAATGAATCAGACCCGTCGATGCAGGCGCAAGCAGCTACGGAAGGTCTGACAGAGAAATTTTGCAGGCAGGCCCCTCTGCCTGCAAAATTAGAAAAATTGCCGGCAGGCCCGTGCACTCTCTCTTCCCCCCCCTCAACCACGCAACCCTTCCCCTCGCACACACTCTCTCTCTCTTTCTCATTTCCCTCCAGTTTCCAAGGGCAGCGGCGGCAGCACCGTCTCCAGCTCCGATTTCCAGCGGCAGCGGCAACGGCATCGTCTCCATCTCCCGCCTACCAGATGGGTTTGCTTTGCCGCCGCCCAGTCCCGACGTCCAGCACCACATCGTAGCAGCCGCCCGTCCGTCCAGCGCGTCGTCGTCTCCGGCAGCGCAACGTCGTCTCGTCTCTGGTACTCGTCCAGCGCCGCCACCTCAGCGGCATCTTTTTACTCCTATTTTCCTACAAAATCTATCCCATGCATCGCTAGAAAACGCTGCCACCACTGCATTTTTGCATTTGTACCACGGGTGCAAAATGTGTCAATTTAAACTTAAAATAACTAGCCAAAGCTTGTTTCCACGCGTAGAAACCAAACACACTTGGAAGGGCTCTATTTCATGCACCAAATCATTTGTGTTTTGCGCACACAAAAATACGAATTCATGTGCCTTGTTACAAGGGTCCTATGGGGCCGCTTGTATTGTAGGCAGAGCTTTTTTATTATTTTTCTTCACATGTAACCGTGCTTGTATTATTAATTTTTAAAAATCAAAATAAAATATTAAATAAATTTAAAAGTTTCCAATTTTCAGAAAGAGTAAGATTTATGTTGGGGCCATACATTTGTAAGTAACGAAAATTTTAATTATTTTTCAATCACCTGTATTGTGTGGTCATATTAGATCATCGGCGATTCTACAAATATTTAAAATCAGAAGGAAAATTTGTACTTTTGATTGTTTTGTGCCTACTCATGAATTGTTGAATAATATGTCGGAATCTGATCATTGCACCCGGATGTATTGAGCTTATTTTTTATATTTTCTGAATTTTTTTTTATATAACCGTTAATCTAAGTATATTTAACATGTTATCAAATTTTAACAATTTTGAAAATTTTTAGATTTTTTAAAATTCTAAAAAAATGTCTAAATTTCCAAAATTGGTAAAACTTTATATACATGTTTTATACATTTATATTAGAATCGCGATCTTGTGAAGCCGGTCGTAAAAATGCCACTGTGTTTAATAATCCAAAATAAATACTTAAAAATATCCAAAAATGGTAAAACTTGGTTTAATACACCTAGATTCACTTACTCATGAAAAAAAAATAAAAAAAAGTTTTTGGGCTGGCTTTACAGAGGCCACCGTGAAGCCGGCTTCAAAAGATCATAACTCACCAATAAAATATAGGTCACCGTGCGGGCTCCAACCTACTCTTCTAGCTACAAATGGCATTTCAATTGACTAGAACCCATTTGTTCGTGGCCTGCCACTCCACCCATGCTTCCCTGCCCAACCAAGTTAACATGGTCTACGTTTTTTCAATTTTTTGTTCATATATGTTACAACTTCCTCTTGAGAATTTATTTCATGGCTAATTAACATATGCTCATGACAAATTGGAATCTAATTTTTCTATTGGCATGTTATGTTGCATTTTGCCTTATTTTCTAGCGACTGTTGATTGGTTGTGAAGAATATTAGACTTTGTTTAGCATAGACGGAAATTTGGGAGTTGATATGAATATGCAAATGCTACATCCTAATGAGTCGATTGCAATGCAACTTCAACCAACTGATGAGGCAGAACCTGCTCTGATTAAGGAGGTGAGAATGGATGAATTACAGAATGAGTTAGAAGAAGAGGAAGTTGGTAGTCCAGATGTAAACTCAAATGACGTACAGAGAATACCCGGACTGTTCACCCCCATTGCTCCATCTGAGATTAAACCAAGAATTGGCATGATTTTTAGCTCCGAAGGTGCAGCCTATGAGTTTTATAATCGCTATGCATGGCATTGCGGGTTTAGTGTTAGAAAGGATGCAGCCCGCAAGTTAAAATCTGGCGAAATCTCGAGGCGTATTTTAAGGTGCTCTAGAGCTGGCAATGCGCAGGACAGACGAACCACCAAAATTGGGTTTATAAGTTGTTGTTCATGTCCTGCTAAGTTGTATGTGAACCTCAGCCAACAAAATAATGTTTACCATGTGTCACAGTTCGTTGAGAGTCATAATCATTTACTATGTACCCCAACAAAAACTCGCAAGTTGCGATCACATAAAAAGTTCACGGAAGATGATCTAAATCTCATTGCAACATTAAAAGCATCCGGGGTTGGTGTGGCACGATCTATGACATTTATGCAGCATGAAGCAGGAGGTCCTTCTCATCTTCATTTTTCAGAAAGAGATGCTAGAAATGCACTAAGGAGAAAGCGTCAAACAATGTTCGGAGGTGATGCAAATACTCTACTGCGCTATTTTCAAGGAAAGAGTCAGGAGGATCCTCAGTTCTCATACGAAATTCAAATTGATGAGGAAATGAGATTAACGTCGTGCTTTTGGATTGATGGGAAATCGAAGGAAGATTGCATGGTTTTTGGCGACGTTGTGTGCTTCGACACGACATACAAGACTAATGAGTATGATATGCCGTTTGGGCCATTCGTGGGTGTTAATCATCACAATCAGTCTATATTGTTAGGAGCAGGTTTGCTGTTTGGTGAGACGATCGAAGACTTTAAGTGGTTGTTTCAGACATGGGTGGATTCAATGGGTGGAGTTCATCCAAAAACTATTATCACTGATCAAGATGCAGCAATTGGTGCAGCAATAGCCTCTGTTTTTCCTCACTCCACTCACCTCCTATGCTTATGGCATATATGTAGAAAGTTGCCAGAGAAGTTGTCCCATGTTATTCACCAGCATCCTACTTTTAAGGCAAAGTGGAATTATTGTTTGTACGGTACAGAAACTGAAGCAGAATTTGAAGAGTCCTGGCAAGTTATGATGAATGAATTCAATCTACATGACAACTCTTGGTTGCAACACATGTATGAAATTCGTGAGAAGTGGATTCCTACATTCACGAAGAAAAACTTCTCCGCTGGTATGAGGACAACAGCCCGAAGTGAAAGTATGAATGCATTTTTCGATGGGTTTGTAAACCATAAGTCAAATCTAATTGATTTTGCTAATGGATATGATAAAGCACTTGAACGGAGACGTGAGGCTGAAGGAGAGGCTGATTTCCGTACATTGCATGGTGTGCCTGTGTTGAAAACCGTATCTACTATTGAAGCTCAAATGGCAAAGCTATATACGCGGAATGTTTTTTTAATTTTCCAGAAAGAGTTTGAGCAAAGCCTTTTGTATATTGGAGAAAGGATGGAAGAAGATGGGACAATACAACGATGGCGAGTGCAACATAGTGAAGTGGATGATGATGGAAAGCATAAAATTGTGTCATGGAATATGGAGAAGTTAGTGGCTGCATGTCCATGCATGAAATTTGAATATTTTGGTATCATTTGCAAGCACATCATTGCCATGTTTCGATTCGTCAAAGTGAAGTGTATGCCACCATGTCACGTGTTGTCACGTTGGACGCAATCTGCAAAGTCCCAGTATATTCAAGGATCCACACCAAGTGATAACGAATATAGGCAATCTCTTGCCGTTCGTACTCACACACTCTCAAAGTGGTGGACTCATGTTAGGCACGAGGCATTGCACAACACGGAGGCATTTGAAGTAGTGAAGGGTCATATGGAGACCATGCTTGTTGAACTTGATGCGATACCGAAGCAGCCACGACTTGCGGAGACAAATAGATTGGATGGAGTAGATGCCAGTGGAGGTCCTACTCAAGCAGTTGCAAGTGACGATTTCAACCTGAATGTTACTGCCCGAAAGTCCACTGACGTTGAAGCACTAGGAATCACGAGTGGTGTATTTCCTTCACAAAGTTCTCAAGCGTTTAGCATTGACAAACCACATATCTCACTGAGAAAGGGACGATCATCAAAGCGCTTTAAGGGAGCAATTGAACAGATACGTGGTGGATTTAAACGATGTAGTGGATGTAATAAACTTGTCGTTGGTCATGATAAACGTAATTGTCCTGCATTCAATGTTCCAACTACATCATTTCCATCTGAATCAATTAACGATACATGCATTTACATGGGGCGAGGCCGAGGATTGCGAGGTATTCAGATCAACTAATCTTCCCTACATAAAAATGTTTTGTGCTTTTATGTTTATATGAAGAGAATTTCCTCAAATATATGTACAATAACATACAAATAAGTCACTCTGATGTAATTACCATTATTGTTTTTTTATCTATTGCACAGGTGGGCATAAGTGAAATGGCATATAACTGTTATTGTGGATCTGCAGCTGTTATATTGACATCACATACAAAAAAGAACCCTGGCCGACATTTTTTGCGATGTCCACATTACAGAGTATGTATTCTTGTTATTGATAATATGGACTTTTAAAGTATTTGAAATTGCAGTTTCAATCATATGTCATTTTTTTACAGGATCCTTCGAAGTGTTGCAAATATTTCAGATGGGTGGACGGGTCATCTACTTCTGCTTTGAGGAGTCCAACTTCATCACAGTATGAAAGCGGAAGCAAGCCGCACTCTGAAGGCGAAATTGTCCCTTACGACTATGAGCAATTGGTGGCTGATATGGGAGAAGTCTTGCGTTGTGTATCGGATCTGAGAGACATGCACACTGCAGAAACAGATAAAATGAAGCATATGCACAAGACTGCAGTACAAGAATTGAAAAGTGAAATACGACAAGTGAGGGATGCAGCAGTTAATAGAGACATGGATTTAAAAATCGCACTAGAGAGGCGAGACATGGAGCTGTTGAAGATGAAGATAGCCCTTGGAATTTTACTTAGTCTTGTTGGTGCTGTTTTGCTCGCTATGATGTATTAGATTTTCTAAATATTTAGAACACATGTTTTTAGTTTAAGTGTAATTGTCTGACTTGTAGTAACTATATTCGTCGACTGAAATTGTCTGAAGTATGGTTTTATTGCAAATTTAATTCACAGGATTGATATTATGTTAGAATAATATATTACAACAGGTTTTCCATATTTTTCGCAATTTATAGGGATTTCTTGCAAATTAAAACAGGGTGTATATCAGATTTTCTGCATTTCTAGAGGTTATGGAAATGCGAATTTAATATATATGTTAGAATAATATATTACAACAGGTTTTCCATATTTTCCATATTTTTCGCATTTTTAGGGATTTTTTTCAAATTAAAACAGGGTGTAGATCGAATTTTCTGCATTTCTGAACCGTATATATGGATAAATCCAAATGCTACATTTTCAATTAACAATCTTCCCTACATACAAACAAAAACAAATGTAATTTCCAAGTGAATAACTCCACTTCTTATGAACTTAACTTCCCAAGTGAATGACTCAACTTCTTATAAACTTAACTTCATTGAATTACATACATGGTTAAAATCCAAAAAACTCCATCAATATACATTTCTGAATACAAACAAAAAACAAATCTAATCTGACATTGTCGCCATCGTTCTTACAAAATAAAACAGATTATAGGAATTTTCAACATTGACAATTTACAAAGCATTTTATGCTACAACTTGGACAATGCTTGTTACAACTTCCAAACTTTGATCCCGGACAACGCTTCTGAAGGTCTTGTTCATCCCGCAGGAACTAGGAGCCTACCTCATCCTGGCTTATCTTCTTGAAGCCAGAAATCAGCTTTGACAAGAGCTTCACGAAATCTGAAATCTTCCCCTCTCCTACGTCTTCTTTTCTTTTTCACACTTATAGCTCCCTCTCCCTCAGCCAGAAATATATCCATATCAGAAGTATCGTAACTATCTCGAAAGCTCCCAGCATTCTCCACTGATGATTGTAACAGCGGTTCTGTTCTATCTGACTCCCATTCCTCTGAAATTTGTTCTGCTGAAGCAGATTGGCTTAATGTTCCAGATTTTCCATGATGACCTGGATATAGCGTCATCTTTATAGGGATTGCAAGTGGTGCCAACAAGAGAAGAACCATTATACCCACAAACGTGTAAGAAATTGCATCATTTAGAGAGAGAACATCAACCAGAATTGTAGTTGTGGTCAGGTTAAGCCAGTCAAACCAAAAATCGCCAGGATTTAATTTTGGGGAATTCCCAAATATACCAACAAACCAACAAATTTCCACCCTGATTTCCACCCTAATTCCTCATCCTGGCTTATCTTCGGAAGGTAATCGTCTGGATTCAGTCCATCCCATTAAAAAAAAGGGGGCGGGTTGCGGGTAACCTGGTCGCTGGGTTTTTGTTTTGAGCTGCCGGAGACGACGACGCGCTGGACGGACGGGCGGCTGCTACGATGTGGCGCTGGACGTCGGGACTGGGCGGCGGCAAAGCAAACCCATCTGGTAGGCGGGAGATGGAGACGATGCCGTTGCCGCTGCCGCTGGAAATCGGAGCTGGAGACGGTGCTGCCGCCGCTGCCCTTGGAAACTGGAGGGAAATGAGAAAGAGAGAGAGAGTGTGTGCGAGGGGAAGGGTTGCGTGGTTGAGGGGGGGAAGAGAGAGTGCACGGGCCTGCCGGCAATTTTTCTAATTTTGCAGGCAGAGGGGCCTGCCTGCAAAATTTCTCTGTCAGACCTTCCGTAGCTGCTTGCGCCTGCATCAACGGGTCTGATTCATTCCTCCAGATCCAACGGCTCGCAGGCATGGTTGTAAACCGTCGACGTTTACGATCGGCTGCACAAGATCACGATTCGTATTTAGCATACTAACTAATCTAATAATATCGACCGTCGGCACACAACAATGTTAATACTTTTTTTAATCCACGTCCCAAACAAAGAAATGAAAGAGAGGTAAAAAATGCATCAAAAGAGAGCCCAAAATATTTCTTTTTCTTTTCTGGTTTCATTATTTTAGGTACACTAATCAGGAAATAGTTTTCCATTCAGTCATTTATATGGCTATCAATGGGATCTTTTTTTTTTATTTTGGCTACATGTTACCGGAAATAGATTTCTATTCAATCAATTCATGCAATAGCTGTCACTTTTTAGAAAATCCCTAATGAGTTTTGACTAAAAAAAATTATTTGACACTTTTAGGGCTAAAAAAAATCAAAGGATATAAAATAATTAATTATTTTATTCTTTTTGTGGAAGGCCCACCTAGAATCCGTGCAATAACTAGCGCTAAGTAATAGGAATAATCATCATTTTGATTAGTGCCAATTCCAGTCTTTTGTATATTATATAGTATTTAGTACTTTGCGTTTGTATGCATTTTATTAACTCTTGCACCTTATTATCAATTTGTTTGCTAATTTCACATCATATAAAAAACTTAACTCTTGCGCATTCCTTGTTTAGCCCCTCATGTTTATAATTTTTATCTTTATTTACATATCCGATCTTGAATTCATCTTCTAAACCTTTTATATTTTTTTGTATTTTTAATTTATATACTTACTCACATCATACTCGCATTTTTAATTTGCATTTGCATATTTAGTTTTTTGTACTTCCCATTAGAGATGCAATTTAGGTGGGATACTTGTAGGCCAAGTAATTAGTATACTAAAATAGGTAAAGTAGGTTCTTTTTTTTTTTTCCTCATACATCAGGTAAGATACGTTCCAAATTAAATATATATATAGAGAGAGTTGTTTCGGTACAGTAGCCCAAAAATAGGCCCCACATGATCATGAAATCATGATCTACTCCACCCATTGTATTTAGAATAATGTATTCTATTACCATACCAATTTTCATCCAAATCAGATACTTTAAAGTTGTTATTTACATCAAACTATTTTATTACGTTGGATTTATACCATTTTCAGATGGGGGTCATATACATATCTGATTGGGATGAAAATTGGTATGGTAATAGAATACATTATTCTAAATACAATGGGCGGAGTAGATCATGATTTCATGATCATGTGGGGCCCATTCAGCGATGCTGCACCAGAATATATTCCATATATATATATATCCAATAAAATTAGAATAGGACAGGTTCTAAGGCTCATAGAACTTGAAATGACCCAGTATGTTTTTCATGCAGGAAAAGAATGGGAGGACGACTAGCATATTTTTGTCTAGTGCGAAAGGATTATCAAGGAAAGGAGATTGTTGGCTGCAGACAGGACGATATGGACCCCCGAGAAGGGCTATCGGGTGCATTCCAAGCAACCTCATAAACGCATCGAGCGGTGTAAAATTATCTCTGTTTGTAATTTTTTGCCGGAGGATCTGGTAAATTCGGAACCAAACACAATTAAATGATGAGCAATCTGCTTTGCATCATCTTTTGGATTGGAGCTTGGATTATATGGACAATATCAATTTTGCAAAACAGGAGATAGGGCTGCTCTATCAGCTCCAAAATTTAATCCCAAGGTGGCGCCGACCTCCTACTGATATCATCAAGATGAATGTTGATGGCCACAAATCTGTTGGAAGGTATTGCATGGGGCTGGGTGCAATTATCCGAAACTACAGGGGGGATTTCACTGGGACAAAAGGTTGGAGATTTGAGGGAGCTGAGGATTCCCTCAACATGGAGGCCTTAAATATGTTGCACGGTATCAAATGGGGGCCTGAAATGGGGGTACAGAAGTTGATACTGGAATCAGACTCAGGTGTTCTGGTGAGTCTATTAACTGAAGAAAGGCAGATTCTACCATATGTGGGTCACAAAATTGAGGCAATCAAATCGGTGGCTGCAGGCTTTGATTTGATAGAGTTCACGCATGTTCTCAGGGATGGAAACAAATGTACCAATTGTATAGCTGACATGGCAGCCCATTTTTTTATCAAGTAAAATGAGGTGTGGATGCCTACCTAATGCAATTGCAAATTTTTTGGCTTTACCAAGAAGTGTAATTGTATAAATATACTCAGAACGTCTTCGTCAAAAAAGGGTACACTTCTATGAAACTTTTTTTTTTGTATAACCTCCTTCATTTTAAATACATTCATGATTAATGAAAATTCATACCATCTATTTTATTTATCATTATTTATATTATTATGAAAGTTCTTTCATTTGTCAAATATCAGTGTATGTATGGTCTCTATTTAAAATATGTAAAATTAATGTAATAAAATAATCGAATGCTAAATATCAATTTCAGAAAAATATTTTTAACATCTAAAGCTTCTATATTATTACTATGTGGATGAATAATTTTTTAAAACATTATTATATTCTAATACATATGTAAACATATCAAAGTATTTTTTCGATTTATACATGAATATATCTATTTTTAATAAAATGTGGCTAATGCACATACTTAATTTGGATAAAATTTAGTCTCCTAGCAAACCTAGTGATGTTAAATATAATGAATAGATTAAATTTTATATCAATTATTAACATCTTAAATATTAAAGGGCTTACAACTTACATTGAACTACTTAGCGAGCCTTTTCAAGACATAAAATATATCTTTTATAAATATAAAATCTTTTAATTTATCTATTATAGTGCATTTAATCAATGCATTTTAAAATTATATTATTACCATATTGACTACAGGTATTAAGTAAGATTTATATTTTGTAGTATTCACATCAAAATTTAAATTTATAGTAGAATTATAATGTTTAAATATAATTAAAAGATTATTTTAAAAAATTGATTTGGAATTGAAATCAGAAATGGCCTAATCTTAAAAAATAGGACATGATAAGTCTCAAACCAACCCAATTAAAAATAAGATAGCATAGGAGTTTTTGAAAATATAGTAAGGGTAGGGTTTACCATGAACAGGACCTACTTAACTCAAGTTACACCTATACTTTGCATCACATTTATTTTTTAGTCTTGTATTGCATGCGTTTTCATGTTGATTTTTTAGTATTTTGTATGACTCAAATTTTGCACTTTTAGACCCAATAGTTGGGCCTTCATAGCACGTCGGAAAACAATGTGCTACAGATGCAAAAATAATATTTCAACTAAACCAACAATTAGATAAGTTAGTTCGTATAGCTATAATATTTTTTTTTATTTAATTATACCTATAACGTTAAAATCAAGTCCAAGAACCTAGAATGTCCGGTCCGAAATATGTTCAAGACGGATCAGTTAAACACACTTATATTAATAATTTTATGAAAAAAATTTCGAAAAAAAATTTAAAAATAGGTGAAATGCACCTAGGTGTACTAAGGCTGAATGCACCCAAATGCATTCGGTCAAAGCTGTTGAAACTTTCAATTTTAACTTACATTTTCAACCCGTATAACCAACTAAACCGGACCTATGGCTAACTAAGCTTGACTCATTTTCAAATATTTGGATAACGATCAAATCTCAATCCAACATGATATAATATATAGGATTGGAGAGGGATTTTCCAAATAAAGTTAAAGTTGAGTTCACTTTATTCTAATATTAACTCAACCCATTTGCACTCGCTGTAGAAGATTTAAACAAAAACTCAGAATGCATTTGGGAAAGTACGAAGACAAGGAAAATGGGAAACTCATTTTTACATATATTATAATCATTTTACCTACTTTAATTACTCTATTTTTTCATTTTTGCTTTTGTATTCGAATCATTTTTTCATACAACTACACTATTTATTTTTACTTTATCCCAATCATATGACATCACTATCACAATTTTTAAAACTTTTCTCAATTCTACCCTCTTTCCTTTCCCTACATATGTTACTAAAAAACCAAACACTCCCTCGTAAAGTATTAGTGGAAATCAATCATTAATATACTGAAAGGACTGCAGCTCTTCTAACTGTCCTTTTGAAGGAAACAGGAACGGTCGTTGGACTGGTAAAAATTTGGACCAAAGGAATTGGCAAGATTTCCTTCCAACTGAAAGTTAAGAAAATAACTGCCTGCATGGGCAACTCTGTTAGTTAAAAATCATGAGATCATAAACCTAATTATGTAAATCATGCAATTAAGTAAGAAAAAAACTTCATGTATACAATAAAAGTTCTGTAGAATTACTTCAACATTATTTCATCACATAATTAATTTAGGCAGACCTTAATTTAAACTTCCAAAATTAATTGGATAACCAAAAATCTCTCATGCAATATAATTTCATGCCTAATTATTTACATGTCACAAACATTTGCATAATTATTATGAAATAATTGATATCAAAAATTAAAAATCAGGTATATCAATTTATTGCCTCTGCATGTGTATGCAGTTACTGCCGATCTCCGGAAGCAGTGCCAGACGCAACTGCCCATTGCCGGAAACGGGATCGGCGACCAGATGGGAGAAAACCCAAGACTGCTGAATCCATGATTTTGAAAAAACCCATCTAACTGAAAACCATTAACATACAAATCATGGATGGCAACAAGATCAGTTACTAAGGCAGTGATAGTAAAACCGGGAAGGCTTCCCGCATCCAGAAAACCACATGGATGGCAACGAGATCAGTTCGTAAGGCAGTGCTGGTAAAACCGGGAAGGTTTCCCGCGTCCAGAAAACCACGGATTTAGTTGGTTTTGTTAATTTGGATTCAGGCCATTTTTGCCATCAATATGGATTCGGAATCAGGCTATTTTTGCCATCAATATGGATTCATTTACCGCATGCCATTGAATTATTTTTTCCTGTTTGGCATACATATAAGCTGTAACGTTAAAAAGTTGCATCGTCTTGTTGCCGCGGATTCAATTTTTTGGGTTTTTGCTTAGGGTTTCTGCCTATGAGAATCCATACTTTATCAGATGATTTAAATACATAAACCTTATAAGATCACTTTAAACTAAATTACTCTTTATGATAGCATATATATGATTATAGACATATCCAAAAATATACATGTATCAAAAAATAGTAATACTTAATTATATATTAAATACATTTAAATAAATAAGTTTATGAAGAAAAAACAAAAAAAAAAATATTCTAAATAAGTTTTATGAGGTGAGTTAGATCACTCTTCTATAATTATTATATATGTGTATCTCCAAAATCCAACACTTCTAATTGCCCTTTTGTAGGTAACAGGAATAGGAGTTGGGATGGTAAAATACTTGTGCCAAAGGAATTAGCAAGATTTCCTTTCAACCGAAAGTTAAGAAAATAACTGTCGTCACGTGCAACTCTGTTAATTAAAAATCTTAACTTGTATCTCAATAGTCAGAGTTTCAATCTCCACTAGAAACACTATATCTTCTACTTGAAGAGCATTAGTCTCCTCCACTTAAAGGAAATATATAAGATGAAAAAGTATGAAGTGAATTGAACTTAAACTGTAACAAAATATGAGTCACATTGCAAAAAGAAATCACAAAAAAGAAAATAACTACGCGGAGACAATGAAACTCTGAGAACAAAGGAGAAAAGGTGTTGCCAATTGCAAAAAAGTTGGAGGAGCAATCTAATGCACACCTGGGTGCACGGGTACACTTAGCTTCGGTGCACTCAGGTGCAAAAACTTTTTTTTTTTTTGAAAAATTTCTTATGCAAGTGTTAATCTAAGTTTATATATCATGTATATCAATTTTACCATTTTTAAATATTTACAAATATTTTTTTGATCTTTTAAAATCAATGGAAATTTCGTAATTTACAAATTACAAAACTACCATTTAAAATATATTACGAAACTGTCAATGATTTTAAAAAAATTTCGGATCTCCAACATTAATAAAAATTGATACACATATTAAAGATTAACACTTCTATAAAAAAATTTCAAAATTTTTTTTTTTTTTTAAATGAGTTAAACACACCTGAATGCACTCAAGCTAAGTATACCTAAGTGCATTGAAAAAATATCCCAGGAAGCTAGTTCCATTTGTTGCTGGAGAGGGACATATGGCAGCTATTTGTAGGTACTGAGTTTGCCACTAGAAATATTGTGAATAGGGTTGCCTTGTTGAAGACGCATCCCAGCTATATAGCTGATACATGACAACGAAGAAAGTAAATTCAAAAGAAATTAACTGCTCAACAGCAAGTTCCAGAAACATAAAAGAGTAACAACTTTCCATCAAAATGTTCTCTTTCACTTTGGATCTTTAATTAATTAAGAGGAAAAGATTGTAGACAGACTAAATTTTGGGAAGACGAGATTCCAGGAAAACACCTGGATCATTAGGACGTGGAGAGACCAAACAAGCATGTGCTTGACATATCCACCTCCGTAAATGTCTATCTATATTCTTACATGTCTACACAGATTAGGACTTCACAAAGGAATCACATCTGGGCTTTAGCTCGAGAATTTCCAAGAACAAGGTAGTTTTCCAGCTAACTTCACTACTTTCCTCACTCATAATCGAGAAAGCTAGGTTGATGTGCTCCCCTGTGCAATAAGCAACTTGCTGAACCGCATAAATCTCATGCTCCCAGTGTCCGGCATTTACTTCGAACTCACATACCCGAAGTTTCACTTGGTAAGCATTGATTTTTCACCAAAATCATTCGTGGAAAATTATGAAGACTGAAGCCTCATACAGAGCAATCAGGTCTTCTATAGATTACCTCTGTGCTTGCGTGCATCACAATGGCTCGGAAAGTTGATAGGCCTTCTCAGCCAATTGCAAAATCAACTTCCAAATTTCCTGTTCCTCAAAATTTTCTCAGCTTGGGCAGGAGATACATGGGACACCCCATGCATTTGCAAGCATTCTCTTATCTTTTCGCCTTTGGATAGAAGTCCCAACACATGCTTTGCATCTTCCATACCCATCCCTAGCAGCTTCATTGAATTGCTTATACACGGAAAAAATGCTTCTGGCCGGGAGCAAAATGGCTGGAAAACAATGAACAATGCCCTCATGTCAGTCTGAAACTGTTTGATCCCGTTGTCTGAAAATTTGATGTAGCTCAGCAGGATACTACTGAATAAATAATGGTCAAGACCATCCGCCACACTTCTCCACAAGTCCAAGAAATCCTTAGGATTCAGGCTCTTTTTCAATAATTGAAGACCAGTCCTCAGCATGTCCAGTGCCTCAACAAATCCAGCAGACACCACAGAATCAAAGCTAGGTTCTTCTTCTTGCACCCACTGTGTTCTGTTTTGTATGTAATCCCAGCAGTGAGTGTTAAATCGACGCAGGAGATGAGCCAAGATCTCCTCAACCCAATCAGTGCCAAAATTAGTCAACACGTTTATTTCCTCAGCAAAAAAGTAGGCTTGCCCATCCAGGACATCTTTTATCTGTCGTATTGTATGATCTTCAGCAATTTTCATCTCCAGGAAATCAATATCCTCACTCCATTCCTGCAGGATATATATAAAGTACCGGGCAGCATTGATCAAACCAGCAATTCTAACCAATGCATCCTCATCTCCAAAGGAGACCAATGCTTGCAGTTCCTGACAGCAGCAATGCAACAGGTTAAAGAACTGCCGTAGAAATACGGATACAGATGATCTGATAAATTTCACTTGCAATAAGACATTTGGAAGCATTATACATCTTTCAATCATGGCCCATGCAATTCGAACAACAGACTCTACAATCAATGGAGCTTTATGGTTTTCTCTGGTGGAAAGAAGAAATGCATCTGCCTCACAGCTATGAATAAATTCATCCTCCTTTCGTAACACAACAATCCACACATTATCATCTACGAGCTCTTTTCTTAACTTTTCCATGGCATCACTTAGCTCTATTGCAGCCCATACATCTACCCACTCAGGATGATCACAGAATATTGACAACATTGACAATCCCCTGGAGAAACTACTGAATCTGGAAGATTTCCCAACAAAAGGAGGCATTCCTGAACTTGCAAGTGCTTGCATCTGCTTATCAAAAGAAATAATGAGGTCAACTAGATGAAGCCATGATGAAATTATTTCTGAATCACTATTCTGGTCATGATATGTTTCTGCCAGGACAGAAAAGATCTTCTTTCTTAGGTAGCTAGAAAGCATTTTCACCATTGCTGACACCCAACCTTCCTTGGCACTATAACCAACAAGCCTTGCTTTGTCAATAAGAGGTTGCAAAACTTCATCTAGTCCAATGAAATCCCGCGTAACTTTATAAACAAGCGCAAAAACAAACCTAGGTTGATCAGACCATCTTGAGAAATGATGTTCTAATCTCGACGCAATGGGAGAAACTAGTTCATCAATGGTCCAAAGACTAAAATCAAGGCCAAGATTACTGAATGGTTCTGCAGAATCAGACAACTGAGTCCCATTTTTGCACGCCAAAAGATTTTGTTGTCTTGATTCTCGGCAAGCCTGCAAATGTTGCAGAGCACAAAGAGCTAAGAAGCTCTGAGAATACCTTTCCTTTTTATCCCCATGCATCAGAAGAAGTGGATTTTGAATCTTCAATCTTTCTTCCTTGTCTGAGCATGACAGTGGTGGTGGCCATCCAAGAGATGTCAGTACTGCTCGATGATCTGCAAGGGCTTGTGGCCTGAGATTAGCTAATGTTTTGTCCACTCTGCAATCAACAGCCTTGGCAAGATGACACCAGTGAGGCCTAAATTTCCCCAGATTTATTAAGACCTCCTCTATGCCTTTCACAGCTTTTATCGCAAGCAGAAGCCTTTCCTGCTTCCATTGGAAATCCTGCATTTAAAGACAATTCTGATAAGAAATAATTAGATCAAACTTCAACCAGTGTCTTATTGTGATCTGACCTTCTGCTGAGACAATAAGGTTATTAGAACAAAAATATTTGACAAAATTACCAAATATTTTAAGATCAGACGATATGAGAATTTTCAACCAATTTCCATGTAACAACAATAGTTACTGAGACCTTCCACCCTCAGCCAGCAGATTAAAAAGAAGAAAATTAAATCCAGTTGAAAGATTGGACAAAGACATAATCCAATGAGCACAAAACGCCAGCTCGCCCAAGGTTGATTGTATAACGGAAAACATCTCAATGAGGTCTTAGTAATGCTTTAATGTAGCAAGATGGTTATCTCACTGGTTTTACATGTTAATGGGATACATACTTTAACAATCCAAGGGGCTGTTTGGTAAAGCCAAAAACTCGTCCCAAAAACAAAAACTTTTCATACGGCGGATGCGTGAGTAAAAAAACCCGTAATATCAGTCCAATCGTCTCTACCCATGCCATCCTTCAAAACTGATGCTGACACCTGTACCTGGCATGGCAGATCGTTGGGGAGCAACAGAGCATGCCAAAGACAAAAATGAGTTACATGCCAGAATATTTTCTATCGCACGCCGTTGCATGAGTCGTCCACCATAGCACACGTCACAGCTCCTAATTTCAATTTTGGAAAATCCCTCGTTAATTCCTGACATATTTAATGCTCTAGCACATTTAACGTGTTTGCCAGCATAGTCATGGCGCGGGCAGGCAACATCGCTATGACAATTTTTACCATCTTAAAAACTGTCACCGAGTTTTATAAGATGCCAAATAGACCCCAACCTCAAATTGACAACCATATGAGTGTGCTGCCTAAGCTTCATACAGTCCTATCTCACTTGAATCTTTTAGTGCAGTTAATAACAATATCCAAATCAATTTCGGCAAATCCCTCCATTTCAATTGTGGGTAATCCAGTGAAAGATAGAGACAGAAGAAAGTAAAGAAAACATTGTCACTGGCCTCACAGCTGGAAGCAGTACACCAGAAAGATTCATCATGAAATTGTTCCTTGATCTTTGGCTAACAACAGAGAAAACAGCATCTTCAAGATCTCCAACTAAAGTTTCCAGATGCAGAGTCGTCTCTGGATTTGGCAGCAGAGTCCATTAATCAAAACATGGCATCGATTAGTAAAATGCATGTGCATATGCTTATATGCATATGTTGTAGTTGTTGTACAGATGGATGACATGTATACATGTGAGTTTGTAATGTGTAACTGTGCAAGTATGGCGGCTATAGGACTGCATTGATGTTTCATATGAACATGTAAACTTGTAGACAGAGATGGTAATGAGAATAGAACACAGACCATCACTTCCACTAGGAATTATCTGCATGTAAATGATGCAATCGATGAATTTATGATGGGTTTCATTACAATTATGAGATGGTGGTTGAAGATGGTAATGAGAATGGAAAAGAGACTAAAACCTCCACGTGGAATCATTTGATGCATGATTCACATGTAATCCATGAATTTATGCAGTTTTTATGGTGGTTTTCCAAGACAAATAATAGTGATAGTGACTGGAAATAGAAAAACTACAAACACAAAACATTCAAAGTCTTCAATTAGGGGATATTGCATCATTCATTGGTCAGAATTTCCGCTAGATGTCACTTACTGCCATCTTTCAGCTAGACCAAACATGAAGGGCACAAGAAAGCTGGAACTAGATTACCAAGAGTATGGGCCCACTTTTCAGAACACAGGGTTGAAGTACTTTTAAAGCCTCGACTTGAGGATCCTATTCATCATCTTTCCTTGAGTATATCATCTTTTATCTCATTCAAAAGTAGAAAGAGATTTATGCCAACAAGAAAATTTGTTCTTTGATGGATGAAAATATATGACAAAAACAATATCAAGTAGCATATACTGTAAGTCTGTAACATTTTAATCTTCATTAGAATAGATGAGAGAGTGGCTACAAACAAGAAGACACTATGGAAAAGAATGTGATTAAAATATCCACATGCATTAAAATGCCTAGAAATTGAATTATCGAAAACCATTGTCATCATTAGATTTTTTTCCCCCAACTAAAAGGTTAAATATGATAATGACCATTTTCAAAGCTTCAGTTCTTAGACTTATCTAGGAATGCCATGCATGTGTAATCCATTCATATTAAGGTTCCAAAGACACACCAGCGTAAGCACGAATTGTCTCAATTTGAACTACTTCCTTTGCAAGCACTTGTAACTCCTCTTGTACAAACCTTTGAGTTCTCCTGAAATCGATCTCTCGTTTCTTGCCTATAAATTGAACAGACAACCAAAACCAATAAATTTTGAAAAATGAAGTTCCAATCAAGAGGACTTCGCTTAAAATCTAATGGCAAACAGGGCAGGCAGTAAATACTCAAACCAGGCAATCTGCAAAATCCGCATGTGCATTATCAACTATTCCTAATCCACCACCAAAAAAACTAATGATTTGATCATTCAATAATAAAACCAAAATACTAACAGGGAACTGCAAGCCTAAGCACTGGTGGTTGAGGCGATGCTCTTCCTAAGCAGAGAAGTCCATAAAACGAAAGAGAAGCGGGCATATGCTAAGAAGGGAAGCGAGGGGCAAGAGGAGAATGCGCAAACATGGAGAAGAGAGGCAAAGATCGAAACTTTTCAGTCGATGATTGATTCGGCGAAGAAGGCAATCAATGTCATTGGACCGGGAAATCCACGCGGCGGTTGTCGAAGCTAGCTGCTTCCGAAGACCTATTAGCCGCCGATCCAGCTCCACGCAGTCTCCCTTCAACTTGGAGACAAGGGCTGGAACCCTAAAGAGATCGTCTCGGATGCTGAAATGCTCGTTTAGAAGCGCTAGAAGTGTGGGAGAGAGATCGCTGGGGCCCGGCAACTCCATGGAGAGACTCTGGAGAAAGAAGGCAGCGATGCAGAAGGGGAGGAAGATCGCAAAACGGGTGGGAATTTGCAAAATGCGTGGCGTTCGGCCGACAACGAACGCGGTTAGAATCTTTTTCAATTTGTAGGGAAGTCTTTATTATTACTGCGACATCTGCCTTTAATTTCTATCATATATACAATGTTTTAAAATTTTCTTTTATATCTATTATCTTTTCTATTCCAAACCATTTAAGATTCTTAAATAATCTAGAACGAAAATGTAATTATGTATACGAAAAAAGAGTAAAGTTGAATTCGGAACGGATAAATTTGAATTAAAAATTTAAAAAGCTTACTTGAGAATAGAAAAATTATTTTGAAAATCGTGATGCATATTCAATTCAAAAATTTTATATGACTTGAAACCTACTCTAAATTCTTATTACATCTATGCAATCAAAATAACTGAGAACTATCCTAATGAAAAGACAATTTTATCTCGTTAAATTTCTTAATAAAAATAATTTAACTCCAATATAATATTTGAATCACTTATATCACAAATTAATATCTTACTAACATTAATTGAGTCATATTTTTTTTTATGAAAAGGAAACACTCTATCCCAACTCCCTAACCATGTTGGAAGAAGGGGGGATAAAGAGATCCGAGTAATGTATTGCCAAAAAATTATCTGTACAAATATTTTCAATAATGGTTGGGGGGGTTGCCCCACCAGACCAACTGATCCACAAGAGAAACGGATACAAAATCTGCCAATGAGTGAGCGACACCGTTACCCTTCTTCAGCACATGGTGGATAGACATTTGAGATGTGGAAGATAAAAGCGATTTAATCTCCACAACAATAAACCCAACAGGTGAGAGCATGTGATTATCTATCAACAAATACTTGTAAAGAAGAAGAGAATCCGTTTCAAAAAGAACCCGACGTAGCTTTAGTTGAAGAGCCCATCTGACCCCGAGGAGAAAAGTTGTTGCTTCCATAATTATCGGATCCAACGAACCCGTCCTCCTCCAACCCTTGGCCGCTATGAAGAAACCCCTCGAATCATGAATAACAGCAACAAAACCCATAGGAAGGTGATCACCATGTTTGCGAGCATCTACATTAATCTTGAACGCCCCCTCGGGTGGCTTAGTCCATCTAACCACCATTGGCCTGTCCAAAATACCGTCATGGGTGAGGAACTTTACCCTTCTGTGTTGGTCAAGGAAATTCCGACACCAGACCATGATATTGGAGAAAATGGGCTGAACGCCCTCCGCCCTGAGCATGTTTCGCATATACCACACCCACCAGCAGTACAGAATGAATAAAGCTAGATCATCAGATCCATGTTTAAGAGCTAGGATTTTCAAAATATCTTGTACTGTGACCCAAAGTGTGGACGACCCGGCAACTCTTCTGCAGATCCCCCTAGTATGTGAGCATCCCGTGAAAAGATGGTTGGCATTCTCGGTCTCCTCCCTGCAAAAAAGACACAAAACATCTACCAAGATGCCCCTAAGCGACAAATTATGCATGGTTGGAAGGACATCCTTAAACAGCCTTCACCCGAAGATGAGCACCTTGGACGGCGGCTTAGTCCTCCAGATAGCCTTGAAAACACCGGACTTGGAGAGTTCCGTTGCCCCACAAAAGGTCCTGCAAGCTGACTTTACAGAATAGATGTCATTGGATTCATGTTTCCAGTACAAACAATCCACCTGATCATTATGGAGAAGGTGAATAAGATTGATTTTTTCTCATCCCTCCTCCCCCACCGTTGCGACAACACGATCCTTGTTCCACGACTATTGACCTTCATTAATGAAATAGCTCACCCTCACGTTGTCCGGGACCAAAAACGGGAGAGGGCCCACCATAGTGGGCATAGGATCGATCCAAGCATCCTTGAAGAAAAAACGCTCTTCCCGTTGCCGATTCTCCATTTACAACCCTCACAGATGATGTCTCTTGCCTTTAGCATACTCCTTCATGTGAAGGAATCAAAAGCTCTTGGCCTACATTGCCATATGTCACCGTGCGGAAAGTATTTTGTCTTGAGAACATGGTAGCACAAAGAGTCATTAGAGTTGAGAAGTCGCCACACTTGCTTTGTTAAAAGGGCGTGATTGAATGCATGTAAGTCCCGAAAGCCAAGCCCGCCCATGAACTTTGGCTTACACATATCTTTTCATGCAACCCAGCTCATCTTACGCTTATTTCCATGTTCGCCCCACCAGAATTTACTCAACATACCATCAATATCCTTGCAAAAAGATTTTGGCAATAAGAAAATGCTCATCGTGTAGGTCGAGATGGCTTAAGTCACAGCTTTAATTAGCACCTCTTTTCCTCCCCAAGAAAGAAGTCTGTCTTTTCATCCTTGGATTTTCTTCCAAACACACTCCTTTAGTCCTTTAAACATGCTCTTCTTAGATCTTCCAAGCCAGGCGGGCAGCCCCAAATAATTATTAAAGTCTTAGCCTGAAGAACCCAACAGATGAATAATATCCAACCGCAAGTTATGTCTTGTATTGGCACTGAAGAAAACTGATGTTTTATCCACATTAACAACCTGACCAGACACATTTGAGTATTGCTGGAGAATATCCAAAAAGTTCCTGACCTGCTGACTGGAAGCCCGAATGAAAATAAGAGCATCGTCCGCAAAAAGAAGATGTGTGAGTAACGGGCCAAAAGGGTTTAACTTTATTCCTTGGATTCTCCCCTGAGCTGCCGCATTTGCAATTAAGGCGGAAAGACCTTCAGCGCACAGAATAAAAAGATAAGGGGATAGTGGATCCCCTTGCCTTAAGCCCCTCTTAGGTTGGAAGTACCTTGTTTTGAAACCATTGACATTTACCCTGTACCTCACCGTGGTAACACAAGACATGATCCAATTAATCCAGGTCGGACTGAAGTTCATTGCTTCCATAATTTGTTGAAGATAAGGTCACTCAATTCTGTCGTAAGTCTTAGACATGTCCAGTTTTATAGCCATCTCATGCTTTTTGCCCCCCTTTTTTCGTTGAAGAGAATGGATGACTTCGTAGGCAACCAACATGTTATCCGTGATAAGCCGATCCGGAACAAAAGCACTTTGTTGTTCGCTGATTACATTGTGGAGGCACCCTTTAATCCTGTTAGCCAGGACCTTAGCCAAAATCTTGTAAACAACATTACATAGGACGGAAATGAGACAAGGATTGAGCTCCCACCAGTATTGGAATTAAGACGAGGGTGGTGGAGTTGAATTCCTGAACCTGTTTGCGTTGGAGTGCAGGGTCGGGCTCTTCCAAAAAAGTTTTGCACCACACGAATATGTCCTGCCCCACCATTTGCCAGTGCTGTTGGAAGAAACCAGCAGACATCCCGTCTGGCCCAGGAGCTTTAGTCGGACTCATCGCCTTCACGGCTTTGATGACTTCGTCATATTCAAGAGACTTGATCAACTCGTGCCTAACCTGATCTGGGATTCTGCTTGTGATGAGATTTTTCACCTAAGCACCATCACTAGGACTGGAGGAGGAGAATATGTCAGAAAAGTGAGAAATTGTCATTTCCTGCATTTGTCTTTGGTCCCTGATCCACTAACCATTTGCATTTAGAAGGGCATCAATCGAATTGAATCTCCTGCGGTTTGATGCCATACGATGGAAGAACCCCGTATTTTTATCCCCTTCATGAAGCCAGTGGGTTTTTGCTCTCTGCCGCCAAAGTTGTTCCTCATCTTCCAGTAGGAGATTGATATGAAATTTTGTTTCTCTCATCGCCTCATCTCTATAATCATTAGGCCTTTGAAGCAAAAGAGACTCTAACTCCCTTTGTTTGCGGTCAATTGCAGTCCTTAAGTTGCCCCTTCTCTTTCGGTTCCACCTAGATAGATCCTTGCAGTAAGACCTGAGCTTCCAGCCTAGACGATCGGTTGTTGGAAGGTCCACACTAGGTTGCGCATCCCATGCAAGCCTAACAACTCGCTGCGCCTCGATGTCTTTTGCCTAGACAGCTCGTATCTGAATTCCTTAGGAGGTTTCCTTCTATCTTTCCTTGAGTCCAAAATCAACATGATGGGACAATGATCCGACGTGGGCATAGAGAGATGGAAAACCTTTGTAAAAGGGAAGAGAGCTAACCAATCGGGCGTAGATAAACCCCTGTCCAACCTTGCTTCAACACGATGCAATCCCATGTGATTATTCCTCCACGTCATGGTTGATCCTTCAAACCCGAGATCCAATAAATTGCAGCTGTCCAAAACATTACAGAACAGGTCCATTTGAGTTTGAGAGCGGTTCCTCTGACTGAGATATTCAGTAGGTCCTGTAACCTCATTGAAGTCCCCCAACACAAGCCATGAATTTCCAGCCCTGGTACTCAAACGATTTAAAGTTTGCCAACTCTGGGATCTACGGTGGGATTCAGGATGACCATAGAAGCCAGTAAACCGCCATCCCATGAAATCCGCATCAATATGGTGATTGGAGAAGCTATTGATGGATGCAGGTAAAGCATTATTCCAAAAGAGCGCCAGTCCACCACTCCTAGCCACAGAATCCACTGCAAAACAACAGTTGAATTTCAACTTGTATCTAATCACCTCCATCTCTTTAGCTGACCTTTTTGTTTCACTAAGGAAGATTAGAATGGGATCTTGTTTCTTGACAAGGTTAAGAAGGGAACGAATTGCACGTGGGTTCCCAAGCCCACGACAATTCCAGGTTATAAGGGCCATCTTAGCTGAGGTGGGGCTGAGGATTCCCCTCAGCCTCCACCTCCTCAATACCACCTATCTCATTACACTTCATTCGCTTCTGAGTGTGGCCATCTCTATCCGCTCACCATTGAAACTTCTCTTATTGTTGGCCATTGCATATCCATCCTTTTGGGACATCCCTTTGTGACATGCCATATTCCCTTCCATTACCATATTCCTTGCCTTTCTTTTCCACCGTCCCTTGGATCTTGGCATGATATCCTTCCCTTTGTGCGGCTAGGTGTTGGGGAAAAAACCACTCATATGCTCATTCGGGTGTTGCTCCATACTTTGTTGCGCCAAGGTTAAGCCCATTTCAGATTCGCTGTGGAGAAGTTCTCGTGGTGATTCATGTCCATGTGGCACCATAATATCCATCCCATTTGCTTCAATAAAGTCGTGGTTGCGCATCCCATAATGCATAGTATCTGCCGGTTCCTTGCCCACAGTTTCGGGCCAGATCGGCTGTGGATCAAGAGAGAGAGCCTCATCAAGAGACCTGTTCTCCTGGGATGGCCCATAGACAGGAGAGTTTTCCCCCAATGCCCCGCTGCTTCGATCCTCATCGCACAAACAAATGGCTCCACCAGCTCCTGATGCAGACCTGATGTCATTTGTTGCATGGGTGGGCGAGGAGATGGGGTCAGTAGCATAGTGGGTGGACGTGGACGCATGATGTGGTGGAACCAATCTGCCCCGGGCCATTATGTTATCCCCTCCTGGATTTCTCCCACCATCCACTGATTCCGTAGGCATTGGCATCTGATTTCCTATGTATCTTCTTGGCTCCACTCTGTTGCCATGCAGGATATCAGATCTCAGGCGTGTTGGGCGTGATCCCATTCTCAAAGAACTACCATATGGCAAGTCAGCTTTAGCGAGATTCTTATCCAGCTTGCGGTATGAGTTGCAGTCCTTGTGAGCATGCCCCATGATGCCGCAAAAATAGCAAAAAACCGAAAGCTTGTCATATTGGAAAGCAATCCACCTCTTCTTTTGTGATTCCACTTGAATGAACATCCCCATCCTTAGAGGTTCTCTACAGTCAATATGGACTCTCAGCTTAAGTTCAGTTTCAGTTACTGTAATGTCTTCCAAACACTCAAACGTTTGTCCAATTTTATGGCCCAGCTGGTACAAATCAACCAAAGGAGGGATACCAGATACTTGCATCCACACGCACGTTTTGACAAACACTAGACGGGCAGGGTCGAGCTCCTCTTTGAGGTCCATGAGGAGGACCAGATTTCGCTCGAACAGCCATGGCCGACCCGCCATGACTCTCTCCTTATCAATCTTCTCTGCAAAAACAACCTTATACAAATTTTCGTCAATCTCCAAAAAATGGAAGCTTCCTGTTGTTCTCCATAAATGTCGGATCATTGCCCTAAACAGTTCTTTGTTGTATGACTTTGATGTCCAGATTGTGCAGAGGACCGTAGCTTCTTCTCCCGGATTGATCTTCTTCAGAGCTGCACCGGAAATTGCCATGGTTTGCAGGTCCGCTTCGGTTGGGTTCATCTTGCCGAACTGAAAAAACTTCAGCCTAACGTCCGGTCTCGCACGCCCCTGCACCTCGGAAACTGACTGTCTTCTAGCACCCAGGCGCCGAAATTAAACCAATTCCCCTACCTTCACCCGGTACCGAGCGCGAATGAAATCGCCTGTCGGGACCACCTGGGAAAGGACTGGAAAGTGTAATTGAGTCATATTAAGATTGAATCATTTCAATTAAAAAATTATAGAGCGATAAAATTATTTTTTAATGGGATAATTAATTGTTGTTTTGACTACATGTGTATTGTATGAATTTAGGATGAAATATTATAGTTATAAAATGAATTTTTAAAATATTGTAAATATAATAGGAATTATAGGTAAATATGATAGGAATTATAGGTAAATATGATGAGTCTAAGAGGAACTTTTTCAATTTTTATTGCACAGTGTCCCTAAGCTCTAGCATATTTGCACCTAACAACCTAAGGTTATGAGTTTTCCCCGCACACTTTATTTATTTGCACCCTTGCATGTACTGTTCCTCCAAAGCTACCACTTCTAATTTAGGCTGTAGGCTGCTTAAATAGTACAAATTTAGGAATCATTTGGATCCTACTTTACTTTCAAACAAATAAATAACAATTTCATGATTCCATCTAACAATAATAATTCTAAATCATGTTGTCCAGATGCTCATCCGCTCGAACGTGCAGACTGGACTATGAAAACCTGAAATGTAACTGCATTAGCATTGACTTCACTAACTAACTCATCATCATAAGTTATTTTTACCTAGGAATACTTGCATGGATCCTATTATACCATTCTCAGCCGTTAGAGATTAAATTTTCAATGATTTTTAATATTTTAATATTTTCTTTAACTATTACCTTCGATGCTTTTTTAGATTTTTCTTTCGTCCTCTCATCACCTTTTATTTAAATAAACTTAGCTTTCTTAATCATTGTCATTTCAAGTCTCCATCTAACATATCCAAACCACCTTATTCTACTTTCGCTCATTTTATAAATATTGAATTAATCGTTAAAGTATTTAAATTCTAATTTGTTGTTTTCTTGTTTTACCCCTCATCTATTTTAATATTCTCATTTTTATTACAGTCATTAGCTATATGTTACTCTTTATCTGTTGGATATTCTATCACAGTAGTAGTCTTATTTTAGTTTAGAGTGTGTTTAGAAAGTGATAAAACTTTTGGTAAAAATTTTTTTTTGTAAAAATTTGTGAAATATGAGAAAATAATGTAATATGATATAAGTAATGATGAGAAGTAAATAAAATAAAATTAAAATAAATAGGTTACTGTATTGTAGTTATGTAAAAATGATTGAAAAGTAGGATAATTGTATAGAAAGAAGTAGAAAATTAATTTAAAAAATAGAACAGTTCTTGAAGAATGAAAAGTTTTAGATTAAAAAATTTTAGTTTGAAAAGTTTTATGGGTTACAAAACACCCCCTTAATTGAAACTTGAATTTTACATCTTAATTTTAAAGTACTTTGTTATTTATTCCCTCCTACTTAGACTTTATTGATAATATCTTCTTGGACTTCTCCCTTAAATTATTAATCTTAAATGAGCTCAACTAACCAAGCACATGTTTGGTAACATATAAAAGTTAAAAAAATTTAAAATTTACACACTTTTTGATTTGCTTTGATGTCTTAAGTAACTATCCGATTTTTTTGTTAACTTATATTTAATTTATTCTTTCATATTCGTCATACAACTATTCTATTTATTTTAAATTTATCATCTTTATTACTAATCATTGCTTCTATCATATTTTTTATATCTTCCAAAGTTCCGTTCAAATCAAATATTCAAATGGAAAAATGTATAAAATCGTGATATAATTATCTGGTTTATCTGTTTTTTCAATTTACATATAATTGAATAATGTCAAAATAAAATAAAAGATAAGGTTAAGCTTTTCAAGTCTCAACTACTTTAACCCGCCCCGAGCAACTAGAATGCCTGACATGAAATGGGGCCCGGAAGGGTCCTATTCTGGCTTCACCTCACCAAACTTTTTAGGGGGTTGTTAGGGTAGCTAAGGATGATAAGAACGAGGAAAATACAAAAAGTCAACCTTATTAATTGCTTATCTATTCTATCCTACTTTTTCGGGTTTTATAACTATTTCTAATTATTCTCGTTCTACCTTTGTCATATCCAGTCCTTTCCATTTACACCCTCTATTCTTACCAAACAGCTGTATAAGGATTTAAAAACCAAAGGTAAGCAAGCATGTATGCTAGCAGTCAATCATCAATCACGTATGTCTATTGGAGGACTACGGCCCCTTCTCTCTGTCCAATCGCAGGAGCTGGCGACCCGGTGAGACATCAACTGGTTTTCGGATTCGGAAGAACAGAGATTGGAAGCAGTTGGGAGAGAAACACTGAAACAGACGTCACATATCTGGGAAGGTTACAGGTTTTTCATTCGTTCCAAAAGGATTTGCTAAGACGTCCTTCAATTAAAGTTAAAGAAGTGACTACACGGACAACAAAACTCTGAAAATATTTGAGAAGGAAACAGGATGCTATCAGAATGTCCGGAGCCCAATTCAGTGCACCCGGGTGCATTCAGCCTCAACGCACCCGGGTGCATTCAGCCTCAACGCACCCGGGTGCACTGCACCTATTTTTTTTTATTTTTTTTTGAAAATTTTTTCATGAAGCTATTAATATAGGTTTATTTAACATATATATCAATTTTTACTATTTTTGGAGATTTTTAGATATTTTTTTTAAAATTTTTAAAATCAGTGGCATTTTTCGTAATTTTAAATTACCGAAAATGCCACTGATTTTTAAAAATCTAAAAAAAATATCTAAAAGTCTCCAAAAATAGTAAAAATTGATAGATATGTTAAATAAACCTAGATTAACCATTTTATACAAAAATTTTCAAAAAAAAATAAAAAAAATAGGTGCAGTGCACCCGGGTGCGTTGAGGCTGAATGCACCCGGGTGCACTGAATTGCGCTCCATAATGTCCTGCTTTCACTTCGATTTTTATTAGGATAAGAAGATTGTAAACCGACCAAATTTTGGGAAGGACAAGTTAATTTCCAGGATCAGTTTCCCCCTTATTGCAAAATTATACAATTTATCAATCACTTCAATATATATATATATATATCCAAAAAATATTCTGCTACACCACAATTATGATGCAGTTACTTCAAAATGAGTCACACATGATCATAAAATTATAATTTACCTCACTCATTGTATTTAAAATTATGTATTTTATTATCATATCAATTTTCATCCCAATTAGATATGCGTATGAACTACATCTAAAAATGGTACAAATTCAACACGATAAAATAATTTGATGTAAATAATAACTTTATTATTTTTTCAACATGTAAACCATTTAACATAAAATTTATATATGCATAAATAATTTTATAAAGTATCAATACATTTAAGTACATGTGAGACTCATTTTAGGCCAAATACACCATTAATTATAGTGCATTCATTGCACAGGAAAGACTCTCTATATATCTCATGTAGGCTATTTATACAATATTTATTTTTTATTTTTTGACTTATTTTTATTTTTTCTTTATAAACATATTTTTGTAAATGTATTTAATCAACATATCAAGTTTTATCATTTTATACTATTTTTACGGATTTATTTTTAATTTTTAAAAACTAAATTTTTTAAGGGGTGAAATTGACTGAAATACCCCTGAAATTGATATTTTTAAAAATAAAAAATAAATATGTAAAATTATTATAAAATGGTAAAACTTGGTACATGAGTTAAATACATTTTTTAAAACATATTCACGAAAAAACTGAAACAAATAACAAATAAAAAATAAAAAAAATAAATATTGTATATAATCCAGTATATGACTAAGTAGTATATAAACATGACTCTATATAATCCAGTATATGACTCTCTCTCTCTCTATATATATATATATATATGAATCGTGTTTATCAGAAATATATAAAATCACTTTTATTAAGAAATTTATTGATAAAATACAAAAACGAAAACAAAATATAAATAAAGAAAGTGATGCACAACAAACAAAAATAAATATAAATGCAAATTTATGATGAAAATTACCTGAGCAATTAAATCCTAAGTGATTTATAGATATGTATATTAATGAATTAATAAAAATCCGTCAAAATTAGTTAATCAATCTATATTTTCAAACTTTTACTTATTGAAAGCCATATAGATTTCGTTCGTTAAAAATTTAATATCATGAAAGATTCCACTAACTGATTGCTTTCTTAATTTACAAGTCCGCAACATATCTTTTAAAAATACGAAATTAATTCATGTTAAAGGAAAATGCAATGAAAAGGGATTTTTTCTTTAGTGACAACTTGGAAAATTAGAGTTGCTTTGCAATTACAAATAATATGTTCTACTTTTTTTTAATATAATTTCAAGTTTAAAATGATTTTATTTCTATAAAATCCATTTTATATAAGATAAAATCAATTTAGATCAATAATCTCTTCTGTTAAAATAAAAAGGGTAATTTGCATATATACCCACATAGTTTGACCGAAATTGCAGATACACCCACATATTTTTAAATTTTGCATATTACCCTACATAGTTTTATCCAAAATATTTGACTATCCACATGTCCTCTTTTCCGTCAGCTAGTGTTAGTAAACGACTGAAAATAATCTTGTTCACATGCATGTTAACCCATTCAGTGAGGGGACGTCAATTGCAGACAAAGGGTTGAGAAATTAGAAGTTGCCAATAGAGAATCATCATCATCATCATTATCAAAATCTGTTTTCCACCAATGAGAGGATTCCACTAAGCCTCTCATTAAGTTCTAAAGTTTTCATATCCTTCTTAGTTCTTCTCTTTTGGGGGTGGAGACTTTCTCTAGTTCTATTTTTAAGAAATCTCAATGAAAGAATCATATCTTGGGCGAAATAAAAATTTACAGAAGAAGCATAACACATAGCAAAGACAAGCGTGCCAACCATCATCCTCCAAGCAAGGTAGCCGGTGGGACCGTCGCCTCTGTTGCCCTGTCCGCCATCGACAGTGTAATCGATGGCCCGCTCCAGCATATCCCTCACAAACATCACCGCCTCCGCCTTCTTCCCGACCTCCTAATATACTGAAATGACCTTCTCAATCATGTTGAACCTGGGCGTGAGGCTGACACACTCCATGTCCTTGAGTAGGTCGACGACGTCCTCGACGGCATGCTCACCCCGCACCATCTTCTCCACCCACCCACACATGATAGTCACCATCAGCTCCACTGTCTCACGCATTGGCCAGGTTCTCCTTGCACAGCCAATTGAACACCTCGAGCTAGCACCAGGAGTCGCGGCTGTCTTGAAAGAAGTAGACAAGGACGAGGTGTAGCACGTCGGTAGGCTCGCGGGCCATTCGCTCTAATTCCTTGATGGCTTCCGAGAATCTGTCGCTGACAAGTTCATCAGTGGAAATAGAGGGAATCCGAGGGTAATGATTTTGGGGTTTTTAGGAGGGTTCGGGAGATGGAGAAGGCTAGCATTGAGATTCCTTAAAAATAGAAACTGAGGAAGTCTCCACCCCGAAAAGAGAAGAATTAAGAAGGATATGAAAACATTCAATTGACCCACCCTCATTGGTGGGACAGATTCTGATGATGATGACGATGATTTTTTTGTGGGTGATTACGTCGTGGGAATGGGAATGGAAATAAGGTTATTTTTGTCATTATATAAAATTTTCAGCCGTTTACTCACACTGGCTGACGAAAAAGAGTACTTGTGGCTTGTGGGTACGCAAGTAATTTGGACAAAACTATGGGACGGTTATATGCAAAACTTAAAAATATATGGGTATATATGTGATTTCGATTAAACTATATGGGTATATATGCAAATTATCTAATAAAAATTAAAAAATATTAAATGTCATTTTTCACTTTATCATTTTATGGTTGGATGCCAAAAATTAATGATTTTATGGCCATATTATTGTGGATGAAGTCGAGATGTCAAATAGAAATCACTAATAGCTACCCAAATTTCAACATATTGGATTATTTATAAATAGGAACATTTTTAAATGCATATTGGTGCACTTGGCCTCGATAGTCGATACCTCAGGTGTATTTAACTCATTTTTTTTGAAATTTTTTTATATAACTATTAATCTAAGTGTATTTAACATGTGTATCAAGTTTTTACCATTTTTTGATATTGTGATATTTTTTGAATTTTTTAAAATCAGTAGCATTTTCGTAAATTGGTATATTTATAATTTTATAAATGGATATATTTGCAATTATGGTTAAAATATGTTCACATATTTATAAATTATTTTCATAATTTTTGGATATGTATTTTTTGAGAATAGTTTTTTGGATATATATATATATGAGCATTAACAATTATTAATTTTTAAAACACAGAAAAATACATATATATCCAAGAATATTTTTAATAGTACAAATTGCAAATATACATACATAATTTGAGGGCCAGACTTTTTGCGATCAGTAGGAAATGTGTGATTTTCGACTTGTCAAAAATACAAAATTTAAATATCTTATAAAATTGATGCAAGTGTATATCATCTGTAAATTAAATTTTATTATTTCTGAAGATATATTTTTTAATTTTAATCATAAAGGTACTATAGTCATTCTTAATATGTAAAAATGACTATAATACTCCTTTGTATAAAATTAAAAATATATTTTCGTTTCAAATAAATTGTAAGAAGTGAGCTCACTTGTTTACAAAATACGCCTTGTTAAAGAGAGATAGGGTGATTTTGGTGAGGGACCCACATGCTTATATTGGGAAGGGTTTAAATAGTGGTGCAATTTTGATTGAGTAGATCTCATTCAAAGTAGACTTTACTCTCATGTCTTATCTTGATTTCAAAAATATTTATCCTCCACTATTTTTGGTTGAGTTAACTTAAAGCCTACTCTATTTTCAAAAAAAAAAAAAACTTAAAGCCTACTCTATCCTATTTTTTATGACTGGGTTAATTCCAATTTCAATTTCAAATCAATTATTTAAAATAATTTTGTATACTATATTTTGATGTTATAATTGTATTACAAATCTTACTTAATATCTCCAATCAATATGCAAATTATAATTTTAAAATGCATCAATTGAATGTCCTATATCATATATAAATTAAAAACGGGATGCTTCTATATAACCCCTTTCATTTTTAAACATTAATATGGTTGATGAAAAATTCTCTTCATCTATTGTGTTTAGCATCACTTATATTATTATGAAAACTTTTTTATTTGTCTAATATCACTGTATATGGGTCTCATCTACAAACAAACGAAATCAACGTAATAAAATAATTTAATGCTAAATATCAATTTTAAGTAGTATTTTTAATGAATATCAGTACTACATAGATAAATAATTTTATAAAGTATTACTATATTTCAATACATATGTGAATGGATGTAAATATTTTTTCTTAATTTACACATGAATATACTTATCTTTAAGCAAAAATAGCCTATATATATTAAGTTTGGATGAAATTAGTCTCATAATTAAATAAATGATGTTAAATACAATGAAAAGATTGAATTTTCAATTTGAGAGGATTACATGAAACCACTTTTATATAACTCAGTTACGTAGAAACGAGCTTGAATTAAAAAAAAAAATTATATTTATAAAAGATACGTTATATATCTTTAAATATATAATATATCTCATAAAAGATTATTAAATATATATATTATTAAATTGAGCCGGGTATCTAAACCTTAGAAACTACTATATCCTCCTTTTATTTGGAACTTGGGGATAGAAAAATAAGAATCTGTCGTGACATATCCAACACTTTATTCTACACTCGTTAGGGCAGCTATTCTCGTTGGATGCCCTCCTCCTCCACTCGATCATTTTATCTGTTGTGGGATCGTTGCGAGTGGAGGGACTTTGCTGGCACTTTCTAGCTTTTACTGTTTCCAAAAAAATGTTTTCGCCGCTCATAACTAAGGATAACGATACTGTAGATCCGGTTGTTACTTAACTAAATGATAACATTATGCATTTTGCATTTTTAATATTTTTTTTAAACTAAGTGAATATATTCCTAATTATTGTCAAACTATGTGGGTACAAATATATATATATATATATAGAAATTCAAATTTGATAAATTTTAATATTTGAACTAACTTAGGCCCATATAAAAATGAGAATAAAAACAAAAGAAAAAATTTAAAAATACAAACTAGACAAAATTGTTACTTAGGTAAGTGTATATATAGTATCATTACTCCATAATTGGAGAAATATATAACTGTTGATGCCTGTGTTTCCCTCTGCAGTAAGCAACTTGCCGAGCCACATAAATCTTATGCTTCTAGCCTAATTTGTTGGCATTCATTTCGAAAATATGCAAGACTAAAGCTTCATTAAAAGCAATCAATATTCTTCTACAGATTACAGTTATGCATGCGGCTAAATAATGTAAACATAGTTATTTCTAAAATATATATATATATATAAATATAGTCGTAAATGTAAAAGAAAATAATATAATTCATCAGGTGGCTTTTCATATGTACCTACATGGTTTAGGAAAAATTGCAAGCTTAAGAATATATTTTAGTTTAGTAAACATGAAATTGTAGGCATACCTTTTCTACTAAGTTGCAGCTATTAAAATTTTTAACAAATTGGCGAAATTTCCTCAACTAACAAAGATGATGATTATATTTATTATTTGTAATCATTATTCCCATTATGAGAAACTTCGCAAAAACTACATAGATTATTAAATGCTAGTAAGATATGCAAATAAATATTTTAATATAAAAAATAAAAATCATCATTTTAATATGTATTTGCATACAACAAAAGTACAAGAAAATACTTTAAAAAATAATATACAGAATTTTGTTTTTAAAAATATTTCTTGCATTAAATAGATTAAGTTCATGTTTGCCAACTTTCAAAACGGCTCACGATAAATAATTCTAAAAACTAATTTTCTGAGATTACAATAGAAAAATACAAGAAAATACTTTCGAAATATAATTTTATATTCTTTAAATTATTTTCACACGAAATAAATTAATTTCTTATCGTCAGATGTAGAAAATTCCCATAATAAATAATTTTTAATATTAATTACCAATATTAAATAGAAAATTATAAGAAAATACATTAAAGTATAAAAATATTCTTAAATTAAATAGATTAATTTTGTATTTGTTAGATATTGACAATTCTCCCAATAAATAATTAAAAGTATTATTTTCTAATATTAAAATGGAAAATATAAGGAAATGCCCTAAATAAAAAAATTTTGGTTTAAAATTACTTCTTATGGTAGGATAAGAAAAAATAACCATCCTTGAGGTAGACTGAAAAAAATTACTTAAGTCTTCTAAAATGCAGTAAGATGAGTTCTATATGGGGTGCCTAGAATACACCCTAGTGAGTGTCCATCTGGGTAACCAACCGCATGTGTAGATAATCAGGACATGCGCAAGTGCACCTGAAAATCTATGCTACATGGTGCTACAATTAGCACTCATCATACTCGTGCACGCTAGAACGTGAAACCAACTAGGCTATGCACAACTTCACATAATTAATATATTAGTCTTATATCCGTCACATTTTTACATAGAAGCTTTTTCATGTAATTTTTTCTAATTTTAAAATCTTAATACTTGATAAAAAAAAATTTATTCTATTTATTGTGTTTAACATAATTTGTTGAATTAGAAGATCAAATTTCATCCAAATTAAATATATGTACAAGTCACATTTGCTAAAAGTTATATATTCATATGTAAATTATAAAAATATTAATATTTATTTATATGTATTAGAATATAATAGTATTTTATAAAATTATTTATCCATGTACCAGCCTGTACTCAAAAAATAATTATTAAAATAAATGAACTTACCTAGCTCTCATGCACCTCTCATGATGGACTATAACTAATAATATTTTACGAAATTATTTATTCATTTATGCTAAAAAAATTAATTACTAAAAATAAATGAAATTCATAGCTACCATGAACCTCTGGTGAACGGATATAAGAGTGATGGACTTTCTAAAAGCTCCCAACCCTATCTCAATTGAATTGGACTTGTCGGATGATGAAAAATAAGAAAGGGGAGGACATGAGAGGAAAATGCCTTGTTGGTCGTGCGGTTGAATTAGGCCTTTTGCCATTATTTCGATTACCTAGTTTACACAATGTAAAACATAGATCTGAGCCATTCATAATGTCCCTAGCATGCCTAGTTATTGAAAAGAGTGTTATTGTGATTTTTAGAGTCACCATTTTAACTATTTTAAGAAAATTATGTTACAAACATAAAAAAAAGCATGATCATTGAATAAACCCATATCTGGATATACTTAGAACAAATTGATTGTACAACAGAGGTCCCCTGTGAAAATTCACATAAAATAGAATTAAGAATATCCTGATTTAGCAAATTCAAAGTAAATTTTGTATGGTGATTATGTATTTTAAGAGAGAAATACAATAGAATTTTGACAGAAAAATATAAAGACAAAAATATAAATCTTATCCATGTAAAGCATTGTTTGGGACATTTTACATGGTCGAGGTAATTAGTTTATTTTATTTAAATATAAAAACAAGATCATTGACTGGTACATTAACTTCCGTGACCAGCCTAGGAAGGCACAGTTTTTCATTGTTTTCAACTTCTTAGACCATTCCTTAGTCCCTAGATGGACTCCATCGACTGAAGGATCTTTCAAATTGAATGTTGATGGCAAGCGCAATCTAGAATGAAATTATATAGGGTTTGTTGCCATTATCAGAGATTCACGGGGTATATTTTTTGCAGCTAGGGGATGGAGAAGGGGCAGTGTCTTGGAGCCAATTCTCATGGAAGCCACTGCATTCCAGCTGGCAATTAAATGGGCGATTCAGCAAAAGTTGGTCAGGGTCCATTTGGAATCTGACTCCCTGATTTTGTGTAATTTTTTGTCTACATCCGAACCCATCTCCTCTCCAGTGGGTTTCATCATTTCTGAGATTAGGGCTTTACTTAGAGAATATATGTATTTCTCAGTTCGTCATGTTTTAAGGCAAGGAAATGAGGTCGCTCATTCCTTGGCTGAGCTTGTGCTCGGTTCTCCTGAGGAGCACCAAATGTGGTGGGGTAATCCCCCTCAGGCTATTTTTGGGAAAATTTGTACAGACAATTTTTTGGAAATGAACTGCGTGGACTACCCTATCTCTAACCCCTTTTATATCGAAAGGAGGTAGAGATAAGGTTTCTCCTTTACATCAAAAAAAAAAAAAGAGAGATACTTCATAGCAGATAAGGGGTGGAATCGAAGAGGGATTATGGAACCCCTGCTCGTGGAAGCCATAGCTTTGTGGTTGGGTACCAAATGGGCTCTGACTTCTCACATACGGAAGCTCAAACTTGAATCTGATTCCATCACTCTTATCAATTTTTTGAACAAGGACAGAATCATTCTCTCTCCTATTGGTACAGTGATTTCTAACATCAAGTCCTTGTCATCAGGTGGTGTTTCGTACTCTTTTCATTATGTATGGTGGTTAAGTAACTTTGTTGCTCACACCCTAGCTGATTTTGTAGCTTCTCATATTTTGTTGCACCAAGAGTGGTAGGGAATCCACCACTTTTCCTTTTGGAAAAACTATGTATAGATAATATAGATAATTATTTGTTAATGAAATACAATGACAACTCTATCCCTCCTCCCTCTAATGACTGCCTGAGCTTCACAGGGAGTTGGGATAGCATGTTGTTACACATTCTCCATAAAAAAATATAAATTTAGATAATTGATTTAAATGATATTTAGTTTTAGTCATTACATAAACATGTTTTTTATTGCGTCTATAGAGATGTTATTTTGATAACTAGAAAGTTCAAATTGTAGAATATAATTTACAAGTACTCTCATAAAATTTCGGTTTAATGATACTTACATATTACCAAATCCAAACCATTGAAATTGGATAAACATGGATTGTTAAAATATACATATGAGATATGATACTATGCAGACCAGTCCGCTATAAAATGGGCCCTACACATATTAGAATATTATGGTACTTTATAAAATCATTTATTCATATACAATCATATTTTAAATAGTTTAAATGTTGAAAATACCACTTTAGATTTGATATTTATGTTAAATAATTTTATTACACTGATTTTATACCATTTTAATATGAGACTCATACACATTTTGGATTTGGATAAAAATTGGTATGCTAATAAAGTGAATAATTCTAAATATAATATGTGGGGTAGATTTTCTATTCATGATCATGTGGGGCCCACAGTGCAGTCACATGCACTAAAACAATTTCCTTTATATATATGAGAAATAGTCCTGTATAGTTAACTACATCCTAAGTTATGGTGTGGTTGGCTCAAAATGGGTCCCAAATGATCATAAAATTATAATCTACTCTACCCATTATATTTAGAATTATTTATTTTATTAATATATTAACTTTCATCTAAATTGAATATGTGTATGGACTCCATCTAAAAATGGCACAAAGTTAATATAATAAAAATAGTTTAATGTGAATAACAACTTTAAAATTATTTTTTTAACATGTAAACTATCTCGAATATAATTTATATATGAATAAATAATTATATAAAGTATCGATATATTTAAGTGCACAAGAAAGGTTCCTCTTCTATATACACAGGAGCAGAGTCATGCCCTTAATTTTTAAGATTTTGATCCTTAATGAAAATCTAATTTATCATTATATTTAACATCATTTTTTATCTAAAAAGACCAAGTTTTATCTCAATCAAGTATGTTTATGAGCCACATCTATTGAAATATATATATCTATTCATATGTAAATTATGAAAAATAATTGATCTATTTACATATGTATTAGAATGTAATAATACTTTATAAAATTATTTATCCATGTAGAAATGATATTTTTGATAGTTTAGATGTTGTAAATACAACTTTAAACTTAATATTTAGCATTAAACTATTTTATTACGTTGAATTTCAATGGGGCTCATGTATAAATAGGGTGTTAACGGATTGGGCTGGACGGGTTGGAGCTAATTCTAATCCCAACCCATTTAAAATATCTCAATCGTAATCCGTTTATTAACCCATTTAAAAAACCTCAATCCTAACCCATTTACAACTCATTTAATAAACGGATTAGCAGGTTGTTAATGGGTTGTCTAGTAGATGACCTGAAAGTTTAGACTCTAGTAATTGATGATCTCACAGAGAGAGACGAGAGTATTTTCGGCACAAAGGAAATGAAAATAAGACAATAATAGGAAATGAAATTGGGGCAGTAGAGGAAAAATGAAAATTAGGTAACAAGAGAAAGATATAAAGAGAAAAAATAACTAAGGAGTTTACATTTATATATAAAACTTTAATAAATTAAATGAGTTAAATGAGTTGAATAGGTTGAACAGGTTATATGGGTTAAACGAGTTACTAAACGGGTTGATGGGTTATACAATCTCAACCCTAACTCGTTTATTTAATTAAATGGTTAAACGGGTTGGCGGATTATAACTCATTTATTCAAAAATCTCAATCCAAACTCATTTATAAACGGGTTAGACGAGCAAGTTGATGGGTTGACCATAACCATTAGCACTCCTATGTATAATGATATTACATAAATAAAAGAGTTTCTAAGATACTATAAATTATACTAAATGCAATTAATAGAATGAAATTTTTATCAACCATTAAGATTTTAAATATAGGGTGTGTTTGGTTACACACAAAACATGTCAATGAAAACTTTTCAATAAAAAACTTTTCACTCCCCATAACTACATTATTTTTTAATTATTTTTTCACATTTTTCTATATAAACAACCCTACTTTTCAATCATTTCCACACAAATACTCATACAACTACCCTATCTATTTTAACTTTATTCTCTTTACACTTCATTATTACCCCTATTATATCACATCATTTTCTATCAACTTGACAACTTCTACTCTGAAAAGTTTTCAACAAAAAGTTTTACCTCTAACCAAACGCACCCATAAAGGGTTACATAGAAAAGAGGTATCATGGAAGAGAGACTAGCAACAACAACAATAATAATAAGATGATAAGTGGCTGAGCCAGACCAGAGCCCACCAGTGGCTACGCCCAGCACCACTGCACTAGGCCAGTTCCTCAGTCCTTGAGTCAGGCGGGCAGACTATTATACAAGCCCAGTAAGCAGTCGTGGTTATCAGGCCCACACCAATCCAGCAGAAAAATGAAAAAAATTGCGGAAAATTAAAAAAAAAAATCTAAATTTTCCAAAACTTATATAAGATTAAGAAAAATTCAAATACGTAATTATAGATTTAATCCCCAAAATATTTATTTTGATTTAAAATAATAAGTAACAAATTTGTTAATGACCAGAAAATATAAGAAATTTTAAATTGTGAGTTATGAAAAATAGAGAAAAAATTAAGATAATATTTATAGCTAATAGAGACATAAAGAGTACATTATTTAATTATTTTAATAGCGTAAATTAATTTATATTGTTAAAGAGAAGTTGCAGAAAATAAATTTTGGCCCAATAAAATTATAAGAAAAATATAGAAGGAAATAGACAAAATTATTTATGAAAAGTAATATAAATTAACTAGAAAGTTATGATATAGGAAAAAAGAATTGAAGTCAATATAAGAGTCGTGCGAAATATTTTTTAGGCTCATTTGAGGTAAATAAATTTTACTTAAAGTCATTTTAATTTTATTGAGTTGAATGATATGAATGATGCTTATTGAGATGTTGTGATATATAAGTGCCATGCAGTGTAACCAACCAGCAAAATATTTCATGGGTTAAAAGTATTTATGTGCAGTGATTTAAGTGTTGCATACTTGCATTGGTCATAGTATCTAAGCATGGAGTAGGGGTGTAAATAGGGTTGGGTTCAACCCGAGCCCGCATCAACCCGAACCGATTTATACCATGGTTGGGTTGAGGTTTTGGAAATTTGGTTTTAAAAAAAATGGGTTCAACCCGACCCGATTTTAAAAATGGATTGGGTTGGGTTATGGGTCGGTCAACCCGACCCGACCCGATTTCATAAGATATGTATTTACATATATTTATGAGAGTGTATTTCATTCATATTGCTTAGATATTTAAATAAAATTGTGTTGAGTTTGGAAATTTGTTTGACTATTTGGTTGTCAAATGTTGTTTGAATTTATTTGGTTTGGAAATATATTTGGTTAATTAGTTGTGAAATTATGTTTGGATTATTTGGTTATATTGCATCGTAAATAGGTTGTTTAGATATTTGCTCGCATTGGTGATTTAGAATAACATACCAGGTCAACTGAGAACTTAAGATGTTTGTAGCTTTGATTGGAAGCCAACTAAGAAGGTAAGTAAGACTATAATATTCGTTTTTCTATTTTGCATAATTTACTGTAATAATTTTATTTGGCTTTCACTTTTTGACTTGCAGAAGACATCGATTGCTCAAAAATACAGAAACAAAAAAACGATCAATTACTAAACTTATCCTCCACTTTTGAGCTATGTAGAACTTTTATTGGTACTTATTGTTTTTATAATTATCATTATTTTTATTATTTTAGAAATTCATTTGAACAAAACTTTAACTAGCATTGATAACATGTGTAATCTATTAGCCCGATTTTTAACCTAACCCGAACCGAACCGATTTGAGGTGGGTTGAAATAGGGTTGGGTTAAGATGTGAAAAGTAGGGTTGAAAGTAGGGTTGTGTTGTGATTTTACAAGGTGGGTTAGGGTTGTATTTGTGCCAACCCGAGTCAACCCGACCCGATTTACACCCCTAGCATGGAGTATGTTTGCATGTTGGAATTGTCATAAAGTGTGGTGGTCATTGTGTGGCGTTCTGAAACCAGAAATTTGTGGTAGCCTTGGATAATGATCTCAGGACGAACAAGATATGGTAATGGTCCATATGGGTAGATTTCTCTAATCGATGTTTTGATCTAAACTGTGAAATGTTAAAGACAATGTGTTTATCCTCAAGACAAAAATGTTAAAAATGAATTTAAAAATTTTATTTACTTACTAAGCTTCTAGATTAAGCTGCTTTATCTTCAGTGGTGCAGTATGATCCTAACTCAAGAGCAGAGATATTTTGTAGACGGAAAAAATTAGAAGTAACTCTAAAGACAGAGAATTACAATCTTATTTAGATTTTTTAATTATTAAAGACATATAATAACAATTATGTTGGGACGCAATATTAGGATTTATATAGGAGATTAAATATGTATGAATTACAATATTTAGGGCGAATTCCTTATATACTCATGAATTTTACATCTAATTCTACTTATGCCCATGAATTTTCAAAAAATTTTCTCATACCCGTGAATTTTCATCATAATTTCACTTATACCCACACCATTAGGGATCCGTCAAAGAGACTATTAACTCTTTGAAAAATGACGAATATGATCATCCCTAATTATGATTTTATTACTGGAATTTTTAGTAATTCTACAACTATAAAATCAGATATTATTTGAAAATAAATCTTTAATTTTAAGCAAATCAACCTTAAATTACGTTAGAGCTTGGGCATATTCATCATTTTATAAGGAGCCTAATGGCCCATTTTACGGATCCTTAACGGTGTGAGTATAAGTGGAATTAAAATGAAAATTTGTGGGTATGAGAAGAATTTTTGAAAAGTCACGGGTATAAGTGGAATTAAAGGTAAAATTTAGGGATACATATGGAATTTTTCCTAATATATATATGTTCCATCATTTGGTATTTATTACAAGCTCTAGAAAATATGTTAACTACAACTATTAAGTACACTTTTCTATATCACTGACAACCTAGGGAGCAACTCCATACAGTAACACGACTTGGCAACCTCACAATAGTGGGGAATTACAATCAATATGGTAATAATATATTCAATGGTTTAGATGTTGAAAATATAACTTTAAAATTGATTTTTAGCATTAAAATATTTTATTGTGTTGCTTTTATAGACTTGTAAATGGGGCTATGCATAATGTTACTAGATAAATAAAGAGTTTTCATACTAAATACAATAAATAAAGTAGATTTTTAAGAGCACTTAAAAATGAAGGGATTATATAGATTAAGCATTTTGGATAAAGAAAGCTCAACTTATATTTTCATTAAATTGTAATGAAAAGTTGTTATAGGCATGCATCCACCATTATTATGTTCACACCCACTGCCTTCCATTTATTTTGATATCTTGTTGTTTTTATTAGATTGTATAAGTGGCCTTAATATAGTAGTTTTTATATTCGAACTAATATAAAAGCCTAGCATATTATAGAATATAACAATTGTCATTGGGCGTTGATTCTCTTACTACTAAAGTCATGATGAGAAGGATTTTACTCAAGCTCAAGAGAGTCTTGGTCTCTCTCACACACACATGGGAACATTTTGTAATTGCTCATCGACCACTAATATTATGAGAAGAAGTGTCGAAGGAGAAGACCTTGCACTCAATGTCATCATACTTATTCACCAGATGGAATCTGTAATAACATATTAAGTTATACTTGCACATCAAATGATTTCCAATAGTTTTGGGTAATAATTTGTAAGGCAAGCTTCACTGTAGCTCATAGATTTTTTGGTTTTTATTTTTCATGAAATAAATTTTTTTATATATCGAAATTTACAAAATTTAGTGAATTTTATATATTTTGTTGAATTTCAAAAATCAAGGGTATTTAAGTAATTTTATCCCGAAAGTTGTTTATTTTTTAAATTCAATGAAAAGATATAAAATTCAAGTAAAAATTGTTAAACTATAGATGCAGAATATATAAAATTTTAAGTTTATTTCATTGTCATCAAAAAGGGGAGTTGTCCACAAATTCATGGCTACCTAGGTAAATAAGATGATCAACATGTTTCTATGGAGGCGATATCCTTAATTTGTAGTCTCCTAAAGATTATATGCAATTACTTTTAAAATTACAATGATACAATACAAGCTCCATGCAACCCCTTTTAAAACTATTTTTTTCAAAATCTAAGTTATTTGTCTTATTTATTAATATTTGGTTATCGTATTATCAAAACTCACTTTCATTGGAAACATATTTCATAAAAAGAATCTTTTGAAAGTAAATAACTATTAATTTTTTTTAAAAAATGCATAGTATATGTAGCAAATAAAAATTTCTGTATATAACTTTTGAAATTACAAAGAAATGCATATGGGTAAATAAGATAAGAGGTTTAGTTATAGAAAATATTGTAAAATAAAAGAAAGTATCCATGCAACAGAATATATTGGATCATTGCTAAATATAATGGAAATTGATTTCATGCACTCGGGTGGATTTAACCTACTTTTTATATTTTTTTGAATTTTTTTATAAGTTTGTTAATCTAAATATATTTAACATACGTATCAATTTTTACCATTTTTGGAGATTTTTAGATATTTTTTTGATTTTTTAAAATCAATGACATTTTATTAATTTAAAAAATAAAAAATATCTAAAAATTTCCAAACATGGTAAAATTGAAACACGTGTTAAATACACTTAGATTAACAATCGTGTAAAAAAATTTTCAAAAAATTTAAAAAATGAGTATTTACACTCGGTTACACTTAAGCTAAGTGCACCCGAGTACATGAAATCAACTTACAAATATAATAGGCTTTAATTTTATGAAACTCCCTCTTCAATTTAATCCATCCATTCTCACACCCTTAATGATTTAATGGGAAATCGACATCATTCATTAGTTTTAACATCATTTACATCATCTTGAAATCCCTTTCATTCTTCTAGTATAATATGCATAGGTTCTATCTAAGATACATACAATTAATGTAGTAAAATAATTTGATGTTAAATATCAATTTTAAAGGTATCTTTTTAACATCTAAACTATCTAAAATATTAATATTATATAGATAAATGATTCTCTAAAGTATTCTAAGTTCTAATTCATATGTAAATAGATATAAGTTTCACAATTTTTTCATAAGTTGTTGACCCATCAAGTATCCTAAAATGAATGTGGTAAGTTCTCAATAAAAAATACTGAGTATAATTAGAGTATGATAGGTTCCAAGGTTCGTATATTCAAATTTTATTTTACAAAATATATTATCTATTTGAAGATATAAAATATATTTTTTAGAGTGTAAATTTCAAATATATCCACTTTTCTTATCTCTAATTCCAACCATACCCACTAAGCTTGAAAATTTTTATTCATACTCATTAAATGTGCTATCAATTCCAATCATACCAAATCTACTAGAAAAATCATTAACCATGATTAGAAATGTCCAAAATTTCTCTTAGATTTAAGTTTTATCTCCTTCAAAGTTATTGCTAGCAGTCATATCTCGTGAAATTGACTCTCCTACATCTTGCACTAGCTAGATCTTTTCCTTGTTTAACGGCTTTGAAGAAGATGAAACTTAGATCTAAGGGGTGGTATGGTCATTTTCAATCAGAGCTAATTGCTTTTATAACATATTAAGTATACTTGAAATTAATAGTGTAATTAGCGGTTATAAATGAAAATTTTCAAACTTAGGGTGTGTTTGTTAATAAGTAAAAGTTGTCAAGTTAAAACTTTTTACTCTCCACAATTATCTTATTTTTTAATTATTTCTTCACATTTTTCTATATAATTACCCTACTTTCAATCATTTCTACAAAACTACTAACACAATTAACCTATCTATTTCAACTTTATCCTATTTATCTCTCATCATTACCCTTATTATATTACATCATTTGACAACTTCTACTCTCTACAACTTTTTATCAAAAAATTTATTCATTCCCAAACACACCCTTAGGATGTATTTGTTTTAATGTAAAATTTTCATCCAAAATTTTTCATTTTCCATAATTACTTTATTTTTAAATTATTTTTCACATCTTCCCATACAAACTATCTTATTTTTCAACTATTTCTACACAACTAATCATATAACGAACCTATCTATTTTAACTTTATTCTCTTTATTCCTCATCATTACCCATATCATATTACATCATTTTCTCTCATTTCAAAAAAATTTTATCCAAAAGTTTTATAACTTCCCAAACACACCCTTAGTAAGTATAATTGGAATTAAAGGTAAAAGTAATGAATATATTTGGAATTAACTCTTTTTAAAAATATAGAAACTTGTGTAATTTATCTATTATTTAGTATATCTAATAAATACATTTTAAAACTAAATTATTATCATATTAATTATAAGTTTTTAAGTAAATTTTATATTAGGATTATGATTTTCAAATATAAGATGTGTTTGGAAAGTAATAAAACTTTTAATGAAAAATCTTTGATGTAAAAGTTTTCGAATTAAAGAAAAATAATATGATATGATAAGAGTAATGATGATAAATAAAGAGAATTAAGTTAAAATAGTTAGGTTAGTTATATAAGTATTTGTATAGAAATGATTAAAACGTACAATAATTATATAAACAGATGTGAAGAAATAATTAAAAATAGAGTGATTATAAAAAGTGAAAAGTTTTGATTGTAAACAAACACACTCGTAATATAAAAATTCATGTAAAAAATCGATTTGATACTGAAATCCAAACCAATCTTAAAAAATGGTAAGATAGATTTAAAACTGACTTAATCTAAAATAAAATAGATATAAGCTTTTAAAAAAAACACTCATAAAAAAATTTAATTAAGATAACGATAGCGTTGACCCTGAACCAAACTTACCCAACACAAGTTGTGCCATAATAGTTAAGCAAATGTTGTCATGCATAATTTTGATTTCGATGAAATTTAATTTTTAAATTAAACAAATAATGCCAAATACACTGAATATAATAAATTTCTTATCCGTCGTCCAGATTTTAAAAGAGAAGGCACTGTATAGAACCATTTCTATGTAACTTGTTACATGGAAGAAGGATAATATGAAAAATTACGAGGACGATTTTGTAAGAATCCTGATATAAAATTTAAAATGAGTTGTTGGGCATATAAAGTCAACATGGATTGTGCGTGTAAACAGCATGGACATGATTGTGCATTTAAAAACATTATGCACAGATTATTTCAAATGAAATGATTGAAAGCTGCCCGCAGAACTGCAGAAGCCCAGTCCTGCATCACGTCATGCATAATCATGCATGGGCAACTTAACTTTTCCAGCTGCGGCGGTTCTCAAGGTGGGTGGAATGTTTCTTTCATCTCTCTTTTTTTTTAAAAAAAAAAAAAAAATTGAAGTAATTCATCTCTCTCATTGAACTGCAAGAAAAAACACGATTATCTGCATAATCTGCTGCGGCTACGTAAGGGCGGTCTCTTTTTTTGAGGAAATACTCACATTTATCAACACCGTTTGCAGATCTCAATGTTTTCACTCAATTTTGGGCTCACCTTTGTAATGATATAAAATCCACTTGGCTCGTTGCATTTAAATTATTTTGTTTAACTTATGACCAAAGTTTGAGCGAAATCAAATACTTTCATTGTCTTCATTTAATAAAAGTATAAAATCAATATAATAAATTTGTCCAGTTGACGCAGAATGAGGGCATTCAAACTAACTACCCAGTTTCAAATCTTCCCAGTGAGTGGGACTTCGGAATTCTCCCCGTGAAGGTGTGAGGGAGCTGAGGTGACAAAGGCAGTTTTGACTGAGTCTCTATACCTAGGCAATGAACTTGTTCCTTTTGTCTCATGGTTTGTGCAATGAACTAAATGCAATAGTGAGTAAGTTTTGGTGGAGGATAAAGATGGAAAAAGGAAGATTAGTTGGGTGGCGTAGAGAAAGATGTGCACCACGAATGCTAATAGAGAGCTGGGATTTCATGATTTAAAGGCTTTCAATATCACGTCGGTTGCTAAACAAGCTTAGAGGTTGGCTTGTCGGGGATGGATACACTGTGCTATAGGGTCTTGAAGAAAAAATATTTTCCAGCAGGTAATTTCTGGAATGCAGGATACACGGTAATTTCTCTTAAACATGGTGGTGCATAGCAGCTGCTCGTCTACTTCTGTGGCAGGGATGCAACTTGCAAGTGGCGGGTGGGATGTGCAGAAAGGGTGAATTTTTTCAAAGACAAGCGGACTAACAGCTTTCTAATGAAAGCGGGACCTTTACCTCGAGGACACGAAAAGGTGGCTCGCTTTATCGAGTCAGTCAAGGGATTGGAAAGTGGAGAATATCATTCAAGTTGTGGGCAACTGGGCGTATCAGGGTGGGAGCAAATCAGGAAAGTGAATCTCCCTAGAAGAATGAAGGACAACTGCTTATTTTGGGAACTTGAAGCAAACGGTCAATGTAGTGTGAAAACGGCCGATAGGTTGGCCCACAGAATGGAGCTGTAGAATGGTGTTCATGAGAATATTGAGGAGATTGAAGGAGAGAATAGCATAATTGTTAGGTTTGTCTAATATTCTACTGGGATGGGGATTACGTATCCTGCGTAGTTCAGTTGTGAGAGACTAAAATTGCGTAAGAGTCTAGAGAAATTCTATTTATAGGTGGATTAGTTAGGGATTCAATAGAACCTTGAGAGGTGTCCCGTTGGGACGTGAGAGAGAGGGTTATCAGAGTGTTCTTGTTTAGGGTGTGTGTGAGGCATCCAGAGAATATGTGTGAGGTATTTTATGTGTATCTCTGTAACCTGTTTATGCTAGTAGATTGGTATCTCTCTCCCATGGTTTTTTCCTTCTTGGTTTGAAAGGTTTTCCACGTAAATCTCGGTGTCTTCTTGTGTTTAATCTTGTTGTTATTTCTTTGATCCTATTTTATTTTGTGTGCTTCTGCTATGATCCGTATCAACCCGAATCACGTTTCCTAACAAGTGGTATCAGAGCTATGGTTATGATCGGTGATTCGTGGAACGAATTTATGTTGGATCAATGTTTTCTAGAAGGCACATCTCGCCGAAGACTGAGGAGGAGGCGGAACTGGCGGCAGCAAGCGCCCGATCGGTGAACTCGCCTGCAGCTGAGAAGAAGAGGGCGGTAGCAACTTTCGGTTCAAATTCCGATGACCTAAGAAGCTTTTAGGTGCAGCAAATAGGTCGCCGGCAACCGGGAATGTTTTTCAGTGCAGACACAGGCGGACAGTGGTCGGTAGTGGTGCGCAAAGAGACGAGACTTGTGGATCTAGGCATCGTGCTTGAGAAGGATAGATCCCTAGTGCATCGAGATGCATGGAAGGATATATATCCATGCATAGAAGAATCCAGACTTTCCAAGCTTGAAAAAGAAGAGGTTGATACAAGTATGGTCTATAGGAGATGCATAGAAGCAAGTGCACATACGACTTTATTTGGTGATCCTGGATTTGGATTTTGATGTTTTTGAGTGCTCTGAACGCATTGGTGATGACTATTTGGGCAGATTTTTTTTCGATTATGTGAGATCTAACAAGTGATTCAGATTAAGATGGAGCAAGTGGGCTTCACGGAGCTACGGATGTTCTGCATTGATGTGGAGATTTTGGTAAGATGAGGTGTTGTGCTTCTTGTGGGGCGGTGTGGATCAAGTGGATGCTACATCATTGAACGTTGTCAGATTAGATCATGTAAATCGAGGTTGATTGGGAGAAATCAAGTTCGATCTGTTTCGAAGCAATAACTCATGAGCAGATTTTTTAATGGTCTATGGTTGTGATGATGCTAAGGATTCATAGAGAGCACATAGAGATAGACTGAGTTTTCTAAAATTCAGCAATGGACAGTGGCTTTGAGATCCTGAGAATATGTTGGCATTGGATCATGAAAAGCCAGAAAAGTCCTAAGAATGCAATGATTTTGAAAAATGGAATGCAATTCATATTGCTTGTAGCTGATGCAAAATCGAGTGCAAGATTGGTGCCTTGATGCAAGTTGAAGTGCAATGTACGTAGCATTCAAGCCAAAGTGGAGATTTGTTAGGTTTGTCTTGTATTCTGCTGGGATTGAGATTGTGTATCCTGTGTAGTTCAGTTGTGAGAGACTGAAATTGCGTAAGAGCCTAGAGGAATTTTATTTATAGGTAGATCAATTAGGGATTCAGTAAAACCTTAAGAGGTGTCCTGTTAGGACGTGAGAAAGGGAGTTATCAGAGTGTTTTTTTTAGGATATGTGTGAGACATCTAGAGAATACGTGTGAGGTATTCTATGTGTATCTCTCTCTCGTGATTTTTCCTTCTTGGTTTGAAGAATTTTCCACGTAAATCTTAGTATCTTCTTGTGTTTAATCTTGTTACTATTTTTTTGATCCTATTTTATTATATGTGCTTCCGCTGTGATCTGTATCAACCCGAATCACGTTTCTTAACAATAATGAAGTAGATATGGAGACTGAAATTTTAAAAGAAGATCTAACATTTTTAATGGAGGCTTTTTTTTGTTTTTGTTTTTTTCAATCCCTTCGTGCAAAAAGAAACCTGACCAAGAGGAGAATCCAGGTGGATCCCATATATTCTTTCTGCAAAGTATAAGAGGAGGATAAATTTCACGTATTCTGGGAGTGTCCAAAAACTCGGGATGCTTTTCAGGTTGTAAGCAGGATTCTTTGCGCGACATCCTTAAACTGTTATCTGGGGATCGGACTCCTATCCATTGATGTTTTATTTTACATTATGCTGGAAGTTATGGTTTCTTAATGATAGGGTGCTGATGGAAGGGACGAACCTGAACATTGCTGAAATTTGTAACTGGAGCGAAGACTATCTCAACCAATAGCAGTCTACAAACTTGCTCCAATTGGCAGATTTCAGTATTATGAAGAGCCCGGCCTGTTGGTGCAGACCAGGGGAGGGATGGATGAAACTTAATGTCATTGCCGGATGCCATCTGGAATCAAAACGAATGGGTCTAGGTCGGTTCTTAGGGATCCCACTGATTGTTTTATTGCAGGAAGATGCTGGAAATAGCAAGGCATTGGGAGTTCTTTGTGGATAGATGCATATGCCATCCAGCTGGGTATTCAGTGATGATGGCTCTGGGCTTGAAAAGAGCGGTAACAGAGAGCGATTCGATGGTCATAACGAAATGGCTCTGGTGTCTTTTTGTTTTTTTAATAAATTATTATTTAACTCGTAAATTAAATTTTATCATTTTTAAAGATCTGCACATATTTATTGAATTTTTAAACATTACTGGTACCCTTATGTTGGTACCCTTATCTTTAACAATTCAAAATAAATATGAGTCCTGATACTATACAATATATTGTATATTCGCTTATAGTACAATATTCAATTTTTTAATTTTATTTTTGATTTTTTTATGATTTTTTATAAGCATGTTTTCTTAAGTATATGTAATTCATACACTAGGTTTTACTATTTTCTAATACTTTTACATATTTATTTTTATTTTTTAAAAATCGAGTGTTTTAAGGGGCAACAAATGACTTATATACTCCTGATTTTTAAAAATTAGAAATAATATGTAAAAGTATTATACAATGGTAAAATTAGTATATTAATTAAATAAACTTAAGAAAACATGTTTATGAAGAAAAATCATTAAAAATCAAAATAAAAAAATTGAATATTGTACAGTAAACTAATGTACAATATATTATATAGTATTATGACTCAATAAATATATACATATTTTCAAAAATAATAAAAAATTATTTAATAGGTAAAACACACTTATATTAATAATTTTACAAAAACAAAAAAGATTTTAAAAAAATGACCCAATGCACCTGATGCACTAAACTAAAGTATAAGTGCACCAGGGTGCACATCATCAGGATGATCACTATCATCCTTCCTCGTGCTAAAATTTCTTTCATCTCTCCCATAGAACCTGTTTTGCCATTCTATATTTTTAAAATTTCAATATTAAAAAATGTTTTAAGCATAATATTTTTCTCGAAATACTTCAATGTATTAATATCAATGAAGATTTCAACGTTTTGGCTCAATTAATTTACGCTTGACCTTTGTAGTGATACAAAATCCTCTTCCTGATTGCATCTAAATTATTTAACTATATAAAAAGTTGCATTCAAGTCCAACACTTTTCTTGGAGGCTAATCCTATGATGCCACTTGCATTATGAGCAAAACAAGGGAGGTTGATTTTTTATTTTTTATTTTTCCAAATGCATAGACCTGAATTATGTTTTTCTCTGAAATTTTGACAATTCTTAATATTTTAATTTTATTTTAATTTTTGAAAATAAAAAAATAGACATTGATACCCACACATCTTCGTTACTTGTGGTAAAACTTCTATCATCTCTATGATCGAACCTATTATGCCAATATTATGAATTTAATATTAAAAAATTGATATGGTAGCGCTTTTATAAAACTCTTTTTCTCTATAACCCTTTTCATTTTTTAAATCTTAATGATTTACGAGAAATTCACTCTATCTATTGTGTTTAACATCATTTCTAGTATCTTGAAAATCCTTTTATTTTTTTAAATTTCACCGTATATGGGTCTCATCTATAAAAGCGTGAAATTAAAGTAATAAAATAGTTCAATTTTAAAATATCAACATTAAAGTAGTTTTTTCAACATCTAAACCATCTAAAATATCAGTAATACGTGGATAAATGATCCTATGAAATATTGTTACATTCTAATACATATGTAAATGAATTTAAGCATTTTTCCTAATTTACACATGAATGTACTTATTTTAGAGCAAATGTGGCATATACACATATTGAATTTGAATTAAATTTGGTCTCTTAGCTAAACAAATAATTTTAAATATAATGAATTGATTGAATTTTTCATCAAATATCAAAATCTTAAAAATGGAAGGAGTTACATGAGTGTGCCCGTTAACCATAATCTTTTTTCTCAAAATGCTTCAATGTATTAATAACATTGAAGATTTCAACGCTTTTTGATGAATTTTAGGCTTAAACCTTTATAATGATACAAAATCCTCTTGCCTGATTGCATCTAAATTATTTAACTATATTAAAAAATTGCATACAATTCAAATACTTTCATTAGATGCTAATCCTATGAGGCCACTTTCATTGTTAGCAAATAAGAGAGGTTGAATTTTTTTTATCGAAAATGGATGGACCCTAATTAGTTGTTCTCTAAAAATTTGATAATTTTTTAAATTGTTTGACATTTTATTTTAATTTATGAAAATGGAAATAGAAATCTATACCCACATATTGATGCCATTTTATTAATTTTCATAAATCAAAATAAAACATTAAATAAAATTAAAATATCAATTTCACATATAAATACTTAGTTGGGACACATTAAAAAAAAAAAAGTTTTTGGCCGCCCGTGTCGCGCTCGCAATATTAGTCACGGCATAGAATTTGACCACTTTAACCAACATGTAAAATAACACTATAAATTTGTTTAATTTAACGTTCTAATATATTCTTAAATGAATTAAAGTGACTTCCATATTCTACATGAATATATAATTATAACATTTTTAAAGTAAAATCAAATGAAAACTTTGATTGAAATGATCACCAATGGTGGTGAATCGGTTGCCAAGCATCTCGCTAGCTTAGTTTTAAATGGCGGCAGGGGTTTTTTTGTCTCTATTTATTATTTAGGAGTTGTGTTAAGATTTGTAAGAATGTCCGACGACTTTAGTATAATACATGTTGAGATATTTATAAATATAAAAATAATAAATACATATTGAAACCTTACATGGTGTTGATATCAGTACGTGGGGTGATTTAGTTAGGCAGGCTTAAATTAAACCTTACTTAGGTTAGCCTAAAAAATATATTTTTAATTTTTTAAAAATAAAAAATTACGAAAATGTCACTGTGTTTAAAAATAAAAAATACTTAAAAACATCTAAAATAGTAAAATTTTATTTATAAATTAAATACACCTAATTTTACATATCCATGAAAAATGAAAAATAAAATAAAATATGTACTATGGCCGGAAGCATGGCCCCCATTCGGCCGGTTGTAAACAATTAGCCCTCAACAAGTATTTGTAATTTATTAAGTGCATGTTAGTATGCATCCCATTTGACGGACCTCGGTGAGGATTGATTTAGTTTTCTCATTTCTTATATAATTTTTTATTTTTTAATACATAATAATTCTTCTTTCTTTATTCTCCTGTTCAACTCATTTTATAATATACAAAAAAATTCTTTACTCACACGGGCTTTTATTCAAATTTCTTTTCATTGAATTTTTCCGACCCGCTCCTTTTAGGGGTGAAACTTGGGCCGAGTTGAGCCTAACCCAGTTTGCCAACCCAAGCGTAAGAACTTCGATTTGTAAATATGATATGGTTAATGTTAAAGTGAACCCAAACTCGAGCCTAATTTTTCTTTTTATATTTACTATTAAATATATTATATTTATAAATTCTACACAATATTTCTTTATATTTGTGTATTTTATGTTATTTATATTTATATTTAAATACATATTTGGCATATTGTAATTGTACAATAAATAAATAAATAAAGAATATTATTTTCACTTATATTTATTGTTATTTCTATCGTTTACTTTGATGTCCATTATTTCTTTCTTTATCTTGTTTTTAATATTAAAATTTATTCTAAAAATATTTTTTATATTTCAATATTTTTTAAAAATCTATAATTTAACTATATATTATTATATTTACTTACATGATGTGTTATTATTATATATTCATATAAAATTCAAAACTTATCATTTTTAAATAAAATGTAAAATATCAATTTAAATTCTAAGTTGAAACTCAATCGGAACTTGATTTTTAAAAAATAAGGTTAGAATTTAAATTTTACAATTAGGACTAAAGTTAGGATTGAGGTAAACCCAAGTTGCAACACTAACTGAATTATATTATGAAAGTATACAATTGTTTTATTATCTCTAAAAAATTATATTTTGCAACAATGTCGCTTAAGGCTAAATTTTTGCTAAAATAAGTATTAATATCGATAATTTGTATGTTTTGGGATGCAAAAAGTAAACATTGCTAAAACCATGTGGCATAAGCTAATATTTTTTTAGTGTTAGATATATTTTAAGGGTATAGATTAGGGGCCCGGATGTTTTAACCTATTTTTTTGTTTTTAAAATTTTATTATAAAACTGTTGATGCAAGTATATTTAACATATGTATCAAATTTTACTATTTTTAGATATTTTTAAATTTTTATTTTTGAAAATCAAATTTTTTTTAAAAATCTCTAAAAATAGTAAAACTTGATATATATATATATATATTAAATACATTTATATTTAAACAGTCATATAAAAATTTCAAAAAAAATTTAAAAATAAATTAAGGGCACACAGCTGCGTTGAGGCTAAGTGCACAGTAGTACATTTATCTCACCTGATAAGTTAATCGTTGGATCCGAATCAGTCCTATTAAGGGCAAATTGTTCATCCTCAATCGTTAAAAAAAATCAATTTAAAAATGCGTGAGCCTCACTTAGACCTTTTCTCTTATGAAATATGATATTTTTTAAATATTTTCGGTATTTGTTACTTTTAAAGATCATTCAAAAGAGAGTGGGCGCATGTATCCATTCTCTTTTTATTAACTTTTAAAAATAAAAAATACTAAATAAACATTAAAATTTATCAAATTTAATGAGATATGACATCTAGATGAGGCTTGAGTGCATAAAAAATTTTAAAACCTAAAAAAATATCTTTTTCGATCACCTGTAAATTTTGCAATTTAGAGGCGACCACAGGAGAAAGGGGCGCCTTTAGGAATTAACATATCATGACTTATGGTCGGGCTGCGTTAACGCAGAACCATTTCCAGAGCGAAAATTTCAAAATAGGAAGAGTAATTTTATATCATATAAGTAATGATCAAAAATAAAGAGAAGAAAAATAATATATAAACACGATAGTTTTATAGGAAAAATATTTAAAAAAATCGAAATATAAAGTTAATAAATTTAAAAATAATATCAAAATTTTGGACGGGATGGGGTGTGGAAGAATTTTTTTTTTTCCGGTCTTACGAGAAGGTCCTGGAATTGAATAATGGAGATTGGGTGTGACGAGCGCAATGAGCCGCGTCTGCGCCGACACCTAGTGTGCCTTGACAATCACGCCCATCTTACGTGTCTCATTGTTCGAAATTTGAATAATTGGGGATTGGACGGACGTGGATTAAAACAGTCTCACCACTGTCACACCGACAGTCGACGGTCGTGGCTAGTGAACAGCAGTGCTATTAATTACGACATAATGTCGGCACACGCAACGGGTCGGGTTGACTCGGTTGGGACAAATACAACCCTAACCCATCTTGTAAAATCTCAACTCAACTCTACTTTCAACCCTACTTTTCACACTTTAATCCAACCCTGTTTCAACCCACATCAAATCGGTTCGGTTCGGGTTAGAAATCGGGCTAATAGATTACATATATTATCAATGTTAGTTAAGTTTTTGTTCACCCAAACTTCTAAAATAACAAAAAAACAATGATAATTATAAAAAAAATAAGTACTAAAAAGTTCTACGTAACTCAAAAGTGGAGGATAAGTTTTGTAATTGATTTATTTTTTTGCTTTTGTATTCTTTGAGCAATTAATGTCTCCTGCAAGTCAAAAAGTGAAAGCCAAGTAAAAGTATTGCAGTAAATTATGCAAAATGAAAAAACGAATATTATAGTCTTACTTACATTCTTAGTTGGCTTCCAATCAAAGTTACAAACATCTCAAAATCCCAATTGACCTGTTCGTTATTTCAAATCACCAATGCAAGCGAACATCTAAACAAACTATTTACAATGCAATATAGGGTATGTTTGGCAATTGAAAGAGAAAGTCAATTAAAACTTTTCAATCTAAAACTTTTCACTCTCTACAATTATCATATTTTTAACTATCATATTTTTAACTATCATATTTTTTAATTATTTTTTTCACATTTTCCTATATAACTACCCTACTTTTCAATCATTTATATACAACTATCCACACAACTAACCTATCTATTTTAACTTTATTCTCTTTATTACTCATCATTACCCTTATCATATCACATCTGTTGATAACTTTTACTCTTCAAAACTTTTATTCATTACCAAACATACTCATAACCAAATAATCCAAACATAATTTCACAACTAATTAACCAAATATATTTCTAAACTAAATAAATTCAAACAACATTTCATAATCAAATTGTTAAACATATTTCCAAACTCCACACAATTTTATTTAAATATCCAAACAACATGAATGAAATACACTCCCATAAACATATTCAAATACATATCTTATGAAATCGGGTTGATTCGGGTTGACCGACCCCCTAACCCGAGTCAACCCGATTTTGAAAATCGGGTCGGGTTGAACCCGAATTTCTAAAATATTAACCCAACCATGATATAAATCGGTTCGGGTTGATGCGGGCTCGGGTTGAACCCGACCCTATTTACACCCCTACACGCAACAGTTTAAGTGTACGTTTAGAAATGGGTAAAACTTTTAATGAAAAATTTTAAAGAGTAAAAGTTGTCAAATGATGTGATATGATAGAGATAATGATGAGTAGTAAAGATGATAAATTTGAAATAAATAGGTTAGTTGTATTAGTAGTTGTGTAAAAAATATTGAAAAGTAGGGTAGTTGTATAGAAAAATGTGAAAAAATATTAAAAAATAAGGTAGTTGTGGAGAGTGAAAAGTTTTAGATTGAAAAATTTTAACTTAACAATTTTTATTTATTACCAAAAACACCCTAAACAGTCCTGACCCACGTTTGGTAATATACAGCTATGATTTTATCGTCTTTTCTTCTCATGATTTAGCTGTTTAATAATTCTATTTTTTAAAATTTTAATCTTATAATCCAATCATTTTTTTTAATTATTTAATTTATTCAAATTTTACTTTTATTATTTCATATAAAACACACCATTTTTCAAAATTTTTCGTTTCGGATTCCCCGCAGCAAATGCACATCACCCACGTTCCCTTAATCCGCGTCTGCCTGTGACTCGTGAGTGGTGGGTCCAGCAGGCCACGTGCGCCCCATGCCCTCGCGCCTGCCTTGGAAATCACGCCCCTGCTTGCATGCTTTAGACCTGTAGTTTAATTTCAGGGGCGAGGTGGGTCGGCACCTTGACTTACCCGGCTCATTAAAGTTAAAATTATTTTTATAAATTATATAACTTAGTTATATGAATGCTATTTTATTAGATAAACATGTTTAACTTTATAATTTATTAATGCAAATATGATTTATATTGATGTACGTTTAACTTTAAATTTGTTCATATACATAAATTTTTATTTTTTAATTGCATATATATCTTAAAATTATGTCCTTTACATGATTTATTAATAAAATAAAATATATTATCTATTGTATTTATATCTTACAAGAATTAATATTTCTATTTTGTAATTTAACAATTTTAATTATAATTCAAAATTTACGTTTACGTCTATTTTGAAGGTTAATATATATATTTATTAAGGTTAAGTTGTAAATGGAATTATTAAAAAAAATTACTAATGCTTTGTTATAACAATTGTATTTTATTCACAAAATAATAAAGTATGAAGCATTTAACCAATAAATTATCATAGATATGAGTTTATATCGATATGTATATAAATTCTTAAACTTCGACCCATTTTTTCAACCCAACCCGTCATCTTAATACTGACCCAAAACCAATTCGAAGTTTGTCTTGAGATTTATTACAAAAATGTGAGGTTTGTACTGACCTTATTAAACAGAATTTTTGAAATGTAAGGTCCACAGAAACCCTCTCCAACTCACCTTGATTTTCACCTTTACTTGAATGACTATTCGTTTCTAATTTAACCAAAGGATCCCGCGCTCACCACTAGGGTCCACTAGCAATGCCAATGCCCTCTTCCAATTGGTTGTTCTACTCCCTACAACTTCATGGTAAGCTTAAGTGTAATATCAAATTTCGCCAATGAGGCGTTGTAATCAAAGACTGGCCTCCAGTGAGTTGGGCATTCTTGGTTCGAATCTTGACCACATATTTTCTGAAGAATTTTAGTGGTGGCGTTGATTCCTTGAATTTTTTGTGGGAGTGTCCACCAACTGGGTATTTTAAGAATTATGGTTAGAAATTAGATTCTTAGTTAGAGACTTGTAAACGTCTCAAAGCTTGATTGCACTATCAATTAAGATACTATAATATACATATATATAATAAAAAAAAGTGTAATATCAAATGTCAACATGTATAATGCTAAATTGCTAACTAATAAGAAAATCCCATACCCGTCTCACGCATGCTTGATCGGCTATAAGAAAATCAACATTATTTTGCAAGATGATATAGTTAGCAACCGATAATTCTTTTTCCCAGAAGTACACTAATTAGTGACATGGCGAAATAATATACATAAAGTCTGTTGCTGAAATATTAAACTTGTTCCCGAAATCTTTTGGTGCAAAGTTAGTTAACAACTTCAAAAATTATTACTAATTTAGGGGGTCCAAATGGGCCATTCAAAAAAATTTATTACTAGAATCTATTGGGGCAAGGTCCACTGATGAACTTGGGTAATTTGCAAAATTACCTGCTTAGTTTAATTAAATTTATAATTATACTCACATAGTTTTAGAAATTATAAATGACTCCTATATAATTTAATCATAATTGCAAATAATCCTCATGCTGTTATAACACCGTCATGGTGTGGGTGTATTTGCAATTTTAGAAATTAAGTGATATATTTAATTTTTGCAAATAACCCTACATAGTTTAATCATGATTGTAAATAACCCTCATTCCATGACGATATATTAACGACATCATAACGCAATGGGGTTATTTGTAATTATAGTTAAACTATGTAGGTATATTTGCAAATTACCTGATAAACTTTTTCAAAAATTTGTTGCTAGAATCGTTTAGTCATTAAGTTAGACTATGAGTTATGTTTGACATTTTATGAACTTATCTATCTAAAATTTTCAGAGTGTATTTGAGAAATGATAAAACTTTTGGATAAAAATTTTTTTGGTATAAAATGAGAGAAAATTATGCGATATAATAAAGGTAATAATGAAAAATTAAGAAAATAAAGATAAAATATATAAGTTAATTATATGAGATAGTTATGTAGAAATAATTAAAAATTATGGTAATTGTATAGGAAGATATGAATAAATAATTAAAAATAAAAGATTGTTATGAAAAATGAAAAATTTTAGTTTAGAAAGATCTGTAGTTAGACGAATATACCCTCAATCTAAAATTTTCATCTTTACAATTATTATATTTTCTGAGAAATAATTAAAAATAAAATATAATTATAAAGAATGAAAAGTTTTAGTTTAAAAAGTTTTATAGTTACACAAATACACCCTCAATCTAGAACTTTTCATTCTTTACAATTTTATATTTTCTAATCATTTCTTCATATTACTTATATAACTACTCATGCAATTATTTTATCTTTTTAACTTTATTCTCTTTACTCTTCATTATTATTTCTGTCATATCATATTATTACTTTCATTTTAAAAACTTTTCCCCGAAAATTTTTTCATTTTTTTTTTTTTCAAATATCAAACACACCCTAAACTATTACCACATTGCTGGTGGAAAGGTTTCTTTTTTAGAGGCTATGGAAGCTTTGCATGTAGTCATGTATATTTGGCACACTTTTTTTTATTAGTATTTATACAATGTGACAATTGAATATTACAATAAGACACATTCACAACTCTCACACTGTAGAGAAAATATTTTAATAAGCATCTCATTCCATGGGAAATTTCTAAACACTCCCCCTACCATTTCGAGAGAAATTTTTTTTATATAAAAAAAAAAAACCCTTCTCCACCAAAAGGAGGAAGGTGACTCGAACCCCAAACCCACTGCTAAGGAGATCACTGCTACTACCACTTGTACTAGTCGCAGGTGATATCTTCGGCACACTTCGATAATTATCTGAAAATCTTTCTCGTTTTATATTTGGCACATCCGGACAATGACGTGAATTCTACTTCATCCATTGCTTTGATAATCATTTAAAATTATCTTATTTAGTTAAGAGATTAAGTTTCATCCAATCTAGTATATTTATAGTGCATTTGAAAAATGTTTAAAATAAACATAATAAAATTTTTTGATTTATATATTAATTTGAAAATATTTTCAACGTTTAAAGCATGAAAACAGCACCTTACATAGATAAGTAATTTTATAAAATATTATTACGTTCTAATATATCTATAAATAGACCTATATATATATAATTTATACACTAAGTGGCAGACCCACATAGAGCGGCATCGATAAATTCTTTTAAAATTAAAAAATTATTTAATTTTTTTTAAAATATAGTTTATTCGTACAAGTTGCCCTCTATTCAAAAATATTATGCCAGTCAATGACGAAATTTCCCTCATTAAAGGTCCAAGCCACATTGTATCCTAAATATATATATATATATATATATAAGCAAATGTAGCTCAATCAAAATGTTAAATGAGATAATTTTTTATCCTATGATTGAAAAATGATGCTGAACAATGTGTATAATTGTTTTTTTAGCCCCACCATAAAAACAGGACCATGTGCACAGGGTTACATGAAAAACTAGTGGGACACCTTTTTGTGGTGATCCAAACCATTTCTCATGCCCCTCACATAAGCTGACACGCTTTTTCCTTCCTCTGCTCATCTGCTCTATATATATCGACCATTCCTCAGCTCCACCTGTCATAGCTATCTGGAAGAACAAGCCCCTTATCCAAGTCCCATATCCAAAAATCATCACAGATATACTTATACATAGATGGTGTTCAGCGGAGGAGAAGAGCGCTGTTTCGCTGCTCTCTCTCTCAACACTGGAGGAGAAAATCCACAAGGTCCCTTCAGGCCTCCGCCTTTGCTCTTCCATCACTCATCGGGGCTCCTCTTTCAGATGCATAATCCATAGGTGATCCCCAATCAGCTTGGATACGGCGATCCATCAATCCAAGTCCATGTATGCATCCTCTAAGCTGCCGCTATATATAGTAAGGACATATAATAAAGGACGTTGATCGCCACCAAGCAAAGCAAACAAGATGAACATCTCTTGTTTGGCTATGTGTGTTTGCAAATAAACGTTACGGTCGTCTTGTCTGTCTCTACGTTTGCTGCTTTCTGCAGATACAATGTTTCAAATAAACATGGATGGTCCATAGTCGGCCATCCAATTTGAATAAGTTTGTTTAGGTGCATGTTTATTTTGGGTCTATTTCTGATTCTAAATCATTTCCCTCAATACGTTAAGAAAATTTTGATTTTTTGTCAACTAAAAGTTTTTTTTGCAAAATATTAAAACTTTTTTTTTTTTAATTTATACAACATAACAATACTACAATTAAAAACATTCATAACTCCCACAACATTGAGAGAATATTTTTTGTCAACCCTCACATGAGAAGAAATTTGTATAGAACCTCTACACTAGGAGGAAATAATAAAACTCATATCCAACTGGACGGGATGCAAATAACCACACTGCCTGATTTGAACTTAAGTGCGTTTTCAACGTTGGCATAGGTTTTTACCACGACTTCACTGACATCGTGGCGCAAAATATTAAAACTTGGTTGTTAAAGAAAGGCTTACTTAACTATACTTTGTGTAATATGCCGTATAGCAACCACTAAGACGATTTAATTCCTATAGTTCATTATTTTTGTGTTTAGATAACCAATTTTTACATTGATTACTAAGGAATAAATTTTCCTTTGGTTGCCAAAATATTATCACAAGAAAGAAACCTATAAAAATATTATAGAAGCATCATCATAAGCAATGAAACTTTCTTTGTATATGTGTTTTTCTTATTAATAAATAATTTTTAATTGCTAATAAGAGTTGCCAAAAAATATTTCATGAAATACAATAAGCACTCTAGGCCAACCCAGCTAGACTATCTTTTCCACTCTTACACCGTGATAACTGATGTTATAATTAAGTATTTTTTACAACCCTTACTTAGCTAATAAGAGTTGCCAAAAAAATGTTTCTTGAAATACTACAAGTAATCCTCTAGGCCACAACTAATATAATAATTAAGTATTTTTCACAACCCTCAATGAAGATATTACTCCCAAAAACGTCAAATGAGGACTCAATCTCAATCCAAGGTCCGCGCACAAGCGGCCGGCGACGATTCCAGCCGCCCAAACGCGCGCTGGCTTCGCTGCTCCTTTAAATTGCTGGTTTTCTTGAAGAGCTAGCCATCGGGACGATCGAGATCAATGACACTAAAATAAATGCAAAATTTTTTTAGATAATTGACGTGAATGCAACAAATTTAAAATTGTTAAAATAGATAAAAATGTTTTATCTTTAAATGGGAGTGAATATAAATAACCCCAAAATAATCAATTTTAAAAATATATACGTACATCAAAACTTGGTTCAAAAGTTTTAACTTGTTTATTTGTAATCTCAAATGATTTTAATTAGAATACATATTTCATTATGATCACTGTCACAAAATTCATTATAAGTGACCACATTTTTTCAGATTAATTTCAATTTGGCTACATTAATTGGTACAATTTCAGTTAAATATTACACTAATTTCATCTAAAATTTTATTACTATAGACAAATTTTAATTGCTATACTAAATATTACTTTGGTTATATTATGTTTGCTTACTTCCAAAACTTTTTAAACTAAAAATTTTCAATTTAAAACTTTTCACTCTCCACAACTATCTTGTTTTTTAATTATTTGTTTACATCTTCCAACACAACTATCTCATACAACTAATCTATCTATTTTAACTTTATTCTCTTGACTACTTATCATTACCTCTATCATATCATATTATTTTCAGTCATTTCAAAACCTTTATTCCAAAAGCTTTTCATTGAAAGTTTTATCACACCTCAAACATACCCTTAAATCTAAAAATGGTAATATTTAATCAAATCTAACAACTCAAAAGTAACCAAGTATTTGTAACTGAATAATTAATTATAACGAAAATACATCTAAAACAGCCAAGTGATAAAACTTTTGAATGAGAAATTTTTAGTATAAAAGTTTTTAAATAGAGAGAAAATAATGTGATATGATAGAGATAATGATAAGGAGTAAAGAAAATAAAATTAAAATAGATATGTTAGTTATAGAGGTAGTTATGTAGAAATAATAGAAAAGTATGATAGCTATGTAAGAATACGAAGAAATAATTAAAAATAAAATAGTTAAAAAGTTTTAAATTGAAAACTTTTAATTTATAAAAGTTTTAGTGTAACCAAGCATGCACACAACAAAATTTGTTGCACTAGATTATTTGACAAAGATTCTTTTATTTCATAATTAAAAAAAGTTAAAGGTCAATTAGTGAAAGGCGTGAGCGTAAAAACCAATAAGAATCATGCCGAAAAAAACCAATAAAATTCTTTTCTTTGAAAGCAAGCCAATAAAATTCTTGGTCCTAAGTTCAAATGGAAACTATGCACGTATATAAGTAGGTTCTGCTTGTATGAAAGTTTTTTTATGTGCAACTTTTTTATTTTAGTAGGTTCTGCTTGTATGAAACTTCTTTTATATGCAACTTTTTTATTTTATTAGGTTCTGCTTGTATGAAACTTCTTTTAGATGCAATTTTTTTTATTTTTAATATTTTGATAGTTGATAAAGAATACATTTCATATGTTATATTTAGCATTATTAATATTATCAGAAAAACTTTCTTATTTATTTAGTATTATTGTGTATATGAACCATATCTATAAATGTGTGAATCAATATAATAAAATAATTTAATATTAAAAATCAATTTTTAAGTAATATTTTTAATATTAAACATCCGAAATATAGCTGCCAAATGTGCAACGCGGGGGCCGCGCCAAACGAAGACTGCGTTGCCAAATAAAGCCTCAAGCCTGTTTGGCTGGTTACTCAAAGCGTAGGTTTTGGTCATGTGCAAGAATGCTTCTGCATGAAACCGAAAGCCCCAAATAGCATTACAGGCATTGCTAGCCAACAATATACTGGATAGTATATATGACTTGCTCTCATAGTTCTACGATTTCAAACAGGCTGGTCCAGCCTCTACTATTTCGAACAAGCTGGTTAAATCTAGTTTTTACAACATCGTATGTTTTATATTTTGAGGAATATTTTTAAAAAATGAAATTTTTTTATGTCTTAAAGGTAATTTTTCGCATATCTTGAATTTATTTGTTTACAATTGCAAGGGAAATTTCGTTACTTCCAAAATTTTTTAACAAAAATGTTACAAATGTATTTATCAAAAAACTAGTGATATGTCTATAATTTAACTCAAACTATGTTCGTATAAATGCAAAATTAGGGATGCAACTTGAGTTGGGCAGGTCTAATTTAACATCGAACCAATCTTTATTCTATTTTCAAAAACTTTTACCTTATCCTCTTTTAGATCGGGGCAGTTCTAGATATACTTCACCTTTTTTTTAAAGTCTGTTCAATTTCGATTCCGATTTCGAAATGATTTTTTACATTAGTCTTCATATTATATTTAAAAATTATAATTATAATAAATTTTACTTAAAAACTTATAATCAATATGATAATAATATAGTTTTAATATACATTTATTAGATATAAGAAAAACACAAATAAAACAACAACATGTTTTAGCGGTCCTCGGTCTAGGTTTATAAGGTCCGTAAGTATTTTTTTCCCCCTAATGGTACTGTTACCCATGTTGGATAACTAGATGATGGTGTAATAATGAGGTCATTGTCTCTTGAACTTCAGATTTTCTACTCACACTACTATATACACATTCTCATTAGCGGGTAGGGCATCCAAGTTAGCGACAAAAGTCAATAAGTTGGCACGTTTGTTAGTTTTTCACGGTTAGAAATGATGAGAACCACAAATTATTTTATCAATTACACGGAACGGAACTAACCAAATATGATCCCACTAAGACCTTCGGATAAAGGGAATAAATTCATTTGTATGCAACATATGAAAAAGGACAAATTCATTTACTGACCAATAAGCGATTTCGTAATTTTATCATAGAATATTGCTAGACGTAGCTTTACAAAATATTAATTTTCTTATAGCGTTTGCATTATTCTCATTTGGATGGGTTTAATCAGCTGACTGTACGCTTAATTGGATGGTTTCGAAGAGTCAAAACGAAGATCAGAGTTGGGAGGAGAATGAGCAACGTAACGTACGTGGTGTGCCCGCAGGAAAACAAGGCATGCGTTGCAGTGACATATGAACAGCTCAGCATAAGCCGAGTGTTGGATGCTTCGATTATCTCCATGATCCTTCTCCCAAGCAAGTGCTGGCTACTTCGATCATCTCGATGATGTTTCTCATGCATGCATCCATCACAACAATTTCTCTTTTTTTCTTTTTTTCTTTTTTACGTAGCTAATTTTTAACCTATATTAGCTACAATCATTATTTAAATGCATGCAAACACTTGGTTCGTTTAAAGTAGTGGAAGTTGATTAAATCTTGTTATTTTTTACATCAAATCCAACTACAAATAATGTTTAATGAAATTTCATGGGTTTTAAATAGGAATAAAACTTTTACTATAATTAAAATATCTTTGCAAATATACTTCCAAGATTTGACTAATATTGCATTTATTCCTTTATGTTTGTTCAAATTGCAAATATATCCACAAAATTCATATAAAATTTCAAGTGTGTCTTTTCGGTAAAGACGCTATTAGAATTTTATATAAAATGACAAAAATACTTTTTAAGCCAAGGGCTACATTTGCAAATAACGTACAAATATTTGCAAAAATATTTAAAATAATAATATATGTAAAAATATATAAAATAAAGAAATGATAATATAAATAAAAATATATTATTATATTTTTTCATTTTTCATCTTCCTTTCATATTTAATTGATTTCCATATGATAGAAATTGTGTAAAAATCATCAATAATTATATTCATCTTTCTTTTATATATCATATATTTTCATATGATAGACAATGTGTAAAAATCTCCGAAAATACATATTTATTTTTAAAATTTTTACTACACGAATATTTATCTTATTTATATATTATTTTAAAATTGATTATTTCATTATTCATATATGTTTTACATATATTATTATTTTATCTATTTTCGCAAATATGTCTCAAATAATTGAAATTGCAAGTATATCCATTTACTTAATGGGCATTTTTTATTTTATAGAAAATTTAATGATATTTTAAAGAAAAGAACATACTTGAAATTTTATGCAAACTTTGTGGACATATTTATAATTATGATAAACTTAGTGACACGCATGCAACATGATCAATTCTTATTGTCATATAGCCCAAGAATCCCAACTTTAATATATAAATTTTTTTAATATAGGACTTAAGCATGCAAGCATGTGGTCATGTATAATAAATTTTGCATTGCCCATTACCCATGAGATAAAGGTAGGAGAGCAACTTGGGTAGAATAGGTCCGATTTGAGATCAAACATATCTTTATTTTATTTTAAAAAAAACATCTATCCTATTCTATTTTAGGTAAGGTTGATTTTAGATATACCATACCCTATTTTTTAACGTCAATTCAGTTTCGATTTCAGATCCAAATTAGTTATTTATGTTGGTCTTCATATTATATTTGAAAATCATAATCCTAATATAAATTTTACTTAAAAACTTATAATCAATATGATAATGATATACTTTTAAAATGCATTTATTAGATACACTAAATAATAGATAAATTTTTTATATTACCACCAGGGGCGATGCCTTGGTGGTATGTATCAATGTTTCAATATGTGAGCACTGCAGGTTTAAGGTTGCCTTTTGGCAGTTGGTGATATTTGTCCACGTAGAGTGTGGAGGTGTTCATTGATGTCATCTTAGAATGTAGAGGTGTTTATAAAATATTCCTCCATAGTGTGGGGATTGTGAATGCATCTAATTGTAATATCAGTTATCATTGTGAATAAAAATACTAATCAAGAAAATAAGTTTTTATATTTTAAAAAATATATTTTTTATCTTCAAAGATATAATATTTTTCATAAAAGAGATATCATATACATACATATTAGTAATTTACGCCATTTTTAGGTATTCGGACCATCAAACCTACTTTACCCTAATTACACCATGTATTTTTTTTATTTGAAATCTACCCTACCCTACTAGGAAAAATAGAAATCTCCCCTATTCATATTCATTTTAGGGTACTTTATAAGTTAACACATGGGTACCCTATCTAAGTTACACTCTAATGAAGGCCGCTTAGATCACCTGGATAATCTTTCTTACGTGTGGCATGCAGGCTGAGCATGCTTATGGCCCAAGCCAAGTAAGTTGGATGCTTCGATCATCTCGATGATCTTTCTCATGCATGCATGCCCATTGTCCATGAGGTAGAGGCAGGAAGGCCAGCTGCTTGCGCTTGCCTTGCTGCATCTGCTTCTTCTTCATTATATCTATATCCTATCAGTGTGGCTCTACATTTCATCTTATAGACGTCTTTTCAAGTGAGAATAGAAGAAATCCCATCTACAAAAATTTCATCATTGTACATGGCATACAACGGCTGGTCTAGCAACACTACGGGTCGAGGAGAAGAGATGGGTGGCTACTATGGTATTCGATCGGTCTCCCATCACTCATCACCAGGGACAGAGCTCCTCCTTCAGAAGCAGGATCCATAGATATGATCCCTATAAGGTTGGATGAGGCAATCCATCCATCCAACTCCATGCATGCTAAGGATAAGCAAACAAGCCAGATGACCATCTTTTGTTCTCTTGTCTTAGCTATAAATGTGTTGCAAATACGTATGGTCATCTTCAATTTCTATGTTACTTATAAAAAAATAATGTTGCAAATAAATATATGTGGACGAAGATCCATATACGTTAATCCGTTTATGTTTTTGATTTTACTTAAAAAAAGATCGTTGGAATGTGAGAAAAATTATAGTCGCGCGCATAAATACACGATAATGCCCTTTTTGATTTCAACCATCATGTTCCCCAACAATCCCTACCACCAACCTTCAGTAGTGTTGCTCGAGATCGATAGACCAGGTGGTCCCACAAATTAGTAATACAATCCCGAATAATTAATTAAATAGCTAGCCCTTTGCTAGAAATGTACTCTTTTCAAATTTGCTAACTATAGTAATTAATCACTTTTGTTTTTAATTTTAGATCAGATAAAAATAGAAAATTTAACTATTTGTATATGTTATACTGTGCAAACATATCTCCTGTGACCCAAATGATATTGTAATATAATGTTTATATTACACTTTTCAAAAATGTAATTTTATGTGAAAAAGGCTTACATGTTAATTTCGCCATCTAATGGTCACAAATGAGCTAAGAAAATAGTTATAACACACAAATCTAGAAAAAACTATCCTAATCTAGTGGCAAAGTGCAAATATATATCTCTTGTGACCTAAACGATAATATAATATTATAATATACACTTCTCGAAAATGCATTTTTATGTGATAGAAGCTTACATGTCAATTTGTCTTTGATCATGAAAAAATGGGTTTAGGAAATAACCGTAATGCACAAACTTAGAAAAACCATCTTGAGCCCCTGGATTAGGGATCTCATGGTATAATATTGGTCTCCTTTGGCCCGACAACTCAGCCATATGATTTTTAAAATGCGTTACACCACATGTTAACATAAGACTTACTTATAAATCCCTAAAAATTGTTTCCCATTTTATTCAATTTTGGGCTATTACAGACTCTCTAGCTTTTGTTTAGTTCGTCCTCAAACCGTAAGTCAACTTTGAGCTTTTGCCTATAGCCTTAGGTTACACTAGCTCTCATACCATGTATAACACCCTGACCCAAAAAAATCATCTTGAGCCCATAGACTATGAGTCTCACTATATGATATTATCTGCTTTAGCTTGATAGCTCCGCTACATGGTCTTTAAAACATATTATACAATATTTAACTTGAAACTTACTTATAAATTTTCCAAGAACTCAGTGTCCTTTTCAACGTATGACTCGATTCTAAGTTATTACAATAATAGTTAAGAAATTATCTCAAAAGCCCATTAATTGAATGGTTAAAGTACGTAGACAACTGCTAGAAAGACGAAGGGCCAAACTTCCAAATTTCCCAGTCAAATAGAATTAGTCACCTCCATACTCTCATCTCCGAGACAACTGCCACAATTTAGATTGTAGAAAACGGACTTTGAGCGAGGACTTGGTAAACTTATGAGAAGGAATGGGAGGGAATTGTCTTTTACAATTATTTCTGTTAGATTGTTGCCGGGATTATGAAGTGGAGAATCTCACTGCTGCCTTTCACTGCTCAATTCACCTTCGTCAGAAGTAAGTGAAAATTTATCTTTTAAGGGATTTAAGCACCTTGCTTGCTATTATTACGTGAATGTTATTAAATCCTGGTTCCAGTCGTATGCTCTCGGGTGCATAGACCCATTTTTATTTTTTTTTGAAATTTTTTTTAAAAAACCGTTAATCTAAGTGTATTTAACTTTTGGATCAATTTTTACTATTTTCGGAGTATTTTATATATTTATTTTTTATTTTTAAAAATCAAACTAATTTTCAAAAATAAAAAATAAATATCTAAAATACTTCAAAATTGATAAAAATGTATTTGCATATTAAATACACCTAGATTAACAATCTTGTAAAAAAATGGGTCCGGCAGCATACGACCAGCGTCCATTAAATCCGTATGAGCATAGTTTAAATGCTAGTTTGGGGTATTAATCAACTGATTAGAATTTATGGTATATAATAGCTAGAATAGTTTCATTTCGTCATGCCTAATTCACTTAAGATCGGCTTGAAAAATGATAGCCTGTATCCACATATGAGAAGCTTTCGGTCTTATGCATGGAAAGGGGAAATCACTAATTAGATATGTATTTATGCAATTAGGTTTATCATTATTGTAGTTATAAGCCAAAAATAATTTAATTAAGTGAAAAGTAAGAATTTCCAGAGGTTGGGGTGATAGTCATGGCTTTCGTGCCCTTCAAATCCAATAGGGGGAAGAAGGCGACGCGATAGGGATCATGGAAAATTTTGCACAGAAGCCCTTAAGAATTTTTGAAACTTTTAAAAAAAACCTAGTACCAAAAACTTTCAGAAAACCCGCAGCCTAATATTCTTGTTTCACATAAGCTTTGGGCTCACACCCAAGTCTAGCAGGCCGTGCTAGGGAGGCCAGCGCCTGCACTAGTCTCAACAGCGAGCTGAGCACAAGAAAAAGGCAGTGGTCGGCGGCAGCGACATTTGCCAACGTCAAAATCTGGCATTAACTGAACTAGGCTTAGCCCAATAGATTAAAATTACAGAAGAGTGACCCAATAGCAGTGCAGCCCATAACGAAGGCAGGCCCAGAAGCCAAGCCCCTCCAGACTACTTAATAACCATGCTTGAGCGGCAATGGCCGAGAGCCATGCTTGGTTCCATCATAAAATGTGATCCCAGACTCTGATTTTGGCAATGCAGCAATCAATATCTAGGTTTTCGAACCTTTTAGATCAGATGGAAGGCTTAAATTTTCTATTAGAAGTTTGGATCATAGAGTTATGATGGTCGGATTTACCAATGGTGATCAAATCATGATTCGCCGCCCTCCGAAGATGAGAACCCTTACTATTATGCAGCTAAGCTTGGTAAATGTATTCACTAAGTTAGATACTGGGATAAAAGGAGTATTTAGACGTAATGCATTTAGAAGATATAAAACTCATGCGGCACTTAATACTTTATATTTAATACTACTTGCTAAGTTTACTCAAATTGTTTATGTGTTGTTTTCATGGAGATTAAGAGTACAACTCAAGTGGGATTGTACCAGATTTAAATGAACCAAAACTCTAAGTTTACTTATATTATTGATATATTGTTTTCCTAGATATTAGGAGTGCAACTCAGGTTGGATTGTATTGGATTTAGATGAATCCAAATCTTGATCATAATATTAGAATCCGAGTTTGGTCGGGTTCAAGCTGAGTTGGCATTGGTTTCAGGTGTAAATTTGGGTGAAGAGATCTTTCTTATATTTTCTGCATTAGAAGTAAGGTAGTTTTGCTCTTTTTGCTTATTTTATGACAGAATTTTACAAATAGTCTAATCTCGCGTGATTTAATTATGCTAAAAATGCATATGATATATGATTAATTGCATGAGATGATTTGATGTCATATGATTAATTTAAGTATATGATGTTTACATTTAACTAAATATATGTTGAGTTGAGATGGATCAATAATTTCGGAAAGTTTTATAACACATGTTTTTTAATTTGGGCATGTTAGAAAGCATAGTCAAAATAATTATAAGTTATTTCTAGGGAAAATAATTAGGATGTATAATTATGCAAGTTAGTAGTATCATTGGATAGCCTAAAATGTAATACGTGAGCGAAATTATTGAAATGGAAAATTTTACATATTTTTCTATAATTAAATGCAAATAAGATGTTAAATGAGGGGTACGTTGAACAATAATATTTATGTACTATTTAAAAGGCATTTCATACAAGCCGTTTTGTTATATACATTGCTGTTAGATAAGAGGACCGTCAGTTTTTTGTATTTGCAATATTGCCTCGAGGTGTTTTTACAATTTCATAGGACTGCAGCAAGGTTTCTGCAAAATCAGGCACTGCATGTTCTTTAAATTCCATGTCTGAAACCAGGCCTCCTGATCCAGTACAAAATGAAGTCTAGCCCAACTCTCGACGTGCCTAATTCTAGCGATATAGAGACAGGCAAGTTAACCACGGGCTGCGATCATATACACGCGGGTGCATTGAGGCGGTATACTATACTTATTTTTTAAGTTTTTTTTCTGAAATGTTTTTCATAAAGTTGTTAATCTATGTGTATTTAACATATTTATCAATTTTTACCATTTTTGGAGACTTTTAGATATTTTTTTAGATTTTTAAAAATCAGTGAATTACTAAAAATGCCACTGATTTTAAAAATCTAAAAAAATATCTAAAAATCTCCAAAATTAATAAAAATTGATATATATGTTAAATACACTTAGATTAACTTTTTTGTAAATAAAATTTTGAAAAAAAATAAAAAAAGAATAATTGTATTGAGGGATACAACTGCAGCCCGTTAACCACCGCCCAGGATCCAGCCCAGGAAAATGATGCCCGGGCATCAGAGCCAAGGCGGGCAAAGGCGCCGCCGACGGCAGATCCATCGGACACGTGGCATTCGGTGAACCGCCCATTTGCAAATGACGATTATGACAGTCCACGGAATGTCTGAAAGGGACAGTCCGTCAGTCCCTAAGTATTCTGGTCTTCTGATTGACTTTGCGAGTTGAATGAAAGTACTTGATTAGACTAAAGATTCTTAAGAATTTGGGCATGAGGCAACTCCACGTTTTTTTTGGAATGTATAAAATTTTGATGAAAAATTATAAAAAGTAGAAGTTGTCAAATGATGTAAGATGATAAGAATAATGACGATGAATAAATAAGATAAAATTGAAATTGATAAATTAGTTGTGTTGGTAGTTGTGTAGAAATGACTGAAAAGTAAGATAGTCGTATAGAAAAATATGAAGAAATGATTAAAAAATATGGTAGTTATGGAGAGTGAAAAGTTTTAGATTGAAAGGTTTTAACTTGACAACTTTTACTTATTACCAAACACAACCTGTATCTAAAAGAATTTAGGGAATTAAATATTTAGAGTAGTTCTCATACTCACCAATAATGCTTCTAAGTAAATATTAAGTAAAAAATAATATATGGATGTGCTAAGAAGCTTAAAGAAAAGGTGGTAATTAAGTGGAAATGTTTTTTTATTACTAATTATCTCAATTACATAGCATATTCTTACTTTACTAAGTTCTCGTGAATTTACCATTTTCTTTTTTACAGAGAAGATGACTAATGAAATGATAAGGAAGCTGGTGACTAATGAAATGATAATGGTAGCAAGCTAAATTTATTAATATTTTATTTTAAGTATTTAAAATTTAGCAGGGTAAGTTGTAAATACTTTTATATTGTGGTCTTCATTGTAATAATTTTAAACATGACTGCTAGGTTGTAATAATCCAAGTTTATTTTGTTTTTCCTAAGATAACCTTACTCATTATATGGACAAGATTTCGGAGTATTAAATGACTTGATCCTAAAGTTAGAGCTTTAGCTTTGATTTTTAATTAATATCATGAATGATTAATCATCCACTTTAACGGGTTGCATAGTAAGGTACTTGCAACCCCTTGTCGTTTACTTTAGAATAATTTTTTTATAATCTACACTATTTATTACTTGTATGTGTTTTTAATCAATACTTTTATTTCTATGTATTTATTCATGATGTAAAAAGCTCTTTGATTGTGACCTTTTATTTTTAAAGAAAAATTAACATGTTTTGTGAGTGAGTATGTAACTATTAAATTTAAAAATAATATACAATGTATATTAAGGAGGGGTTGAGTGCTACCCGAAGCATCGCTTCATGCGCCCGCCCAAAAAACTCATTTATTTTATTTATTTTATTTTTTATAAACATATATAGCTATGTGTATATGTGTATTTAACCTAAAACAAGTTTTATCGTTTTTGGATGCTTTTAAATATTTTTTATTTTTAAACACAATGACATTTTTTGTAATTTCTAAGGCAAAAAATTACAAAAATGCGGCTGTATTCAAAAATCAAAAAAATAATTAGAAGCATCCAAAAATAGTAAAACTTAGTTTATAAGTTAAATACACCAAACTTTATACGTTTATAAAAAAAATTCAAAAAAAATATTGGTCCCATGGCTAGACGCATGGGATATCCCTCTACATTGAGAACTCTTAAAGTGCAACTGAACTGTACTGTAACTAAGATAAGTACATTGTAAAATAAGCTATCCATATATTATAATATAATAATATTTTATATAATAATTTATTTATATAAAATTTTATGTTTTAGATAGTTTAAGTACTGAAATATCAATTGGATATTTCTTTTAAACTATTTTATTATATTAATTTTGTACCACTTAAGATAAGTCTCAGTTGTATGCACTATCGTGCATTGAGCTCAATGTTGTCAGAGTTGAACCGGTGATCGAACCAGTTCGACCAGTTAAGCAAATTGTTCAAATTGGCAACGTCATGAATGTTTAATTATTTTTTAATTAATTATATATTATAACTCTTAAATTTATGTATTAGATTTTAATCATCGCAATAAAACATATACGTAAAAATTAACAAAAAAATTTCAAAAAGTCATTACCTAAGCACAAATATAATATATTAAATGACCTAAAATGTATAATAAGCCTTGAATATGGACGCTTAACTCTGGAATTCTCATTTTTTATCTTGATGTGTTTATGAATCGTAATATTTTAAACATATCTAACACAACAAAAAATAAAAAAAAAATAATAATGGTTGAAATATTGAATAATTAATTCAATCATAATAATATAAGAACAACTCATTCACTTAGTAAATATGAAATTTTAAAAGCATACAAGTTCATCATTGTCACCAAACGTAAAATTTTAAGTCTACTACAAGTCTAATATTTTTATCAAAAATAAAATTGCAATGAATGACTACCTATTGGCTACTACAATAGCACATAGCTTGAGTTTAAACACTACCGATTAATCATGTACTATCTTATAAAAAAAAACCCAAGATAAAGACTAATTCAATTTTTATTAGGATATATTTATAACTCTTAAATTTATGTGTTAGATTTTAATCATCACAATAAAACATATAGGAAAAAATTAACAAAAAAATTTCAAAAATTCATTACCTAAGCACAAATATAATATATTAAATGACTTGAAATGTGTAATAAGCCTTGACTATGGACGCTTAACTCTTGAATTCTCACTTTTTATCTTGATGCGTTTATGAATTGTAATTTTCTAAATACATCTAACACAACAAGAAATGAAAAAATTAATAATGGTTGAAATATTGAATAATTAATTCAATCATAATAATATAAGAACAACTCATTCACTTAGTAAATATGAAATTTTAAAAGCATACAAGTTCATCATTGTCACCAAACGTAAAATTTTAAGTCTACTACAAGTCTACTATTTTTATCAAAAATAAAATTGCAATGAATGACTACCTATTGGCTACTACAATAGCACATAGCTTGAGTTTAAACACTACCGATTAATCATGTACTATCTTATAAAAAAAAACCCAAGATAAAGACTAATTCAATTTTTATTAGGATATATTTATAACTCTTAAATTTATGTGTTAGATTTTAATCATCACAATAAAACATATAGGAAAAAATTAACAAAAAAATTTCAAAAATTCATTACCTAAGCACAAATATAATATATTAAATGACTTGAAATGTGTAATAAGCATTGACTATGGACGCTTAACTCTTGAATTCTCACTTTTTATCTTGATGCGTTTATGAATTGTAATTTTCTAAATACATCTAACACAACAAGAAATGAAAAAATTAATAATGGTTGAAATATTGAATAATTAATTCAATCATAATAATATAAGAACAACTCATTCACTTAGTAAATATGAAATTTTAAAAGCATACAAGTTCATCATTGTCACCAAACGTAAAATTGTAAGTCTACTACAAGCTTACCATTTTTATCAAAAATAAAATTGCAATGAATGACTACCTATTGGCTACTACAATAGCACATAGCTTGAGTTTAAACACTACCGATTAATCATGTACTATCTTATAAAAAAAAACCCAAGATAAAGACTAATTCAATTTTTATTAGGATATATTTATAACTCTTAAATTTATGTGTTAGATTTTAATCATCACAATAAAACATATAGGAAAAAATTAACAAAAAAATTTCAAAAATTCATTACCTAAGCACAAATATAATATATTAAATGACTTGAAATGTGTAATAAGCCTTGACTATGGACGCTTAACTCTTGAATTCTCACTTTTTATCTTGATGCGTTTATGAATTGTAATTTTCTAAATACATCTAACACAACAAGAAATGAAAAAATTAATAATGGTTGAAATATTGAATAATTAATTCAATCATAATAATATAAGAACAACTCATTCACTTAGTAAATATGAAATTTTAAAAGCATACAAGTTCATCATTGTCACCAAACGTAAAATTTTAAGTCTACTACAAGTCTACTATTTTTATCAAAAATAAAATTGCAATGAATGACTACCTATTGGCTACTACAATAGCACATAGCTTGAGTTTAAACACTACCGATTAATCATGTACTATCTTATAAAAAAAAACCCAAGATAAAGACTAATTCAATTTTTATTAGGATATATTTATAACTCTTAAATTTATGTGTTAGATTTTAATCATCACAATAAAACATATAGGAAAAAATTAACAAAAAAATTTCAAAAATTCATTACCTAAGCACAAATATAATATATTAAATGACTTGAAATGTGTAATAAGCCTTGACTATGGACGCTTAACTCTTGAATTCTCACTTTTTATCTTGATGCGTTTATGAATTGTAATTTTCTAAATACATCTAACACAACAAGAAATGAAAAAATTAATAATGGTTGAAATATTGAATAATTAATTCAATCATAATAATATAAGAACAACTCATTCACTTAGTAAATATGAAATTTTAAAAGCATACAAGTTCATCATTGTCACCAAACGTAAAATTGTAAGTCTACTACAAGCTTACCATTTTTATCAAAAATAAAATTGCAATGAATGACTACCTATTGGCTACTACAATAGCACATAGCTTGAGTTTAAACACTACCGATTAATCATGTACTATCTTATAAAAAAAAACCCAAGATAAAGACTAATTCAATTTTTATTAGGATATATTTATAACTCTTAAATTTATGTGTTAGATTTTAATCATCACAATAAAACATATAGGAAAAAATTAACAAAAAAATTTCAAAAATTCATTACCTAAGCACAAATATAATATATTAAATGACTTGAAATGTGTAATAAGCCTTGACTATGGACGCTTAACTCTTGAATTCTCACTTTTTATCTTGATGCGTTTATGAATTGTAATTTTCTAAATACATCTAACACAACAAGAAATGAAAAAATTAATAATGGTTGAAATATTGAATAATTAATTCAATCATAATAATATAAGAACAACTCATTCACTTAGTAAATATGAAATTTTAAAAGCATACAAGTTCATCATTGTCACCAAACGTAAAATTTTAAGTCTACTACAAGTCTACTATTTTTATCAAAAATAAAATTGCAATGAATGACTACCTATTGGCTACTACAATAGCACATAGCTTGAGTTTAAACACTACCGATTAATCATGTACTATCTTATAAAAAAAAACCCAAGATAAAGACTAATTCAATTTTTATTAGGATATATTTATAACTCTTAAATTTATGTGTTAGATTTTAATCATCACAATAAAACATATAGGAAAAAATTAACAAAAAAATTTCAAAAATTCATTACCTAAGCACAAATATAATATATTAAATGACTTGAAATGTGTAATAAGCCTTGACTATGGACGCTTAACTCTTGAATTCTCACTTTTTATCTTGATGCGTTTATGAATTGTAATTTTCTAAATACATCTAACACAACAAGAAATGAAAAAATTAATAATGGTTGAAATATTGAATAATTAATTCAATCATAATAATATAAGAACAACTCATTCACTTAGTAAATATGAAATTTTAAAAGCATACAAGTTCATCATTGTCACCAAACGTAAAATTGTAAGTCTACTACAAGCTTACCATTTTTATCAAAAATAAAATTGCAATGAATGACTACCTATTGGCTACTACATTAGCACATAGCTTGAGTTTAAACACTACCGATTAATCATGTACTATCTTATAAAAAAAAACCCAAGATAAAGACTAATTCAATTTTTATTAGGATATATTTATAACTCTTAAATTTATGTGTTAGATTTTAATCATCACAATAAAACATATAGGAAAAAATTAACAAAAAAATTTCAAAAATTCATTACCTAAGCACAAATATAATATATTAAATGACTTGAAATGTGTAATAAGCCTTGACTATGGACGCTTAACTCTTGAATTCTCACTTTTTATCTTGATGCGTTTATGAATTGTAATTTTCTAAATACATCTAACACAACAAGAAATGAAAAAATTAATAATGGTTGAAATATTGAATAATTAATTCAATCATAATAATATAAGAACAACTCATTCACTTAGTAAATATGAAATTTTAAAAGCATACAAGTTCATCATTGTCACCAAACGTAAAATTTTAAGTCTACTACAAGTCTACTATTTTTATCAAAAATAAAATTGCAATGAATGACTACCTATTGGCTACTACAATAGCACATAGCTTGAGTTTAAACACTACCGATTAATCATGTACTATCTTATAAAAAAAAACCCAAGATAAAGACTAATTCAATTTTTATTAGGATATATTTATAACTCTTAAATTTATGTGTTAGATTTTAATCATCACAATAAAACATATAGGAAAAAATTAACAAAAAAATTTCAAAAATTCATTACCTAAGCACAAATATAATATATTAAATGACTTGAAATGTGTAATAAGCCTTGACTATGGACGCTTAACTCTTGAATTCTCACTTTTTATCTTGATGCGTTTATGAATTGTAATTTTCTAAATACATCTAACACAACAAGAAATGAAAAAATTAATAATGGTTGAAATATTGAATAATTAATTCAATCATAATAATATAAGAACAACTCATTCACTTAGTAAATATGAAATTTTAAAAGCATACAAGTTCATCATTGTCACCAAACGTAAAATTGTAAGTCTACTACAAGCTTACCATTTTTATCAAAAATAAAATTGCAATGAATGACTACCTATTGTCTACTACAATAGCACATAGCTTGAGTTTAAACACTACCGATTAATCATGTACTATCTTATAAAAAAAAACCCAAGATAAAGACTAATTCAATTTTTATTAGGATATATTTATAACTCTTAAATTTATGTGTTAGATTTTAATCATCACAATAAAACATATAGGAAAAAATTAACAAAAAAATTTCAAAAATTCATTACCTAAGCACAAATATAATATATTAAATGACTTGAAATGTGTAATAAGCCTTGACTATGGACGCTTAACTCTTGAATTCTCACTTTTTATCTTGATGCGTTTATGAATTGTAATTTTCTAAATACATCTAACACAACAAGAAATGAAAAAATTAATAATGGTTGAAATATTGAATAATTAATTCAATCATAATAATATAAGAACAACTCATTCGCCTAGTAAATATGAAAATTAAAAGCATACAAGTTCATCATTGTCATCAAACATAAAATTTTAAGTCTACTACAAGCTTACCATTTTTATCAAAAATAAAATTGCAATGAATGACTACCTATTGGCTACTACAATAGCTCATAGCTTGAGTTTAAACACTGCCGATTAATCATGTACTATTTTATATATAAAAAAAAACCGAGAGAAAGGGGTGAAGAAAGAAACAACTCGGTCTCAACTGTTAAGTTGATAACCTGAAGTAAATAATAGCTTCATAAATGGTAAGGTCCCAGCTATGCCACGATGCAATCATTCATGGAAACTATTAAGATTATCGGACACAACAACTAGAAGCCGTATATTTAGTCGCTTACCGCCAGACAACCTATCGCCATTGGCAAGAGCGAATCAATGTATGTCCAATCAATGACTAATTGAGGAAGCAGCCGAATCCTTTTATACAAGAGAGAAAGGGAAATCAAATCTCATAATTTCTGTTTAAAGTTATTTAAGATCATTAGCCTCTGTTTAAAGTTAGTTAAAATAATGAACTCTGTTAAGACGAATGATCCTGTTAGCCCGAGCTAAATAAATGTCTCACTTAGCTCAACTCAAAAAATTTATTTAAAATAAATTTTTTTTTTTTGCTTTTTTTTCATATACTTGTTTATCTAAGTGTATTTAATATATAAATCAAGTTTTACCATTTTTAGATATGTGTATATATTTTTTTAGATTTTCAAAATAAGGATATTTTAAATACGTATATACATATAGATGTTTAAAAATCTCAAAAAATAAATAAATATATTCAAAAATGGTAAAACTTGTTCTATATGTTAAATACGCTTAGATAAACAAGTGCACGAAGAAAAAAGTAAAAAAAAAGTTATTGTAAATAGGTTTTTTAAGATGGACTAAGTAAGATATTTACGAGTTAACAGGATTACTCATCCTAATAAAATATAAGACTTTTCAATAAAAATATCAATAGTAAGACCATGCTACCACAAAGCAGCAGCAAGCTAGAAAAAACGTAAGTGGAGAGAGGGAGTCGGCCACTGAGCGGCTAGAAAAAACGGAAATGGTTGAAGTATCGAGACCGGACCGCCCTAAATCGAACCCGACACCAAACCGGTTCCCTTTTGAGAACATTGATTAAGTCTCATTGCACCGAGCTGCATACACTCATTTTTTTATTTTTTTACACAATTGTTAATTTAAGTATATTTAACATGTATATTAATTTTTACCATTTTTATAGACTTTTAGATATCTTTGAATTTTGAAAAGCAGTGGCATTTTAATAATTTTAAATTACTAAAATGTCATTAATTTTTAAAAATTCCAAAAAATCTAAAAATATTTAAAATGATAAAAATTGATACACATGTTAAATACACATAGATTAACAGTTTAATGAAAAATTTTCAAAAAAATTTTTAAAAAATGAATCATATGCACCTGGGTGTATACAACTGAGACACTTTAAATAGGGTTCATGCATATGTTTCATTTAGAAAATGATGAATAATTAAAGACAAGTGTTTGTACAATGATGTATTTGTACACATTGTTTATTTCATTTTGGATGAAGGTTTTTAATATCCAAATCACTATGATATAAATCTATGTATTTGATTATAAAGTTGAAAATCAAATTTTTCTGAAAACTTTTACTGTTACACATTTATTTCAAATTTCAACGATCTCATATTCACACTTTAATGATACTAAATTAAATATATATTAATAGATAAATTTCCAATCAAAGCGACTTTTGGAATCGTAAATATATATATATATATTAATTTATATTCAACTAGTTTAAATGAAAAATTTTAAGAAGCATAATTAAATTTAAAAACATATAAAAGTAATAAATGGTCAAGTCAATTGCAAAACAACCAAACATAAGCTATCTTAAAAGGTCAACTGTTGCAGAAAAGAGTCTCGCCTCTGTGAACCCGAAAGGCGACTCTGTCGTGATCGGGGTCGAGTGCGTGTGAAAGGGAGTAGGGGAGCTGGTCGTCGGCATTGTGAGAGGCCGGACAGTCAGTGGTCGGGGTCGGTGGTGCCTTAGGGGGGAACCGTGGAGTGTGAGTGGTTTCGGAGGCTCTTCTGATCGATAGCATGAATCCGTGCATGGATGATCTGCTACAGGCAGAGTTGCAGACGTTATCTATCGATGGGCTAGCGATTAGGAAGATTAAGCCTGGGGATGAAGCAGCTATCCTTTGTTCCTTGTGGACATCGAAATCTTACAATAAGGAGTTCTTTAAGGGGATGATGAAGAGGATATGGAGGACGAAGGAGAGGTTCTTCTTCACCGAGGTGGGGGAAAACCTTTTTAAGGTATCTTTCGTTAACAGGGAGGATAAGGAACGTATAATGGAAGGAAGACCGTGGCTTTTTGAGGGAGCATCGTCATCCTAGCCGAACTGGAGGAGGAAATGGATCACGCACACCTGATGCTCGTAAAAACGCCACTGTGGGTGCACGTGAAAGGAACTCCCTTTATCGTTGATAAGGAGTTCGTGGGGCAGAGTATTGGCAACACCTTCTCGGAGTGTCTGGCTACAAAAATCTCGGAAACAGAAATCAAGTTGAAAGTCATGGTGGATTGCAGGGAACCCCTACGCAGAGGTATGTTCATAAAGATCGGTTCCCGGCAGAGGAAGTGGCTGTGTTTTCAATATGAAAACCTTCCATTGTTCTGCTATTTGTGCGGTATTATGGGACACCCCCACAAGGACTGTCAGTTAGCAACAAAGGAGGGACTTTCTACCATGGAAGCAGATATGTCATTTGGAAGCTAGCTACGGGTTGGTGCAAAACCAATGTGGCTGAAGGAGGAATTCAGTGGTGGCAACAGGATGTCTCCAAAGAAGTACTTGGGGTCCAGAGGTGACGATCCAGGGGAGAATGGACTGCTGATGGTTCAAGAGGAGGGGAGGCCTGATATAATACAGACAAACCTGGCAGTGGACAGCTCGTTAAACGGTGGAAAACCGCAGAATGAAGTGGAAACTCATTCGCAGCTGCTGTCATCCACGTCATTGTCTGTGGAATCTTTAAGGACAGCAAATGAATCCTCTCCTCACAATCACCAGCAGAGTAGTCCAATTCATCAAATGCTATGGAAGAATTCTGGAATGCAGTGGCTTGTGGAGGGGGGAGCCTGTTCTGTCGACGATCGGGGCATGAAATGGGAAATGGAGGGGACTGGACTGGGAGGGGGAAAGGAATGTATGGCGGCTGGTGGTGGTCAGAAGCTGGGTCCGGTGGTGGGAGACCAGAATATGAGCACAGGGGTGAATACGGGGGAGAATTCAGGGGGAGGGGCTGGTTGGAGGGTGGATGGGCTGTGTGGAGTCGGAATAAGCTTGGGTGCAAGCAGTTTGGTTGATATAACCGTGCATGAAGTAAGTGGGTGTAACAAAAGTTTGACAGAAGTGTATTCAAGTGGGATAGGGGCAGTGGAGCTCACCCCGGCACTGCAGATAGCTCAGAAGCGGAGGGGGAGGTGGAAAAGGCTGGTGCGTCATGAGAAGGGGCTGAAGTCAACATCTCCAAACGAAACATGGCTGAATAAAAATGCCAAAAGGGGGTGGACTTTGGACAGTTTTGAGCAAAGGCCTATTAGCAAAATGGCAAAGGGTACGGACACTACAGTACACGAGGAGGTGGAGGCGGGGGGGCTCCCCGGCCCCACCTCAACTAATATGGCTATTTTAGCTTGGAATTGCCGTGGGCTTGGGAACCCACGTGCAATTCGTTGCCTCTATGACTTAGTCAGGAAACAAGGTCCCAAACTGGTCTTCCTCTGCGAAACTAAGCGGTCCACAAAGGAGATAGAAGGAATTAGGAGTAAGCTTCGGTTTGACTCATGTTTTGTTGTGGAGCCTGTGGCTAGGAGGAGGGGATTGGCACTTTTTTGGAATAATGATCAGCCCGCGTCTCTTCGTAGTTTTTCAAATCATCATATTGACGTGGACTTTTTTGGTTGGAGGTTTACCGGGTTCTATGGCCATCCTCAAACGCATTGCCGTCATCAAAGTTGGTCCATTCTCAATCAGTTGGGAGAGGGATACAATTCTCCGTGACTTGTTTTGGGGGATTTTAACGAAGTAGTGGGGCCAAATGAGTACATCAGTCTGCATACTCGTTCGCAATCCCAAATGGACCTCTTTTGCAATTCTATTGATAGATGTAATCTCCAGGACCTCGGTTTTGTGGGCGCACCTATGACATGGAGTAACAATCGCAGAGGTACTCAGAGGGTGGAGGCAAGACTGGATAGGGGGCTGACAAATTCTACATGGCTAAACCAGTTCCCCTATGCAAGAGCTATCCATCTGGTGGCTGCCACCTCGGACCATTCCCCGGTATTGGTACTCATGGATCATAAATCCCGCACTAGAAGGCCACCACGGGAGTTCAGATATGAGCTGTTTTGGGCTCGTGATCCCGAGGCAAGTAAAATCATTCAGATGGTGTGGGCGATGAAACCCCTGGGGGTTGTGAGGAATGCTGATTTGCTGTCTTGGAAAATAAAGCGCTGTGGAGCTGAACTTCTCTTGTGGGATCGAAGAGTAAGAGGTAATCTGAGGGAAGCCATTGATAGCAAGCAAAGACAACTGTCTGTTCGAATGAATCAGGACCCTTCTGACGACCGTGATGAGTCCATCTCTAAACTCAAATTCCAAATCAATTTGTTGTTGGAGGACGAGGAACAGCTCTGGCGTATAAGAGCGAAGTCCCATTGGCTTCATGAAGGAGACAGAAATACCGGGTTCTTCCATAGGGTGGCTTCAAATCGCAGAAGGTCAAATTTTGTAGCGGGGCTCAGAGATTTTGATGGAAGGTGGGTCAATGATCTGGATCAGATGCTTGATATGGCTGCATCTTATTTTTCCTCGGTATACACTTCATCTGTATCGGGGACGCTTCCTGGGTTAATGATCACATTGTAAGAAAAAATTCCAATAATCAAAGGCAGTTCTTGACAACACCTCTGAGAGTGGAGGAGGTGGAGTGTGCGATAAAGAGTATGCGCCCTACTAAGGCCCCGGGGCCGGATGGTATGTCTCCAGGGTTTTTTCAGAAACATTGGCACATTATTGGAAAGGATATTTTTCTTTGGTGTAAGCTTTTTTTGGAGGAAAGTAATCAGGCCCGTCGGGTTAATCACATTACGGAATTGAACACGACTTCTTTGGTGCTTCTCCCCAAGGTGGCGGGGGCGAATGAACTATCAAATTTCCATCCTATTAGCCTGTGTAATGTGGTGTATAAAATTTTGGCCAAAGTCTTAGCGAATCGACTTAAGGGTGCTCTCCATGAGGTAATTGGGTTTGAGCAAAGTGCTTTTGTTCCGGGGCGGCTGATCACGGATAATATGTTGATAGCCTATGAAGTAATCCATTCTCTTCAGAAACGGAGGAGAGGCAAAAGAGGGGAGATGACTATTAAACTAGATATGTCTAAGGCCTATGATAGGGTCGAGTGGGACTTTCTCAGTCAGATTATGGGGGCTATGAATTTCTCTCCGGTGTGGATCGAATGGATCAGATGCTGCGTGTCTACGGTAAGGTACCGGGTTAAACTGAATGGATTCAAGTCTAGGCTCATCCAACCTCAAAGGGGCTTAAGGCAGGGCGACCCGCCGTCTCCCTATCTCTTTCTACTATGTGCGGAGGGTCTCTCTGCTCTCATCTCGAGGGCGGTAGCCCGGGGAGTGCTTCATGGAATCAGGATCAATCCGCAGGGTCCGCAAATTACTCACCTTCTTTTTGCTGATGATGCTTTGTTATTTATCAGGGCGGATGGGAATGATTTAAGGAGTTTGCAGGATATTCTTAACACATACGCTGCTTCCTCTAGTCAGTCGATAAATGTGGACAAAACCTCCATCTTTTTCAGCACAAATATGAATAATCATGATCGTAGGGTGATGACCGATCTTTTGGCGGCGTCGGGCTCGAAACTTCACCATTATCTGGGACTCCCGGCATGGCTTGGTAGGTCCAAGAAAGGGTTGTTCAAGGGTCTTCAGGAGCGTATTTGGAAAAAAATCCAAGGGTGGAAGGGGCGTCTTCTATCATGGGGAGGGAAAGAGGTCTTAATCAATGCGGTAGCTCAAGCCATTCCGTCTTATGCTATGAGTATCTTTCTTCTCCCCAAGTCCTTCTGTCAAGACATCAATGGAATGTTGGGCAAATTTTGGTGGGGTGTGAAGGGCGATAAACGGAAGATTAGTTGGGTGGCTTGGATGGAGATGTGCAAACCAAAGCGGGCTGGAGGGATGGGGTTTAGAGATATAATTGCCTTCAACTATGCCCTTTTAGCTAAACAGGTATGGCGTTTATCATCTAGCACTAATTCCTTTTGCCATGATGTGCTTAAAGCTAAATATTTCCCGGACTCGGATATTTGGAGCTGTACGGCGAGACCTTCTGACTCTTATACGTGGAAAAGCATTCTAAAGGCTCGGGATGCGATCAAATCTGGATGCAAATGGAGAGTAGGCGATGGCAAGAGGATTCGATTTTTCCAGGATGTCTGGGTTAATGCCCCAGTGTGCAAGGCGGGTCCTCTACCGTCATCCATTCCGGAGGAGGTCAAAGTCAGTTATTTCATCAATGAAGAGTCAAAATCGTGGATCAAGGATAGGGTGGTGGCTGCGGTGGGAGAGGTTGGGTGGCAAGAAAGTCGACTTATACTACTTCCCCGAGGAGAAGATAAGGATTGTGTCTTCTGGGTACATGAACCAACCGGTCAATACTCGGTCAAGTTGGCCCATAGGGTGCTTTCTCCGACCTTGGGTAGTGCTCGCCTCGCCTGCTGCTTTCGGGCTATATGGAGGACTAGACTACCAAGCAAGGTGATGATTTTCGGATGGCGGTTGCTAAAGAATGCCCTCCCGACATTGGTAAACCTGTCACACAGGGGTGTTCCTGTTGATGTTGCTTGTGGGCTATGTCAAAGGGAGGCAGAGGACATTGACCATTTGTTTCTTGGGTGCACGAGGATGGGGAGGATTGGTAGTATGGCTGTTTGTGGATGCTCTCCCGGGTCGTCGGTTTTGGAATCTTTGAGAATCCTCTCTAGCAAAAACAAACTGGATGAGCTGGCTTTCTTCATTGTATACTGTTGGAGAATTTGGTTTTTGCGAAACAAGTTCAGGGAGGAGGGTGTCCAACCTAATTTTGGTGATACTCTAGGGTGGTGTCGTGCTTTTATGGAACAACTTAGGAGAGCGAATCTCCTTGGTCAAGCTTGCGTTCTTGATCGCCCTCTTGTGGTTAGGTGGACGAAATCCCCTGAAAGGGTTTTTAAGATGAATGTTGATGCGCGATGTTTGATGGAAAGAAAGATCATGGGGCTGGCGGCAGTTATTCGGGATTCCCGTGGTTTCTTTTTAGCTGCCAAAGGATGGAAATGGAAGGGTGTGGCGGAGCCGCTGCTTATGGAAGCGTATGCTTTTCTCTTGGGTACCAAGTGGGCGCTCCATCTCAATTTTGGTAAAATCCAGATTGAATCTGATTCTCTGCTGCTATGCACTTACCTATCAAGTGATTGCTCGATCTTTTCACCTGTGGGTCATATTGTTTCTGAAATCAGATCCATCCTCGCTTCAAATGCTCACATTTCGGTACACCATGTATTAAGGCAAGGTAATGGGGTGGCCCATTCGATTGCCAATTTGGTTTCTTTATCCAATGTGGATCATCTTTCTTGGTGGGGAAACCCCCCGCAGGCCATTATTGGCAAAATTTGTACAGACAATTTTTTGGCAATGAATTGCGTGGATTACTCTTCTCCGAACCCATTTCATTTGGAAAGGGGGTAGGGGTAGAGTAATTCTTTTATCAAAAAAAAAAAGGTCAACTGTTACTGCACATGTTATCTTACATGTAATTGTATATAACTTTGGAAATACTACATTTCTAATGTATAATAATATAGGTAAATGATGCTAAATAATCATTATGAGCAATAAAATATGGTTGTATATCGTAATATATTATAAGCATTTAACATTTTCTACATATATTAGTACAAATAACAAAAAAAATTTCCTTATAAAAATATTTACAGTAAAAAAATTTGTAAATAGTAGATACTATGTAGCAGAAATATATTTGGTAAGTTTATAAAATTACAAATGACGAAAAAATAGTTATATGTATATAATATACGATAAATAATCCTGTTAGCTCGGGCTAAGCAAATTGCTCGCTTAGTCCACCTTAAACAACTCATTTAAAATATTTTTTTTTTACTTTTTTTTTTCATACACTTGTGTTATCTAAGTATATTTAACATATAAGCCAAAATTTTATCATATTTGGGTACGTGTATATTTTTTTTGAGATTTTAAACGTCTACGTATATATATATATATTTATTTAAAATACTTCTATTTTTTAAAAAAACTCAAAAAATATATATCCATATTCAAGATTTTTAAACATCTAAGTATACATATGTATTTAAATACCTCTATGTTTAAAAATCTCAAAAAATATATAAGCATATCCAAAAACATAAAACTTAGTATATATGTTAAATACACTTAGATAAACAAGTTTATAAAGAAAGAAGAAAAAATAGTTATTTTAAATGAATTACTTGAAGTGGGCTAAGCGAACCATTTACTTAGTCTAGACTAATAAGATCACTTTTCATTATATATAGCTAATTTTTTATATATATACGAAAAATACGCAATTAGATTTTCATTAATTTTAAATGCATACATTCATCAATAAATTTTACTATATTAAGTTAAAATCAACTAATTCATGCTGCAAATTAGGTGGATATAGGATTTTATTTAGCATAAAAATCAATTACATATAAAATTATAGGACCACAAATTCCACTATTTTGCATATTTTATTTTTAGATATTATAGTCTAGAATAAGAAATTATTATACAATATAATAACGTAATATTATTACACAAATGATAGATTAACATAAAAATAATAGAAATGAAGAATAATATTTAATCTAAATTTATTTACATGCAAACATATTAATAAAAATTAAGAAACAAATTTTAAACATAAAAATTTATTTTGTTCTCTTTCATATTTTAAATTTTATAAAAATAATTATTTTTATTTTTATATTATGTAAAAATTTTAAATTTTTAATATATTTTCTTAGATTTTGGAATAATTATCAATAAAATACATGAGCGGGGAAGGAGATCTACACTTTCTTAAAAGGAAGACACGATACTCCCAATAAGTATGAAAACCCAGACCACCTAAACATAAGCCAAATTTTTTGTCAACGGAATCACGTCGGGTGGTGGCTGCTAGGGATATGATCTCATTGCGCAATAAGGGATGCTTATTATCTCACCTCATAAGAAAAAGGATGGCTATTATCTCTAGCTTTACTAGTTACTTACTCGTATTATATACAACTCAAACACAAGTTACTTCAATGACTACACTCATAGTTATATTGCTAAGTATGGTATAAGACTAAAATACAAGTTATGATGCTCATTAACAGGAAAGACAATAAACTCTTAACTTATTCTGATTTTGGAAAGGAGATTACAAGCTCCCATTTATATTTACAGGAAGCTCCTATTTAATTTTTTTTAATAGTGCGAAAAATATATAAGAGGAAGCTTTCTTCTTTCTTTTTTTTTTGGTGAGGGAAAACCAGTTCAAGGTTCAATCGTGACAAACTTTTTAATGAGTAGAATGAATCTCAAGGTAGTGTACAATTTCAATTTTATAAAATTCATATGGATCGGGTTTCAGCCACAGCTTTTCGTGGGCCATTTAACTGCTTCCTACTCAGAGGCGCCTTATAAGGCTTTTTCAGTCATACCACATTTTAGAATTCCCTGTTACTTTTCACGGGCCACATTTACACATCATCGAGAGAAGCCTCCTACCGATCATCGATGGCCCGATTATTTCAAGTGTGTCTGCAAAACAGACCCATAATGACAGGACCTGGTAAGAGATGGCTAGCATGGGTTGCAAATGTGGAGGGGTTTGCATGTGTGACTGCTGAAGTTGGTTCGGTGGCTGGGTTTTGTTGGTTCGATGGGTTAGGCCTGTCCTATAAATGGACCAACCATGAGAGAGAGATGTGGTTGTTTTTATACGGTTTTTTTCGTTCGTTTGTATTTTTTTCTTTTTTGATTGGTGCTTATACGACGTGACAAATTTCATATTACAATTTATCATATTTGACAACCTCAGAGGGAATTTTTTTCTAAATTCCCCCTGTACCAGGGGCAAATTTGTAAAATCCCTCACCTTTTAAGAAGGGCACAGGTAAAACCTTTCATGAACGAGGGGAGATTTGAACCCGACCAAAGCAACTGCTTGTGGCATTCATTTATGAATTCTGTAGATTAGAAAGAATAGTTCCTGCAACGGACTCTTGAATCTCGTTATTTGTTCTTGGATTTTTGCAATTGGTTTTGGGATATGATGGCTTGGTCATGTCACATAACATTGCATGATGTTGAAGTAGTATGTGCATTTGATATTTGCAAAATAGACCCTCTAGATTCCAAACTTTGCAAAATGGACCCTTCTAACAATGGATTTATCTTCGATGTTTTAAATGCAAAAATTAAAAGGAGCTGATCCTTTTAGGCCGGGCTAAGGCCTAAAAAACATATTTTTCGGTACTTTTTTTGGTTTTTTATTCACAAACGTGTTAAGCTAGGTGTATTGAACCTATAAACCAAATTTTACTATTTTAGATTTTTTACGTACTTTTTAAAGATTTTTAAACACAATGGAATTGTCGTAATTTTCCGTCCTTTGAAAATTACAACAATGACCATGTGTTTAGAAACCTTTAAAAAATATTTAAAAATATTTAAAAATGATAAAATTTAATTTATAGATTCAATAAAAATTTTTTTTTTTGATGAAAAGGGTTCATTCCTATCCCGTCTCCCTATCAGTTAGATAGGAGGAGAGGATAGGAAGGCCCGCAAAATGCATTTCCGAAAAATTATCTGTAGAGATGTGTTCTACAATGGTTTGGGGTGGGTTCCTCCACCAATCGTAACTTTCCAAAAAATTAACAGAAACAAAATCAGCTAAGGCATGTGCAGCTCTATTTCCTTGTCTCAAAACATGACAGATTGATAGATGAAGGGAAGCATCCAAAATAGCTTTAGTCTCCGCCACCAGAAATCCCACTGGCGATAAGACAGAGGAGTCCGACGTCAGGTAGTTGAAAAGCAGAAGAGAATCCGTTTCGATCTGTACCCGGGCGAGGCCGTCTGGAGGGCCCATTTGACTCCCCAAAGGATCGCAAAAGCCTACATAAGTAACGACTCCATCTCCCCCCTCCGCCTCCAGCCCTTTGCCGCAATAAAACAACCGCCAGAGTCCCTAATGACCGCTGCGAATCCCGTAAAGCTCCATCCATTGTGTTTCCTCGCATCCACATTCATCTTGACCGTGCCCGTCGGGGGCCTAGTCCAGCGAGGAACAAGAGGTTGATCAGTTACCCCCCCCCCCAACGAAAAGGGGTTTAGCCCTTCTATGTTGCTCCAAAAAATCCACGCACCAATCGGGAATCCTTGCCAGCTCCGAATTGTGCCCCTCCTCCCTCAACCTATTTCGAAAGAACCATAACCGCCAGCAGCATAGGATAAAGAAAGCCATGTCCTTGAATCTGCAGTGTTGGGTCAGGGAGCCCAGAATCTCCTGAATAGTTTCACCCCTAGGGGCCCACCATGAATTCCTTGGCCACACACACCTCGTGCGGGCGCAACCTAAGAACAGGTGGTTGGCATCCTCAACATGGGTCTTGCAAAACAGACAAAGAGGTTCCACATCGATACCCCTCCGTTGTAGGTTCAGCAGCGTCGGAAGAGTATTTTTGAATAACCTCCACCCAAAGATAAGGACCTCACTTGGGAGCTTCATCCTCCACAATGCTTGATAGATATGAACATTGGAAGAAATATCGGGCAGTGATTTGAGGAATCTGTAGGCTGATTTGACTGTAAAAAAGCCGCTTGGTTCGTGTTTCCAGAATAGAGCGTCCTCCTCAAGTGGTTGAGGGAGTGGGATTAGATTAACTCGATGCCAGCCGTGTTCACCTGCAACCGCCTTGACAAGGTCTCCCTTCCATAGGCAAGTATCCTCATGGATAAAGTGGCTCACTCTCACTTCGTCACTGACCGATTCCGGGAGAGGCCCCGCCTTAGACACCAACTCGTCGGACCACAAGTCCTTGAAGAACCGAACCCTTCTTCCATTGCCGATGCGCTATCTACACTCCGACTGGATAGCATCCCTAGCTTTCAAAATACTCCTCCATGTGAAGGAGTCGGAGACTCTAGCCTGGCACTGCCAAATGTCTTCATTTGGGAAGTAGTGTGCTTTGAGGATCTTGTGGCAGAGGGAACTAGGGTTAGTCGACAGCCTCCACACTTATTTAGCAATAAGCGCCTTGTTGAAACAACAAAAATCTCTGAATCCCAATCCGCCAGACAGCTTTGACTTGCACATTTCTGTCCACTCTATCCAGCTCATTTTGCGCTTGTGGTCCTTTTCGCCCCACCAGAACCTGCTTAACATGGCATTAAGATCATTACAAAAAGACTTAGGCAAGAGAAAAATACTCATCGTGTACGCAGGAATGGCCTGGACAACCGCCTTAATTAGGACCTCCTTTCCCCCCAGGAGAGGAGCCTTCCCTTCCACCCTCGCACTTTCCGCCAGATGCATTCTTTAAGGTTCATGCAAAGCTCTCGTTTGGACCTCCTGAGCCACGCCGGAAGCCCGAGGTAGTGTTGGATGTGGTTGCCCTGAGAACCCAGCAGGTGAGTTAACTCATGCCTTGTGGCTCCATCCATGTTGGAGCTGAAGAACACTGCAGTTTTGTCAACATTGATCGCCTGTCCCGATGAGTCAGAGTACTGCTTCATGATGCTCAGAAAGTTGGTGATATCGAGGTTCATAGCCCGAAGAAAGATGAGGGCATCATCCGCGAATAGAAGGTGAGATAGTGTTGGTCCGCGCGGATTAAGTGTAATACCATGTATGCTCCCTTGAATCACAGCCTCAGATATAAGTGCCGAAAGACCCTCCGCACACAGTAGGAAAAGATAAGGAGAGAGTGGGTCCCCTTGCCTTAGTCCCCTCATGGAAGGGAAATATCTTGATTTGAAGCCGTTTATGTTGACCCTATACTGCACAGTGGATAGGCAGCTCATGATCCAGTCGATCCAAGTTGGGCTAAAATTCATCGCCTTCATCATCTGTTTCAAAAAAGTCCACTCCACTCTGTCATACGCCTTGGACATGTCGAGTTTAATCACAATCTCCCTCCTTCTCCCGCACTTGCGTCTCCTGAGAGAATGAATGGCTTCGTAGACCACGAGCATGTTGTCAGTGATCAATCGACCGGGTACAAACGCACTTTGCTGCTCCCCTATGATATTCATTAGCATGACTTTCAATCTATTCGCCAACACCTTGGCCAGAATTTTGTACACCACGTTGCATAGGCTGATAGGACGGTAATGGGAAAGGACCTGAGGGGCGGCCTTCTTTGGAATCAAGATTAAAGTTGTAGAATTCAACTCCCGAAGATGATCGTCCATCACCGATGGGCCACTGCTCTCCATAAAAGATTTACACCATTTGAACACATCAAGACCCACCGTGGCCCAATGCGAGCGAAAGAAACCCGTGGACATCCCATCCGGTCCCGGAGCTTTCGTAGGGCTCATTGCTTTCACTGCACATTCAACTTCAGCAAAATGGAGCGGTCTGATCATATCCTGCTTCTGGACGTCTGAGAGCTTTCTAGTAATGAGGTTAGATATCCACACAACATTTGTCGGACCCGAGGATGAGAATAGTGAGGAGAAGTGGCTAACCGTTGTCTCCAGCATTGTATCTTGATCACGGATCCAGTTGCCCTCATTGTCTTGCAGTGCGTGAATGCAGTTCGCCCTCCTGCAATTAGAAGTCATCCGATGAAAGAAACCAGTTTTTTTGTCCCCCTCGTGAAGCCAATGGGTTTTAGCGCGTTGCCTCCATAACTATTCCTCGTCATCCAGGAGAAGATTGATGCGAAATTTGAGGGCCTTTATAGCGTCGTTTCTATGATCCGAGGGGTCTTGATTCATAAGGGAGGTGATCTGTCTCTAGATTTAACACGTTTGTAAAGAAAAGACTGAAAAAATATATACAAAAATATGTTTTTTGGACTGGCTTAAGTAAATCCTTACTTAGGCCGGCCTAAGTTGATCATCTTCCTAATTAAAAACCGCAAGATTTAATTAGTATTTTTTTTTTTTTTTTGCTAGACGCATGCATGGATCGGATCCCTCAAATATTCCACGCTTGCATTTTAACCCCAACTGTCGTTGTCAATCACCCTCACTGCATAAGGTAGGCTCCGGCTCTCTTTAACCCTGCTTATCGCGCGGGCAAAGCCGCAAAGCTCTTCACTACTATGAAAATGTGCACGCGTTCTCTTACACGGCGGTTGGCAATGTCACATGAAAGCATCAATTTTCTCTTTTTTAAAAAAAAATTCCTAAAAAGCCGACATAATATTTTTATGGGAAATTAAAAATCCTAAGTTTTCTAAAAAAATTCCACCATTGTGCGCGTTTCTTCCTTTCTAACGCGTGGCCAAATAGACTCAACTAATTTATTTTGCAAATAGCTAAATACACCTGTTAATTCGCAATTATGTAAAATTACAATAAAACACTTTGCAAGACAAATGCCCCACCATCTCACGGGTATATGCATGTATTATGTGAACAGCATGTATTATCAAAAAATGAAGGAGAATTTTGAAAAGATATGGGTGCAAAAAATTCCGCTAGTTCACAACTGGATGAGATAGAATTTTTTTATTTCAAAACATTTTATTCTTAAAAATAATAATTTATTATTCTCATTATCGATACAATTTTTCTTAATTATTATACAAATTTTCTCATTTCTAACCATACCCGCATCTTCATCCTTATCCTACCAAACTTAATTTTCAAAGCTTGCAGGTTAGTTAGTACTAGTAGCTGCAAATTGCTAGAATCATTCAAAGAAATTGATATTTTGATAATTTTTTCTGTAATTTAATTATCACTCAATTAAATACAGAATCTGATTTTGTTGATAATAACTCAATTATCAAAAAAAAATACAGATTTCAATTAATTTCAGGACGCCCAGGTGTTGCCGCTGTAGATGAACGGAAGAGGTGCAAATGCGTGTGGGGTCCATGCAAGGGTGGGATTGACGTAGAAGAGCCAAAATAGCAATTAAAGAGAGCAGGGGATGTCTGGCTGTGCATGACAACGCTTGCGTCAGTGCTGCCTGCCCCTGCTGTGCAACTTGCAGGGTTGGACCGAAAGAAAAAAGGATAAAAAGGAACCCCGGAATATATATATATACACACACATGTTCTCAGTAGCACTCCATTTGCAAATGAGGAGGAAGCAAGCAACGTGTGCTCACGAGATATACGCTCGCTTGCTTGCCTGCCTTTCAATTTTAGATGAAAGCCATGCATATATATGCAGGGCATATATCCATGCATGTATGCATCATCTTCTTCTGATTTCGTACCCGCATTCGCTACTCTTTTTTTTTTTTTTCGAGAACTCGCATTCGCTACTCTTGGTGTGCATGGTTACGTGTACATGCTTGATGGGTAATTCAGTGAGTGTAGATGTAAATGGTCCGAGCATTGGATTTTTTTATAATTTTTTTAATAATTTTTTTGCTAAACAGGTGGGTTTATCTAAAACAGTAGTGACCAAATTTAAGATTTTTTAATTTTTAATAGCTCTTGAATTTTGAAAATAAAAAAGCTTATTTTTCTTGCACACGCGCATTTTTAAATGAAATGTGAAATCTTAAATTTACATTCGGACTGCGCAGCCAGACGAAGCCTTTTTGTTTTTGTTTTGGTTTTTGTTTTTGTTTTTTTTTTTTGATGGTACAAACGAAGCCTTAATTAGTGGGCCAACATGGAAGTTATACACGGTGAAGAGTTGGCGCTAGTAGGAATGTTTCAATGTATGAGCGGGGAAAATCTAATTTTTAATTTTTTTGAAAAGCTGTTTATAAAAATGTTAAATCTAGGTGAATTTAACTTATACATTTGATTATAGATTAAATATATCAACATCGACAGTTTTATAAAAATGATTTTTGAAAAAATTTTAAAAAAAAATTCCACCGTGATGCATTCAAACATTCCTCTAACACTAGCACCTATGTATACAGAGTTCCTTTTCAATTATACGCAAGTGCAAAATCTATTTTTTTTATTTTGTATTGAAATTTAATTGCATCATGATACATTGAAACATTTCTCTAACACTTGCACCTTTGTATATAATTTTGTTCCAATGCATTCAGCTGCATTGAAATTTCAATTTACTTTGGTACAAAATTTCATTTTTTATTTTTTAAAATTTTTATAAAATTGTTAATCTATGTGTATTTAAATTATGTGTTAAATTTTAATAAATGGTGTATATATATATTTTTTTAAAAAATAAGAGTATTTTAGTCATTTAAAAAGACTAAAATTCCCATATTTTTAAAATATAAAACTGTATACACAAAAATGGTAAAACTTAATTTGTAAATTAAATACATCATAATTAACAGTTTTATGAAAATATTTTAAAAACATCTTAAAAGCGAGTTTGCACCGGATAAATTAACATTTCAATGCATCCAAAAGCACTAAAACGTTACACGTATTTATAGACCATTGTATAAGGGAATTGATTGAATGCACCTGTGCGCATTGACATTGTAGTGCATCTGGGTGCAAAACTTACAAGAAGGAGACAATATACTCCCAATAACCAACTAGGAGACAAGGCTTCCATATAATATTACGCGTCACCAACATTAGCCGTCACTAATTTAGAGACAAAGTGTGCTAATAATGGGCATTGCCCTGTTGGCAAACCTCCCTCATTTTTAAAAATAAAAAATACATTTATACGTATCTCGAAAAATGATAAAACTTAATATATATATATATCAAATATATTTAGATTAATAGCTTTATAAAAAAAACTTTAAATTTTTTTTAAAAAGTAGGTTTTGCACCTAGTGTAGTGAAATTTCAATGCACCAATGCATTGAACCACTTCCCATTGTATAATAAGGAATGCTCTTTAGTAGTTTAGGTCAAGTAAATGTTCCACTTAACATATCTCAAAAAACTTATTTATAATAATTTTTTTATATACTTGTTTATCGAAGTGTATTTAATATATAAATCAAGTTTTACTATTTTTGGATATGTACATATATTTTTAAAAATTTTAAAGATAAAAATATTTTAAATACATATGTACGTATAGGTGTTTAAAAATCTTAAAAATATATAAACATATCTAAAAATGGTAAAACTCGCTTTATACGTTAGATATACTTATATAACAAGTGTATAAAGAAAAAATAAAAAAATTATTGTAAATGAATTTTTTGAGGTGGGCTAAGGGGACATTTAATTAGCCTAGTTCAACAAGATCACTCCTCTTATATAATGAGTTGTGGTGGTATATATCAGGGCCAAATCAATTTGGTCCTATTGATCACGGGAATAATTGATGCCGCTTAAAGTGTTCAATTAAACAAGCTAAACCGATCTAGTTGAATTTATTTATTTATTTTTTATCATGTGGTTGAATTTATTTTAAATAACAATACAAATATAAATTTCCCATTAGTATCATTTTATTTGTTCTTTTATTTGTAGAGACATGATATTATACAACATATTATATATTAGCTTACCATACAATATTCAAAATTTTGATTTTAATTTTAATCTATTTTGATTTTTCCTTCATAAACATGTTTTTTTAAGTGTATTTGATTCATATACCAAGCTTTTCCATTTTATAATATTTTTACATATTTATTTTTTATTTTTAAAAATCGCTAGTTTTAAGGGGTAAAAAATGACTTATGCGCCCTTGATTTTTAAAAATAAAAAATAAATATATAAAATATTATAAAATGGTAAAACTTATTATATGAATCAAATACACTTAAGAAAACATTTTTATGAAGGAAAAATCAAAATAAAATTAAAATTAAAAAATAAATATTATACGGTAAGCTAATATACAATACATGATATAATATTATAATAATGACTCTCATTTGTAAACGTTTGATATCACCCCAATGGAACTAGAATTCAAGTAAATAATACTCTATTTAGGGCCTACATTGATGATAATATGAAACTCATTCCATTCACTATATTTAAAATTATTTTTGTACAAAAACTAAATTTCATACCTACCATGTGCATGGTCCCATTTAGTAAATTATGAAGTCGATGTAACAAAATTGTTTGATTTTCATAACAATACCAAAGCTTCTAACTCAATAATAAAGATTTTAAATATTGAAAAATAATAAGTGCGTTCGAACTGCACCGTAATTATGATGCATTGCATTTCAAAATGGGGCCTACGTGATTATAAAATCAACATCTACTTCACCTATTATGTTTAGAATTATTTACTTTAATCGCATACCAATTTCATCTAAATCAAATATATGTATGGGGCCTATCTTAAAATAGTACAAAATCAACATAATAAAATAATTTAACGTAAATATCAATTTTAAAGTTATATTTTTGACATCTAAACCATCCAAAGTATGATTTTTATATGAATAAATAATCGTATAAAGTATTATAGTGTTCTAATATGTGTGAGGCTCATTTTGTAATGAAATGCATTGTAATTATGGTGCATACTGACTGCACTTGATTGGTTCTCATAAATATTAACTTACATATTTAAAAGATTTTATAAATTAGTATAATAATTTAATACATCCATGAACAGATTTTAAGTATTCTTACAATTTGCATATGATTATACATTTTTAAGTATGACCCACCAAAAACTCGAAGCGAACTAACTTTTAATATTATGGTAAGGTAAATGGTTTTCAACGTTATAACGGGTTGGATTTCCAGTTCAATATCAGTGCGAGCCCCAAATAAAGAGGCTCTATGTATTCGAATTCATAGAATCGGTTTTATTAGGGGGCTTTGCAAATATGCATGGATAATTTAACTCATATTGCAAGTATATATGTTTATTTGTTTATAAAAATTGCATCTGTACCTTCATAATTTGACACAAATTGCAACTACGCTCAACTCATTAAGATGCCATCCATTCTTGTAAAAGAAATTAGAAATTCCTAACTTGCAAATATGCCTGTGCTGATCATGGTTGACTGCAATATACACTTAATTAGCATGAGTATTGTTGTGATTTTGATAACCCAATTTGCAGGACATATTTACAATTTAGTGATTATAATTTTTTCAAGAAAATAGGAACAAATCATAATGCATATTTATATTTTAGGTGGGTTTGAGAAATGATGAAACTTTTAGATTAGGAACAAATATGATAATTTTCTTTTTTTCTAAATGCTTCACCTGTAGAAGTAGGTGCTCCATCTGATCCTCTTTACAGTAATTCTACTTCCCAACCAAACAATCCTGAGTGAACATGCAATGTCTTAATTAGTGCAGATGCATGCAACATTAGCATGTTCTCGTTTATGCAGCAGGCACTGCATGCATGAATACTCGAGTTTGTGCATGGGAGGTGTGGACGCATGCGCACGACAGGAGGATGGAAGGATGGATGGCTTGCGTCTACGCGTTGGCATACGTTTGCCAGCCGACTCTGAAGCTGGATTGGAGGATTGATAAATGGAGATTTGTCAGGCGAATGCCAGGAGGTGGACTGGACCGAAACCGTCCATTTTATTGCTTCTTATGCGTAGTAGGTCATCTGAAAATTCATTCCTAAAATGGAAGATTCTTCGTATTATGGGTGTGCAACTTAGGTAGCGTCAGTTCCATTCTTGTTCTTTCATGCTTGCAATCTCTTCGTAATTAAGGTTTCTACACTTTTGTGTACATGTATACGTGATGGGTTCGGTTATTAATTAATTCTGCCCTACCCTATCCTGCCCAAGCAAAAATTTTATCCACTCAGTTATGATTGTAAATCGTTTTTTTTTTTCATATAAGACGTTTAACTTTAAATTAATCGATTGGTTCTTCGTATACATAAACAAGTAAAGTTGAGAAAAGAATATGAAAGGAAAAAAAAAGGAGTTGTATTTGAAGTTTTGAATTATAAAGATAAATATATGGTTACAGTTCAAGGTTCCGTATATACTGTAGCATTTGGAGAACTCTACACTCCTATAGCACAAGATACGCATCTGAGTTACTTTCAGTTACCCATTTTTTTTATTGAGGGTGTGTTTGGAAATGAATAAAACTTTTGATGAAAAGTTGTAGAGAGTAAAAGTTGTCAAATGATGTAATATGATAGGAGTAATGATGAAGAATAAATATGATAAAGTTGAAATAGATATGTTAGTTATGTTGGTAGTTGTTTAGAAATGATTGAAAAGTAGAGTAGTTGTATAGAAAAATGTGAAGAAATGATTAAAAATAGGGTAGTTGTGGAGAGTCAAAAGTTTTAGATTAAAAAGTTTTAACTTGACAACTTTTACTTATTACCAGACACACCTGTAATTTTTTATATAACGTGACAACTGGTATATATATATTAGGGAAGGAATTTTACCTATAACTTTTATTCCAGGGGAAATTTTAATAAAACCCCTACACTTGATTGTATTGTAAACTCCTACGACTCAGAGGGACTATTTTCTAAATTATTCCTCTGTTTGGGAGAGATTTCAACCTGCGACTTGTTAGTTGTTACTTTCCAAGCGAACAAATTTACCACTACGGCAGAACCCTCGTGGATGGAGCCTCCTATACGACCCTAATCAAACGCATGAATAATTTTTTTATACCTAACCAGCAGGAGAGCCAGGTACAGCTGAAGTGGGGCAATTGGATACCCCCTACATTTTTGTAAACCAAAAAATTCACCTTAAAAATTTTGAAAAATATAATTTATTTTCACATGGTTATCTCCTCCAGAAAAGATATTGAAACCCCATCATATGTTCTGGGGAGCATGCAGCGTTGCATGCTCCTAGGCGCATACATCTTTTTTTTTGAATTTTTTTTTTATAAAACTGTTAATATCAATGTATTTAACATATTTATAAATTTTTACCATTTTTTGAGTATTTTAGATATTTATTTTTTATTTTTGAAAATCAGTTAAATTACCTAAAATGTCACTGATTTTTAAAAATAAAAAATAAATATCTAAAATACTCCAAAAATGATAAAAATTTATATACATATTAAATATACATAGATTAACAATATTGTAAAAAAATTTCAAAAAAAAATAAAAAAATAGGTGTATGCTCCCGGGAGCATGCAGCACTGCATGCTCTCGGGAGCATACAATGGGGCTCCAAAGATATTATACCTACTCAAAGGCAAATCCCCCTTAGTGGCTCCACCAATATACCCAACGCCACTACATATATATGGGTGATTTTTTTGGAACCTACCCTACTGAAAACAAATCAATTTAGAGGCAAAATGCAAGTAAATCAACATAGATAAGAAGAAATGCAATTTCCATAGATAAAACAAAGGTCAATTTACATAACACAACAATCTTTTCTATTTCATCTATTCCAATCAACATCAAAGTGTTGTAATAATGGCCCTATGTAACAAAATCTATGCCTTCGATGGTATCTCATCTGAACATGTCCAACTATTTAACACCTGCAAATAAATTTAATAAATCCTGTCTAAGTCCCATCAATAGTTATTCCAAAAATCACTAATCATACATACCATATTCGAAACAGTATATTCAACTTTGACAAAGTTAATTCTCAACCATTTCCATTCACAAAATACTTCTCTCCACGTCACATGACTAGTCAAATCATTATATAATATCAACACTTGTATAATCAGGAGGTCACCACTAACGCTAATAGGTTCGAAATTCAAAATTATATTGTAACATTAGCCTCCATCCAGACCAAAAATTCTAATAAATGAATAACTAGGTTGGCTTAGGCAGGTCTTTGGTTGACCCTTACCCAGTTATACTTCTAAATTAGTTGTGAATCAGATAGATGATCATGTTTAGAAATTTTCACAATACTACTAAAACACTGAACCTCACAAGATTTAAACAAGTAAAATATATTTTTTTATTTGGTTGTACAAATTACATCTCATCTTATATTCCAATGAAGTTAATTCACAAGAGAAACAATAATAAGCTATCACTTATCAATATAGAAAACAACAAGTTCCCCGCCCATATTCTCTCACCACTGAATTGACCTCACAAAGGGGTTGAACTCATGTCGTTGGCAAATATATGCCCAAATCCGTGGCCAACTGGTTGGTAAGTAAAACATCATTTTGATAAAAAGATGATATTATCCGGTCGATTCCGGTAGACAAGATTGTTAAAATGTCATCATATATATACAAATCAGTGTCTGGGCATGAGAGAGATGGATAAATGATAATGATAAAGGGTGTATTGTTGTGTTTTTTTTCCCAATGCTTTTGGGCTTTGATGACCTAGCAAATCACCTACGTTGACAAAATGGATCCCCTTTTTGCATGGGTCCAATGAAGGTAGACATACAAGGAACAAAAACATGATTTTGGTGGTGTGCTGATCAGAAAAGAAAGAGCTTTTCCTCTCTCTCTCCCTCACAGAGCAAGCCCTGTCCAGGGTCCACATGGGCGTATATGCTTTTTTATTTCTTTCCCCATTATTTATTCATTCATATCCTGAGATTTTGAGCTGCTTGTGGGGTCAACCCCACACCTGGCTGCCAGTACCAGACAGTTAAGGGATAGTGTGGGCCATGCCTATCTTTTTTTTTTTTTTTTTTGAAATAAAAAACCTGGTGGGCCCACTTGACAAAGCAGGCGTCTACATGCCATTAAATTTCTCCTTGGTCGCTTTGGCAAAATATAGGCTCTCCTCTGCAACATGTCTCCATCCGGATAGAAGAATGCATCCCAATCTTGGTTCCAAATTCTCCACAGTCGTGTACAAGTGGGCCCGATGCTTGGGATACGATCCGCACCGTTGAACTAATGAAGAAAATTAACGGTCAGGATCATCTAATCAAGCATATATTTGTGCACACGAATTTTAGATGGACGTCGTCATCATCTCTTATCCTACTAATAACGGGCTAATATCCACCAATGGCAGAATAGCCGGTCCACATCAAGACTATCGTGAATGGGTCTAAAATAGCTGAGAAGGTGAGATCTTTCTTGGAATTTTCCGATGTAGCCGCAGGGATTGGATTGATGATGACACTGGGGCCCACAAGCCAGGAGAGGAAAACGTCTGCTACCATGGTGTGCGAAGGGCCCCACTTTGGGTGTAGATAAGCATGCATTTGACTCAAGGAAGAGGTAGCCCTGACATAGCAACTGGCTTTGGCGAGTCCCACACGCCACCGCCGCTCTCCACCGCACCCGCCAGGTGCGTCCATTTTATTAGGCCAGCTGAGATAGCCCTCGGTGCATCTGCTCTCCACGCGCGTTTCAAAAATGCGAAACCTAAACTTCTCCTTTCAGCATCTATCTAGCTAATCTGATCAGGCCAACAGGTGGGCCCCATTTTAGAGATCATTCTTGAGAAATCTTAGACTGTTTCATCATGGAGTGGGCCACACGTGCGGAGAGAAGAATTATCGGTTTGAATTCCAGCTGGCTCTGGTCCGTCCGCTACTTCGGAGCCATGGGTAGGCTCCTGAGTGAGAGTCCAACGACCAAAATACCCCTACAGAAAAATAATGTGCGCAGCCGTCCGATCATGTATTCATGTTTCGACGATGGTCGTCACATCAGCCTTCCTCCGGCTACCAAAGGCACCTTCAAGGAATGCCGAGGTTCGGTCAAGGTGTGAAAGGAATGTCCTAGTCGAGGCTTGACGTTGTGGTCCAGGGCCAGGTTTTGGTCGAATTTGCCCAACCTCTGATTTCCTCTCTGTAAACCCTTTCCATTACAAGTTGTCTTCCACATGTTTTCTTAATCTGGACATGCTTCGGCTTTAATTCATGGGTAATGATCATTGCAACCCGTTACATGATATGATCATATATTATAATTACCATGCTTGAAACTGGTTGATTTTTTAAATCAATTTATAATATTTATATATATAATGTATTCATGGCTCGAAAATTCACGTGTACGGGGCACTTTTATAGATAATATATTTACTTTTAAATTTTAATAATTTATATGCAAAATGATCATTTCTCATTGATCTAAAATGGCATTATTTCATACTAGTCCAAAAACATTTTTTTTTTTGTTTATTTTTCAAAAAAATTTCATAAAATTATTAATCTAGTTATATTTAATTTATAAATCAATTTTACCCATTTTGGAGATATATATATATTTTGAATTTTTGAATATAGAAATATTTTAGTACTGTTTCAACAATTTAAAATGGCTAAAACACTCCTCTATTTAAAAATCTAAAATAAACATATACATATTTTCAAAATTTGTAAAACTTGTTTATAGATTAGATATAACTAAAATAATAGTTTTGTAAAAAAAATTTTAAAAATGTGTTTTGGACCAATATGTAATGTTTATATATTTACTGTCAAATATTCTGAATTTTAACCGAAGTGAATTTCTGAATCATGAATAAATATGATAATTTTATTGGATAAAAATAATATTTAGAATTTAAAAAATCAACCGTTCATATGTTCAATACCTTAATTCATTGTCTGAATTGGAATTTAAAATTTTTAGCAAAAAAATTAACGGTTCATTTCCATGAACAAACATCGGTAATGTATCATGGCCTCCAAACTAACAGTGCAACTTGGCTTAAAAAACTCTGGTTTGCATCTGGTTTGCATGACTCTAAGCCGTAACTTTATTTATAAATAAATCTTAAAAAAATAAATACGAATCTTACTTATATAAGTTGACCTTATGTTAAAATTCGGATTAGAATTAGGGTTGAAACTTTTTGTGTGAGCTAACAAAGAAAGTTAAAATTTTCATATGAATATAAATTAATAAGTCATTTAAAAAGTAATAATATATAGCCCAAATAAATTTAAGAAAAGCATTGTAATATGATATATTTTTAAAGGAAATTATTTTTCCAAAGAAGATAAAGAAAGAAAACTAATAAATATAAACAAAAATGTATATAAAAAATGTGTATAAATAAAAATGATATAATTTACAAATAATATAATTTCAAAATGATAAACATCTACACAAACACAAATATAAATAATATAAAATAAATAAATAAGAAAAATATTATTTAAATTTTACTTGTATAATATTGTTATATTTAAAAGTTGGGTTCGAATTCTTCATATTTGAGGTTTTTTGAATCTTAATCCTAACTTAGTTTACAAATTAAGTTCCTCATATTCAGGTATATCGGGTTCGAACATTGCAAAAGCAAGCCAAAACACTGATTTTTCTCCAGTTGAGTTGGCCAGGTTCGGTATCAACTCACTCAATTCGCACCCTTAATTCGACTCTTAAGCACTTACTCCAGCGTATTGAGTTCACATAACCTCTAGGGCCTATCTTAACAACTATATGAACATTTAAAATTATAGGAAATCATTAAATACAGCAATATAAAGCCTCCATTCAGTCCCCTATTTTTCGTATTTTGTAAAAAAAATTAGCATCTTTTGAAAGTAAATTATAATATGTTTAAAATTTTTCAAAAAGGTAGGGTACCTATAATACTAAAAGTTTTTAATACATGTAAATTTTGCAATTATAATTTAATTAATAAGGATAAACATGATAAATGGTTTAAATTTGAAAAATAAATTTTTTAAATTTTTTTAAAAAATAGTGAGTTATATGGAGGACTCATAAATTTGGATTAGATAAGAATGAGATAGGAATGTGGGATGAACGTATTGTGACACTATGGTTTGTCTGGAATAATAAAACTGTAAAATTTTGGTTCAAAAAAATAAAACTGTAAAATTAAGAAAAGTTGCATGGAAAATATGAAAATTAAATTTTTATTTTTTAAAATGAAAAATATTTTTCAGAGTGCCAAATTTTATTTTATCCTCATCCAATCCAAATTATAAACAAGTGAAGGAATCAAGCTTCATCATAATCAAATATTTGTATTACACCATCTAACAAGAAGATAAATGAATAACGTGAAATATTTTTTTGATGAGAATAAAATGACGTATTTAATTCATATACTAATTTCAAAGTAATTAATTCAACATCTTCATCGGAATCAAATATTGTATGGCCCCATTCGATAAAAAAGTTAAATTAATATAATAAAATTGTTTAACTTATATTACAAATTTAAAGTTGTTAATTCAACACTCGAAGTCTAAAACAATGTTGCTATAATGAACGATTCTATAAATTATGAGGAATGATTTAATATGATTGTCATGCAACTCCTTTATTTAGGGTGTGTGTGGGAGTCGATTAAGCTTTTGAATAAAAAATTATTAGTATAAAAGTTTTTAAAATAATATAAAACAATCCGATATGATAGGAGTAGTAATGAAGAATAAAAAGAATAAAAATTAAAATAGGTCGGTTGGTTGCATGAGTAATTGCGTATAAATGATTGAAAATTAAGATAGTTATAAATGAAGATGTGAAAGAAATGATTAAAAAATGATATAGTTATGAAAAGTGAAAAGTTTTAACTTAATATTTTTTATTTATTGCCAAACACACTCTTATTTTTAAATGTTATTTTTCAACTTCATGTTTATCCATAATTGATTTCAAAAATCAAATATATTAAAAACCTGTTTATGGTAAAAAAAACTAGTGCCATGAAAGTACCATGCTAGCCTAAGTGATCATCCACTATGGTAGATATACTGAAAAAAAAAACATTTTAAAACTTACAAAATTAAGTTGCATTGACATTTCCATACAACTAGTTGTATTGAATCATCATCAATAACTTGGTATATTATTCTTTTTTAATGTTAATAGGATGCCTCATTAAAAAAAATCATCTGATACTCATAAGGTGAATAATGACAAGTGGAAAAAAGTGCACCCCATAAATCATTCATAATTGAATATTTTCCTTAGATAATATTTCACGTATACAATCTAGGGGTGTTAATGGTCATGGTCAACCCGTTAACCCGTTCGTTCAACCCGTTAATAAACGGGTTTGGGTTGGGATTTTTATATAAATGGGTTATGATCCGCCAACCCGTTCAACCATTTAATTAAATAAACGGATTAGGGTTGAGGCTTTGCAACCCGTCCAACCCGTTTATTTAACCCGTCCAACTCGTTCAACCCGTATAACTCATTTAATATAATATATTATAATATATATAATATTTATAACAGGAATTGGCATTAAAGAGATGACTTGAGATTGACGTTGATGTTTTCAAGTCAAAATAAATTAAATTCAGGTATGTTAGCTTCGAATTATTTAATTCATTTAAATTTACAGACTTTATTGAAGATTTTTAGCATGAAAATTAGTAACAAACACAACCCGTTAACAACCCGTTAACCCGTTTATTAAATGGGTTGTAAATGGGTTAGGGTTGAAATTTTTTAAATGGGTTAATAAACGGATTAGGGTTGAGATATATTAAATGGGTTAAGATTAGGATTAGGCTCCAACCCGTTCAACCCGATCCGTTAACACCCCTAATACAATCAGGTCCTCTGACTTACCACTCTTGAGTTTGATTTCGCGCAGTAGCAACTAGTGGTGTAGATCAAGGATTGAGTCGGGATAAAGTCTTTTTAACCTTAATTTATAAAGTATTTATTCAACTATATGTTCAACTCTATTTTTGGAACTTCAACCTAATCTTAAATTTAACCTATATAAATTGGTTTGGTTCAAGTTACACATCAAGTTAATAAAAAATATTTAAAAATATTTTACTTAATTAAATTTATTTTAAATATAAATTTGTATGAAAGAATAAAAATTAATCCTTTTTATAGGAATACCTTACGATTTATGACTTATATAGTAACTTAATTGCTAAGTAATTTTATTTCGAAGCAATGATATATAGTTAATGCCTATGTATTATATAATAATGTTCAACTATTTTTTAATAATCTATTATGTTTTACACATACACATGAAATCAGGTTGGGATGATAATCATCTAATTTGAACCAATCTATTTTTGAAATCAGGTCAGTTCAAGTCAAGTTATATAATCTATTTTCTCAAATATGTTTAACATGACTTCATTATAAAGTGAGTTATTAATCGAGTTCGGGTTGAGACCGACCTTATTCACAGTAATTACGTAATTTACAAGGGCGTGTGCCACTTGGTTACCTGTTCTGAGAACGTGGAGAAGAAGAACTGCATTTTTGAATTTTAAATAAGCATTCCCAAATCTCCTCAATCCTCCAACGCTGGATAGAATAGCCCCTATGAAGAAAATTGAACAATAATAAAGATTCTATTTCAATCTCCACTTCTTTGAAAAAAAGCAAAGTTTTAGTCTCTCCACCATTATTATTTGCTAAAAATGGTGGTGAAAACTCTCTTCCATAATTTTCAAAAAATAACGTGACATCTTAAATACCTAACAATTCTAATATTTTCATTTTGATCCTTGTATTTCAATTACTTTTTTACCCAGTTATCTTATTTTTCTTACTTACCCCTGTCATATCACATTCCTTTCACATTTTCAAAAATATATATTTTTCTCAATTTCCCTCCCACACTTTTTTTGCTTACTGTTTTATTATTGTACAATACGTTAAGCAAAAACGCTACTTCGGAGCTTATTTTAATGACGCTTTTACGGCTTTTAATGAAATTTTTTTTATACGCGCTAAATTCTTTAAATATGGCTCTTTCAGCTTAACATGGGCTGCTTTAGCTTCGGATAGATTATTTACCCTTTGAATTCATCGTGTTGCTTTTTTTTTATACACGAATTCATGCATAGAAGCATAGCAAACAGACCCTAAATTTTTGTCATAATTTAGAAATGATTGTATGTATTTTTAAGTAATTATAGCCAACTCAAAAAATTTCATCAATGGATCACTGGCTTGACTCGATGGTGTGCAAGGTGGGCCCTCTCCCCCAGTCAATTCCGGAGGAGGTTCTGGTCAGCCACTTCATTGATGAAGCTATTGGTGGGTGGAATAGGGATCGGGTTCTGGCTGCTGTGGGGGAGGGGGGATGGCAGACCATCAGTGTGGTCCCTCTCCCCTGTTTCCCAGTAGCAGATTCCATCTTTTGGAAGCACGAGGTTAGCGGCCTGTTTTCAGTTAAGTCGGCTCACAGATGGCTCAGGGGGGATTCTGTGGATCCTCTTGTCTCCACTTGTAGCCGTGCTATTTGGAGGACGACGCTTCCGAGCAAGGTGATGATCTTTGGGTGGAGGCTCTTTAGGAATGCCCTTCCTACATTAAGCAATCTGTTTAATAGGGGCATTGAAGTGGACCCAATCTGCGGTTTTTGTCTGAGAGAGATGGAGGATGTTGATCACCTATTCTTGAAATGTGCTTCTATTGCTAGGTATGCTCGGTTGGCGGTCTCTTGTGGTTCTTCGGCGGGCTCGGTTCAAGGAACCGTCTCTTCCTTGGTGGCAAATGATAGAAGGAACGAGCTGGAGTTCTTTTTTGTGTATTGCTGGCGTCTATGGTTTTTGCGGAACAAACAAAGGGCTGAAGGGATCCAGCCTATGTTCGCCGATTTGTTACAATGGTGCAGGGATTATATCGACAACGTGAGGCGGGTCAAGCTCCTTCATAACGTTAGTGCTTTCGATATTCCTCTGGTTCCTAGATGGACCAGACCTCCGGATGGGGTTCCTAAGATGAATGTGGATGCTAGATGCTTGTATGATAGGGGGGTCGCGGGGCTTGCTGCAATCATTAGGGACTCTCGTGGCTGTTTTGTTGCGGCAAGTGGCTGGAGACGGTTGGGAGTGGGGGAGTCTCTTCTTATGGAAGCTGAAGCGTTCCGGCTTGGCATCATGTGGGCTCTCCAACTTGGGTTCTGCTATATCCAGATGGAGTCCGATTCTTTTCTCTTGTGCACATTTCTGTCAAATTCTCTCTCCTGTTGGTCACACCATTGCATCACTCAGATCAATCCTCTGTGCGAATCCTCACGTTTCGGTTCACCATGTTCTAAGAAATGGGAATACGGTTGCCCATGCTTTAGCTGATATGGTCTCAAATTCTGAGGTGGATCATTTGGAATGGTGGGGAAATCCTCCTCATGTTATCATTAACAAACTTTGTACAGACAATTTTTTGGCTATGAATTATTTGGATTTCTCTAGTCCGAACCTCTTTCATGAGGTGAGGGGGTCGGCCTTGAGTAATCTTTCATCAAAAAAAAAAAAAAAAAATTTCATCAATATTTTTAAATGGCACTACTGATTTAATTTTAATGTAATGATCCTTGAATTTCAATTGTAATAAACCAATATCATGATCGTTGAATTTTTAGATAATTAATGGGGAGGAGATTTGCAGACAACCCCTGTTTAGTTAGCGGCTGCAATTTTTTAAACCGCCCCCATACGTGCTTAATTTTGCCCATCTCTCCCTCTGAGATCTTTTCCATTCTTGCTCAATCCTTCTCTCACTCTCTTTCAGAGGAGAGAAGATTAGATTTGGATGCTTTTGTTCTATGATAATCAAACGATGAAAAACCACATCACCTGCTGGATTGAAATCTCAACAGCTGAATGTGCAGGGTGCACCATCCATGGCCATGGGGTTAGTTGGTGCACTTCTATAAAAGCAGTATTCCATATATATATTTGGATGCTTTTGTTCTATGATAATCAAACGATGAAAAACCACATCACCTGCTGGATTGAAATCTCAGCAGCTGAATGTGCAGGGTGCACCATCCATGGCCATGGGGTTAGTTGGTGCACTTCTATAAAAGCAGTATTCCATATATATGTTTATTCTCGTTTCATGTGTAGGTACGTACTCTCGTGTTAACTGCTAAGGGAAAGAATCTGTGATATATGCAATTGCTACCCCACCCCAAAACTTCCATTTCTGTAGACGTCAGAATCATTGCCACCTACATTTATTAGCGGAATCCTCTTAATTTAATCACAAGCTCCTCGTGCATTTGACAACTCCTCCACCGTTCACATGCAGCTGCGATCTTCGGATGACAACTAACCACTAATTACTTTCTTGCATTTAACTCACCCACTGGCCTCACGATTCGGATTTTTAAAAATATAGAACTCTGTAAAATTACAGTAAAATTTTAAAAAATAATTTGTATTATATAATAGCCATTGTTGTTAGAACTGAAATATTGTTATTTGGGCATCACTAGCGCGCAGAGTCGTCTAAAAAGGATCTAAGAGTTTAAACATATACGATGATACTAGCGTGGATATAAACGTTTCACATTCTTTAGTGGGTTAGAAAATTTTCTTATTTGGATCAATGAAAGCACGTTTCAAAGTTGTCCCTGGTATAAGAGCGGCATCTGCCTTGTGTTTGTCATCATTTATCGTATATTTCATGTAGAAAAGTCTCACATCTATGATATGTCCAGCTTACAGATATTCACCTATGATATATATATATATGGTGCAGTCCGCTGTAAAATGGACCCCACACATATTAGATTGTAATGAAACTTTATACACTCATTTATCCATATATAAATCATACTTTAGACGGTTTAGATGTTGAAAAAACCATTTTAAACTTGATATTTACATTAAACTATTTTATTACGTTGATTTTGCATCATTTTAAGATGGAGACTACACACATGTTGGATTTGGATGAAAATTAGTATGGTAATAAAGTGAACAATTCTAAATACAATGGGTGGGGTGGATTTATGGGAAATGATCAGGTGAGGCCCACAGTGCATGGACTGCACGGTGCAGTCTAATGCACTGGATCATTTCCCATATATATATATATATATCCACAATGTTCACGTATAGATCATCTTTCATCCACATTTTTTTAAAAAATAATTAAATATAGGAGATTATACGCTCTCAGATATATAAAGGGAAGACTATATACTCTCAAATATTAAAGGAAAAAATAAAATGATCCCACATGATGACAAGGCCGCCACCGAAGAAATAACCTTTATACCTACATAATTTACTTAAAATTGTAGGTATATTACTTCCATAGGGGCACATGATGTGCCTTAAAAATTTTATGCCCCTATGAAAATTAAGATTATTACAAATATTTAAAAAATTTGGCAAAATATTATTAAATGATATTTTATTTTTAAAAAAATAAAATAATCACTTGGATTTATTTTCATCACATAAAATTACAAGAAAATACTTTTAAAATATAAAAATTAATTTTTTAAAAATTAACACATTATATAGATTAATTTTCTGTTGTTGGATTTTGAAATTTCCTATAATAAACAATATTAAAATCTAATTTTTCAATATGATAATATTTATGCCTTTAAAAATAAACAAATTATTTATAAGAGAGTTTTTATTATTTTAATAAAATTTTAACGTCCATTAAAATGCCGTCAACGGAAGCGTGATACTTGCAATTTCCAACAAATTACGTCAGCAAATATATAATTTCTTCAGAAGGTGAAATGTATTTGTAATTTTGTCTAAATTATGTAAGCACGAATGCAAAGATCCATAAAATTGTATAAGATAGAATAGTAGATATTAATCATTTCCTTTTATTTAATTATAATAAATCTTATCTTTCGTATTGACTCGTATCGATTATAAGAAAGAAAATAAATCTTATCTTTCGTATTGACTCGTATCATTATAAGAAAGAACTTCAATAGTGCATAATGTATCAACGTACATCTTATTATAACTAATAATTATTGTTCTTGTAAGGAGAACTCAATTTCCTCATCCTTTTACCCAATAATAAAATAATGAATTGTATAATTATCATTTTTCTTAATAAAAGTACAGAATTTTTGTTATAATTAATAATAAATTGTTGCGTGGATTATAGTAGTAATAACAATATTTATTAGTATTTCTTTTATCTCCCTTATCTAGATTGGAAATTTTAGATGATAAAGCAAAACGAATTTTCCAAGTATCATATCACAAATTTTTTATCAGCCATAATCTTCCTTAAAAAACTTTCTCTTAATGCTTGATCGCTTGTACATCTTGATCTATTTCCTTCTTTGTAGATCATCAACAAAAAATTTCTCCGTTGTTCGCTTAATGCAAGACGATTTATCTTGCTAACTGGAGACATTTTTTTGTTATTTTATACATCTGGCCGGAAAATTAAATACATTGGATCTCTATATTATCAGTTCTAATTAACCTTCAGAAATAAGATTTAAACCATTAAATCCATGCGCACCAAGTTTTATGATATTAATTGCTTTTTTTCGAATCAAATCCATTCATTAGGTTTAACACAATAAAATATACTATAGAAGAAATTAGGATAAAATAATGTTTATGGACTAATATCAATTCGAAAAATATTTTAACACATTTAATTCTTAAAAACTCATATAAACAATTAAAATTTGATTTTATAACTTTTTATTGATATTGTACATCGTGACATCTGATATTGCATTTCAAAACCATTCACCCAGGAAAGTAAAATCTCCTACCTATTTAAAGGGAAGTAACAAGTGACATCTGATATTACATTTCAAACTCATTCACTTAGGAAAGTAAAAACTCCTGCCTATTTAAAGGGAAGTAACAAGTTCTCATGTATTTGTTAGGCGAAACCAACTACTCCTGGCTATTTAAAGGGAAGCAACAAGTTCTCATGTATTTGTCCAGCGAAACTAACTACTCCTGCCTATTTTCAATGAAGACTAGTGCTACAAATTAAAATACCATTCACCGAGGAAAACGTCTTGCCTATTTAAAGGAAGTAACAAGTGACATCTGATATTACATTTCAAACTCATTCACTTTGGAAAGTAAAAACTCCTACCTATTTAACGGGAAGTAACAAATTCTCATATATTTGTTAAGCGAAAGCTTCTGCCTATTTAAAGGGAAGTAACAAGTGACATCTGATATTACATTTCAAACTCATTTACTTACTTTGGAAAGTAAAAACTCTTGCCTATTTCAAGGGAAGTAAGAAGTTCTCATCTATTTGTTAAGCGAAACCAACTACTCTCAAAGACTAACAAATTAAAATTTGGGTCCAAGTCCCCATGCTGGGATTCGAACTACGCACAGTGGCCAGCCACAGCCCTATTACTGCCACCGTAACCAATCGAGCTGATGCTCGGTTGGCAGATTTTGTGGTATTAAAGTTTGATTTGAAAGTAATTAATAATTTAGATATTAAAAATAAATTACATATAATATACTTTTTTTGAAATGGTTCGCCAGTGACGTATTACTCGGGCTCTATATGATCCTTGGAATTTCTGGCGTTCCCACCTTACCATTTATAGTTTTCTTCTCTGGGCTGGGAAATACTTGAATTTATCTGATTCGTCATGCCTACAATATTCCCTGCTGCCGTGTAGCATCTGCCATGACCTGCCAGAGCGGAAAAGCTGGCCGTGACCTCTAGGATTTGGGGTGCAACTTGTGTAGAGTTATATCGGGTTTGAATGAATTTAAATCCTAATATTAGAATTCTGGTTTGATTCGGGTTCATACCAGGGTGTTGGTTTTCATCTTGTTTTCAAGTTGAAATTTGGATTATTTTCAAACTAATCGAAGTTGAAATTACCGATAAAAATAACAAATTTTTAAATATTATTGCATTAATACATAAATGATTTACATGCGAATATATTTATGTGTCTTATGATATTTTTGATTTTGATGAAAATTAGTCTTTTAATTAAAAATAATTCTAAATATAATGAACGTAATGAATTTATACGTAAAAATAAAGCTAATGTTATGAAAAAAAATCAAAGTAAGAAAAATAAATGAGATTACATAAAATCTCTATCTAAAATTTTATAAAAGTGAGACTTATATATCTCATAATTAATTAGTCTATATGTAATAATTTTAAAGAGTTAGTATATTTATAATTATTTATAAATAAAGTTAATTTAGATGTAATATATTCAACTTTTATTGACAAATGTATACAACATTTAAGTTTTAGAATAAAGATTTTATAATTTAATTAAGTTATGATCATATGGAATAACTTTTATCTCAATTATAATTGAAATACTTAGTGTGTAAATAAACATAATTATTTTAATAAATTACGGAGAATACTAGGTTGGGTTTTGGTACCGGGTTGATGCAAACCTGGTATTGGTTTTGGATTTTTCCGAGTCGAGTTGAAACTAGGTCTAATTTGAAAAAATTTCGAAAATAAAACCTGAATTTGGTTTTGAAACCGGGTCTGGTCCGGCGGGTTCGGACCGACATAATACCAAGTTGAACCCCTAGGAGGAGCTAAGGAGAGGAGCGTTGGTACACACCAGCACAGCTAGCAACACCACTGCTCGCCACTCGGCCGTCACTTGCATCACATCAACTTTGTCCAACTACAACCACTTTAGTGTGTCTGAGATGTGAGAAAACTTTAAATGAAAATTTTTTAATATAAAAATTTTTGAATTAGAAGAAAACGATGTATTATGATAGAGGTAATGAAGAAAAATAAAGAGAATAAAATTAAAATAAATAGATTAGTTGTATGAGTAATTGTGTAGAAATGATTGGAAGATAAGATAGTTGTATAAGAAGATATGAAAAAATGATTAAAAAATAAAAAATTATGAAGATTTAAAAATTTTAGTTTAAAAAGTTTTGTTATGAAACAAACATGCCCGCATCTTATGTAGTGAAGCCCAACTGGGTTGGCCAAAGGCTTTAAATATCTCAGTCTCTTCTTTGAACAATAAGGTAGGAATTAGTTGTCCTTCTTAAGATTATATAGTAGTTTGTTATCTCTTTTATAAATAAGTGGGAGTTAGTTGTGTGATATGTTTAAGAAGTAATAAAAATTTTAAATAAAAAATTTTTGGTATAAAAGCTCTACATGCCAAGGGTTAAAGATTTGATTCTGAAAGGAGTTATTGATGCGACTTTGTATGTGCCATTTTCTTTTTCTTTATTTCTTTTTACTATTACGCGGGCTTAGGCATGATGTTCATATATATAGAGAGAATATTTAGTTTTACGTTTTTTTATTTTTAAAATTATAAATAATATTTAAAAAATCCAAAAAAGTGTAAAAACTACACGTATGAAAATATCATGCTTGACCCACATATGAACTTGAAAATTTTCAAAAAAGAAAAAGAGTTAAGCATTCATGTGCACTGGTTCCGGCTCTCTTAATGCAAATGTATTTATTTCTCAAATCGAGTTCTCTAGACTGGGTTTGAATTATTTGGGATTCCGAAAAATTGTATTGAAAATTAAAAAAATAAGTTATTATTAAAAACAGAAAAAGTGTTTTTAGAAATTGAAAGATTCCATTTCAGGGTCATCCCATCTTAGCTATGAACAATCTTAGAGAGCGTAAATTGGTATTATAATCAAAGCATGTATTTCGAAAAAAAAAAAAAAAGTAAGAAGTTGATTGCAACTTTTTGGAAGAACAACGAAAAAAATGAACCTTACATGATTAAAAGATAAAAATATATACATAAATATATAGAAGTAAAAGATAAATTGTTTATTAGAATGTACATAAAAAATCATGATTGAAGTGTAGAAATAGAATTCAGCTAATGTTTTATTAATTTGGGTAAGAAAAAGCAAGGTGCGTGTTAGAACTTAATGTATGTAGTAAATTCACACCGCACCAGCGTTCGTTGTTAGTCATGGAAATGAAAATCTTTCGAATATATATACAATCTTTAGTCGTGGTCCTTCCAGTTAAGCAAACCCCTAAGTTAGTTTGTGACGTGGACTTATAAAAATAGCTTTTTAATAATCTTATCCAAACACAAATAAGCAGCACTTCCTAATTGAATTTCTTATATACAGGTCATTTTGTTTTTACAAAAAGAATAATTTACAATTTAAACAGATGGTTCAAGACATTTATTTGCAGTATTCTAGAGAGCATTTTGGCCATTTTCATGTCGTAAATCAATGAAATCCTAACTTCACTTAGCTAGCTTGAGGGATGAAAATTAAGGAGCTGTTCCAAAGCATCCAAAGAATGAGTGAGGTGTATATGGCATATTTTCAAATCCAAAATAAAATTTCAATTTTAATACGACTTTTTACTTTTCAGATACAAATTTTCATTCTTAATACACATCGTCTCATTTTTTTATCCTATTCAAACTTTTGAATCATTACAAAAAGAAACATATATTGCAAATATAAAATTTAAGAGTGTGCTTTGGAAGTGATCAATAAAACTTTTAAATAAACAACTTTTGAAATGAGAGGAAATGATGTAATATAATTGAGGTAATGATTGATATTAAAGATAATTAATTTAAAATAAATAGGTAAATTGTGCAGATAATTGTATAGAAATGATTGAAAAGTAGATTAATCGAATAGAAAAATATAAAGAAATAATTAAAAAAAGTAATTGTAAAAAATAAAAATTTTGAAATTAAAAAATTTTGTTTGGAATTTTTTTGGTGAAAGCAAACACAGTCTAAAGGTAAAAAGTGCAAAAATTCTCAAACATGCAAAGGAGAACCACATCAACAATAGCCAATCAACCGCTGTAATTACACTGCATTCGTTCTAAAAATAAAATTTGAAAGACACTTCACTTTGATCCTAACCAAAAGGTCCAGAAAGGTAATGAAAGCCAGAGGCATGCCCCATAGACTCTCACACATGTGGCAGAGCATTGTCAAAGCAAAGAACTTGTTAATGAAATGCTGTAAGTAGCGTATAGAAAATGGAAGAATAATAGTCTTTGAATTTTTCAAAGACGGTTGAACACCACAATAACCAAGTTCAGAAGAGGCTAAGGTCGAGCACTTTATCGTCAGGGCAGTTAATCATGGGGGCAAACCAAAATTATTACTGTGGCTGGTGAAGTGGGTTGGAATATCACATCGCCTGATTTTTATTTCATGGGTAAGTAAATCTAGGCATATTAAATCTATAAACCAAATTTTACCATTTTTGTATATTTTTAAGTAAATTTTTTTATTTTTAAACACAGTGGTATTTCCGTAATTTTTGGGTCTCGAAAAATTACGGAAATGCCACTGTGTTTAAAAATAAAAAAAAATACTTAAAAACATCCAAAAATGATAAAATTTGATTTATAGATTTAATACACCTAGATTTACTTGCCCATGAAATAAATAAAAAAATATATTTTTGGGCCTGACACGCAGAGGAGGCTGTGCATCTGGCCTCCAATATCATTAGTACCATTCCATTGTCATCAAGGGAAGAAGAGGATGATGTCTTCTGAGCTTCGATATCAGGTAGGCCTTTTGTGTTTAGTATGTGTACAGACTTGCTTTGAGAGAGTGGAATGGTTCAATGGCTACTAAGGATGAGGCAGTTGTCACGGCGAAGGAAAGGCCCCTGTTTAAACTCATCTGAAAATTGAAGATGCCAACAAATGTTCAAATTTTCTGCTAGAGATTTATCCATAATCCAATATCCACCAAATCTAATTTGAATAGGAGAGGTGTGCAAGTAAACTCTACTCGTTCTTTTTGCTAGAACGAAGACGAGGACACCTCGCAGGTGTTCCAGAAGCGTGCCCAAATTCACCTATATTTCGCAACTCTATATTTAGGAGGAATCTTAAGGAACGTAGATGATATTCTCATAAAACTTGCCGAGCATAAAGTCCAATATGCGTTGTTGCTTTTCATCCTCATTCGCTGCCACATTTCCTATTTGAGAAACAAACGTCGCACGAGGGGACTGTGAGCTTTCAGGAGGTCGACTTGTGGTGTAGAAATTTTTGGGATCAATGCTGGATACCACCAGCTGTTGAGAAGTTTCAATTGAATGTTGATGCAAGGCATATTAGGGACAGAGATCTAATTAGTTTTAGGGCAATTATAAGAGTTGCGAATGGAGATTTTCAAGCAGCTAAGCGTTGGACAATGCGCGGTGTGATGGATTCACTACTAATGGAGGCCGATGTAATGCTACTGGGGGTTTGCTGGTTATATGAGTCTTGCTTTCAAGACTTGGAAATAGAAAGTGATTCGCTCCTTCTCATTGATTTTCTTTCAAACGACGTTCGGATTTTAATTAGCAACGGTGGATATTATTAGTATTAAGGAGATAAGAGCAGTTACGGTGAAGTTTGGACAAACTTCCTTCACTCATGTTTTTCGAAATGATAGCTGTTGTATCTAAACCATGGATTCACCTTATCCGTGCCATTCATATAAATGATTATATAAGAGAATCGATTCTATTAGCTGTTTATACACTTATTTATCTAAGTGTATTTATTATATAAACAAAATCAAGTTTTACTATGTTTGGATATATGTATGTATTTTTTTGAAATTTTTAAAAGTAGAGGTATTTTAGATACATATATACACATAGATGTTTAAAAATCTCAAAAAAATAAATATACATATCCAAAAATAGTAAAACTTGATTTATATATTAAATACACTTAAACAACCAAGTATATGAAGAGAAACAAAAAAAAAGTTTTATAAATGAGTTTTTTGAGATAGACTAAGTCAAACATTTGCGTAGCCCGGGCTAACAGGATCATTCATCATTACGTAATTAGTTTTGATGATTAACATAAGTCTAAGTGACAATTGAAGTTACTAATTATGTGATAAAAGTATTTCAATGATTAAATTAGATTTACTATTTTTGGTGAAAATAACTTCAACAATAAATAGTTGGTCCTACAATAGAAAGATGTAGGCATGAAGTAAGTTCGATTTTTCAAAATTTGAAACTTTGAAAGATGCCGTATTAAAGCCTGAATACGAATTAGGACTTGCAAAGATTGAAGAAAACAAGACAAAATACGTAAATTATATTGATAGAAGATTTGTTTAGGTGTTGTCAAGCTAATAGCGAAGACACTAAATTAGCTAGCTGGTAGTAGATATGGACGAACCAGAAAAACGAGTTTAGAAATTAAGATATTTGAAATATCCATTTTCGAATTAACTTTGGGATGAAATTAGATACAAGGAGAATATACACGCTTATTTTCAGAGATAAAGATCAATTAAATGTGAAAATAAAATTAATAGAAGATGCAATAGCAGATTGCAGATGAAAAGCGATAGCGGTCATATCTGACATATGTTAGAGCAATGTTTGAAATTACGTTTCTTGCTTTATTAACCTTTCACCACCACTAGCTATCAACCAGCGGTGTTTCCTAAGTGTATTTAAACTATAAATCACAAGTAAATCTAGTTACCTGAAGTATTTACTGAGTCACAAACATTCAAGAAGTCAATAGAATATTTAGCAGTAGACTTCAAGTATTTTTACTCCAGCACTCAATGCTTAAATGTTTGAACTATTTTCTTATCCTATTCATTTTGGAATTAAAGCAGATTATTTGAGCTTAACTCATATATTTATTCTATATTTTCATCATATAATAGCTTATTTAGAAGCATTGTTATTTGAGAAGCTTTCTACTATCAAAAAGTAAATTTGTATCTTTGGCTAGGTTGTCAAAAGGTGATCGTAAGAGTTAATTAGTGAACTTGCGAAACTAGCTAGAAATTATAATCTTGGGTTTAGATTAGTAAAACATGTGACTGCTGTCACAGAAAAGCAAAAGCAAAGGAGGCACCGGAAGAGTTTTTGGATCAAACTACTGTACGTGCTAAGTATTTTCTATTTGTATTTACTTACACATTTTCTATCAGGCATCTACTATCAAGGCAAAAAGATTTTATTATTCGATTCATTCATCTATTGAACACCTAGTCATATATACAGCGCAATGGTAACTAGGTTACTTATGTGTTGGTTGAATTTACAATAACAAGTGCTATTAGTGATTCCACTTGGGCTCATACTATGTATGCATGAATGAGATCTTAATTTTGAGCTCATACTTTTTTTTATATATATACTTATGCATCATGACAACTTGAGTGTTAGTCGAATTCACATAAAAAAAAAATTTCGTAAGCTTTATTATTCAGGATTTTAACGTAAAAGTTCTATATGTTTTATCTTTTCTAATAAGTACTCTAAACGAAGTTTTATTTTTCTACCGACATGAGAGGCTTAAGCAGTTAATACATACGCGGCTGCGTGCTTGCGCAGGAATATTAATACTCTTTCGGAGCATCAATAGCTCGCCAGGACGATGACACGCAGAAAGTTCACGTTTTCAGACCACACTGCCTTCAAAATTCAACCATGCTTCGCACCACTTTGAAAATAGTTGTAGCAAATGCATTTCACATGATACCGAAACTACGATAACAATCTGGACCATCCAAGACATCGAAGTAATTGGAATAAACACAAATTAAATTATTTTTTCCCAAAATTAAGCCACAGTAGTTTGATGAAAATAAACCACACAAAACTAAACTCTTAAAAAAATTGAATTGTTTTTCAATTTTTCACCGATAAACATTTTTCCTGGGATAGTACAATCCGATAAAAATCATAGATGGTTTGGATAGACTTGCGTGGTGATTTTATTTAGAGAATGTACTGTTGCTGCCATGATGGAAATGACAATCGACTCGCATGGAAGTTTCGGGTTCTTTAAATGCCCCTGTATGCGCCCGTTACCTTTTCCATTAGTTGCCTTCCCTTGCCTTGCCTTTCATTGCTCTCTTTTGGCGGGGCGGCCCCCACTTCCCGCCGGACACTCGCTCATCCCGCAAATTAGCCAGGAAAGCGGCGGCAGTAGCAGCAGCCCAGGTGCGTTACGCTCCTCTTCTGCAGTTGCGATTTTTTTTCCTTTTTTTTTTTGTTGCCAATTTATCACTGTGGAAAAGGTATGATGATGGTATATTTGTATATTTCTCAAATCGCCGACTAAATCAAATGGATGTTTTCGCATAAAAATTCTCTCTCCCTATAGCTGATGGGTATTTTTTCACGCTTTTTTTTTTTTTTTTTTTGATGAAAACATTTTCTATTTTTCGTCCTAGGCTTGGTCGTTCAACCGGAGCGAGGGATTTTGGGAAACGGGCTATTGGAGAATGAAAACCGGTCGTTTTTAGGTACTAACATAACATGGCTACTAGGCCTCCGGCTAGTTTTGAGTCTTCCACATAGTTCCATCTATTTTTAGCATATTCAACATGGGCTGTCCATTTTTCAAATCACAAGTCAAATGATTCGTCTTATCAACAATCAACATTAATTTATTTCCATTTATGTATAATGTTTCTTATGCTGGACGTATTTTAGCCCACACTTGTTCATTTTATTTCCCACCTTGAGATAGGCGAATTTTTTTCTCATGAATTTTTGGTAAAGCTTTTAAGTTGGTGAAGTCACAGCACTGGGACGTCTTTTTTAAAAAAATATATCGAATTATTTTTAAGATGAAGCCGCACACATTTTTTGATTTGGGTGAAACCTTTTTCTAATTAGGGAAATGATTCCAATTTAATTGGGTGAGATGGATTTTAATTTATCATCAACAGAGGCCGAAAATGGGGTCACACACGCAAAACTTCAAGGACGCGGATCATCGTTCAATTTTTTTTCTTTACCACGGTTGTTATGAATAATATAATATTATGATCGCCAATTGATAAATGCCATCACTTTTTAAATAGTGAGTTTGATTCTTTTCACACAAAAAAACTAGGAGTCTTTAATTTCTGCATAAGGCCGTACCTCAATCATTTGGTAAGAAGTAAGAACCTCTTGGATGGGCTCATTTTGATTACCAAATTAAAATTTAACTATTTACATTATTTTTTTTTCAATTTATCAAAAACTATTTCAATCAAGAATTGGATAGTTAATAATTGATTAAAAGTATATAATTATATAAAAATGATAAAAAATAATTATATCCATCAACAAATGCATTAAAATGTTATAATAAATCATTTATTGAAATGTTGAATTAGCAACTTTTAGATTGATAAATAAATTAAATACTTATTACACTAATTTTACACATTTATCGAAGCGGATTACTTTCTAGGACATGAGTATCGATGCAACTAAGTCTTAGTTTAATTGCAGTTAAAGTTTTATAATTACTTTTCATCAAAAAAATTTATAATTACTACTTCCATCTAAATTTTTAATAGCTGCATTGAACATTTTTTGGCTACACTAACTGTATTAATTAAATGTTACCATTTTGAAATAATCAAGTACTTATATGTGATCTTGAGAAAACTAAATTATAATTAATTATAACAAGAATATATCTAATACAATTAAATATATGTTGTCCACGTCAACCAGCTTTAGCCTGGTTGGCACGGGGTGCTAGCACTTGTTGCAAATGTCCTCTGTTCGAATTTTCTTTTGTATAGGAGTGAAAGCTTAGTCACCCATATATATTAATGGGAGCTTATTATCTCTTATACGCTTGATTGTAAATTGTAATGCGAGATAAGGAACTGTACCATTGAACAATAAAAAAATACATGTCTTACATAAAACAAAAAAAACTTAACTACATTCATGAAAATCTATTGTGGAATTAGATTCGGACAAAACTTGGCTATTTAGACAAAAAAAAAATATCATAAAAGTTTGATTGAAAAAGTAGTAGGGAAAATTTTAAATGAAAATATTTTTAAAAAAAATATGAGACTAGTATGATATGATACTAGCAATGGTTAGGAGAGAAATAGAGAGAAAATAGATAAAATAATGGTAAAAATATATAAAATATATGTAATAATAATAATAAAAAAAAAATTAGATGGTTAAAATGTTAAATTATGCCAAAACATGCGTGGAAAATAATTATATCAAAAGGTATGAGAAATGAAAATGAAAAATTTTGTTAACAACTTATCAAAGGACATCCTGAATGTAATTAGCCGAGTGGATTTGGCATCAGAATCAAGCTTGACGATGTTAAATTGTTAAGTGCAACCCTCTGAACTATATTACCCGCGCGTGTAGCTGTGGCTGCACGTACCATTGAGTAAACACGTGTAACATACTAACATTAGGGTGATACACGTAGAGGCACGGTTCATTACTTCATTTATTGTTGACCTCGAGATCACAGTTAATCATTATCACACGTGTCATCGATACAATTGCAGAAAAAGGTTGGTCAATGCAGCTTTTCAAGTTCTTCAAAGAAATAATGATGCGTCTTGCCCGCTCAATGATTTTTATGACTTTTAGGTAATCAACCCCACTCATTAATTTGGGGTATTCGTGCTTAGATCGTATGAAGGATACTCAAATTCACCAGTACTTTAACCTTTCTTTTAACTCAAATTCCAAAGTCGACATTTATCTTTATTTTTAATCAATTTTTAATTTTTTATAATTTCTCTATATTTTATTAATATGTATTTTACATTATATCTCAGCTTACATTATAATTTTTCAGAGAAAAAGCTCATAAATTGTTTAAACCGGATTCAAACCCGGACACGCTAATGAAGGCTAAGTCTCTAACCACCTACGTTAACTATACGTGATCTTAGAATTACTTTATTTATTTTTATCTTATTTCCACTTTAATAATTTCATCGTATCTTTTCATTATTTAATCCTTATTCACAATCTTATCATATCATAATCAAACATACAGATGTATAAAATATCAATTTCAAAAAAACATTTATATCACGTTGAGAAATGATCATGTTAATCTGAGCTAAGCAAATGTTCCGCTTAGTTTACTTCAAAAAACTCATTTACGATAATTTTTTTATTTTTTCTTTATACACTTGTTTATCTAAACGTATTTAACATATAAACAAAGTTTTACTATTTTTGGATATGTGTATATAATTTGTTTAAATATTTAAAAATAAGAGTATTTTAAATACATATATACATAGATATTTAAAAATCTCAAAAAAATATAAACATATCTAAAAATGTAGAACTTAGTTTATATGTTAAAAACACGTAGATAAACAAGTGAATGAAAAAAGTAAAAAAAAAATTATTGTAAATAATTTTTTTAGATAGGCTAAGTAGAGCATTTACTTAGCCAAAGCTAACAAGATCATTCATGTATCGTGTTTACCCTTTTCAAACAAGTCATCTGTATTTGCCTCGGCATTCAAAATTTATCTTTATCACTTAGCCTAATGGGTATCAAAATCAAGTATGCTATATTATAAGGACAATATATACATTGTCCAAAAGTTTGGGCCATCAAATATACATTGAAAAATATGATAACAAACGTGTTTTTACTTTCTACGGGGTGAATTTCATAAATAGAATGATGTTACAAATTTCATAGTTATAACTTAACCAATATAAAATTCAAAATATTTTAAAACTAAGGAGGTAAAATGAAATGGCCAATAGAAAAGGCTTATATGCTTTCATTCGACAACAAAAAAAAGGAAAAAAAATACAATTTTAAATTAATTTTTTTATTAGTGTATATATATATATAGCTTAAGACATTCTCACTATTGTTATTAACGTCGTGTGCCCCTTTTTGATAGGCGTCTACGTTGAAACGCATAAACAACATGACATGAGAAGCAGCAAGTGATGACGTTTGGTTTCCTCAACCTATTAGAATATTATTAGGAAAAATTAAAATATTTGTAGAATACTATAAAAAAATTAAAAGAATATCTGGGGACCTGATTATAACATCAATTGATATATATATATATATATATATATGAATACCCATAAAAGAAAAAAGACATTCTCACAATTTCCAATATGCAAAGAACATGCTACATCAGTCAACAGCTTAATGCTCCGTTGGCAATTCTAAATGAATTTTTAACCTACTTCTTAACACAACCTGACAATCGTCGACTTTACTTGAAAGGCGACCTTAGAAAGTCCAAACCAAACCCTTGCCTTCTGGTAACTACTTTGTACATCTTCACTGCTGTCGCTTTCCAAAGTAATAGATAATCCTTTCAAAAAAACGTAAACGATAATAACCCCTGATTTGTCATTTGCACTTGTTTGCTGGCATGAATTTCTTACCACAGAAATATCTGGCCCGACCCGCTGCATAATTCAAGGCTAATTTGAGGCGGATGTAAATAAGATTGCCATCTAATGTACCTGAGTGTACTTAGTTTTAGTGCACTTATGTGCAAATATCTTTTTTTTTAAAAAAAAATAAAATTCATACAACTTTTAATCTAAATATATTTAACATGTGCATCAATTTTTATTATTTTTAGAGATTTTAAATATTTTTTTGTATTTTTAAATATCTGTGGCATTTTTAGTAATAGCAAAATTTCCCCCTTTTTCTTACTAAGGAGCGGAGTCGTGTTAAAAAAATATAATATAAAACAAAAATACAATTGAGCGATAATATACGACGCTAGAGATTGTAGCGACTGATGTTGGAGAATCGAGAAGCTGGGAACTAATTAAAAAATAATAATGTGACCGAGAGAAGACATAGGAATATTGATGAAAACGACTGGATATATATAATGGTTAGAAATAATAATAATGATTTTAGAGGTAATATGGGCGCCAGAAATGATTCCCTGTAAATGCTATTCTGAAAATTGTACTTGAGTTGAAATTTAGATACATCCTCGAAAAGAAAGGAATTTCCATCATGCCACATGTGTATATCCATTACTGTTAAATGAAATTATTTTGGGGGTCTGATGAATGGGGTGTGTCATGGTAAAACGGAACTGTAATAGCAATCTCTTTATAATTTTTCAAAACTGATGTGATATTTTAATTATTTTTAATAATCTTAACGATTATAATTTTTTGTTTATGCTCATTCAATTATATGTATTTCAATTTTGCCTTCCATTTTGGTCCATTGGATGTATTTATTTTCTTTGGCATCATTTGTTTTAACATATTACAAAAAATCATTTCAATCAAACTCTCGAATAAGCTTTATCTACTTCAAAATATATAATTATGTACTAATTATAAAGACGGTTGAATCTGTTCATATCTATATTATAATATTGTAATGCTTCATAAAATCATTTTTAGATAAATACTTTGTAAAATTATTTATTTATATAAAAATTGCCGTTTAAGTGGTTTTTGATGTTGAACTAACTACTTTAAAGCCAATGTATAAATTAAACAATTTTATTAGGTTAATTTGCACCTTTATTAGATATGACTAATGCATATATTTGATTTATGATCTTGCATGAAACTGACTTCATTTTTAATAGATTACAATAAAAGTTAGCTTGTTGATTACATAAAAGCAATTTCATATATCTGAATTCATTTTTAATAGATTACAATAAAAGTTTGCTTATGCTGCTGATGTAACATAAATCGGGCCCGCTTCTATGTAATGTTACATAGAAGCGATTCAATGTAACTCTTTCTTTATTTTTGAGGTTTTAATATTTGATGAAAAATTAAATCTATTCATTGCGTTTAATAGCATTTATTTAGCTACGAGACCAAATTTCATTCAGATCCAATATATGCATAAGCTACATTTACTCAAAAATAGGTGCATTGGTGTGTAAATTAGGAAAAATATTTAGATCAATTTATATATGTATTAGAATGTAATAATAATTTATAAAATTGTTTATCCATATATTTATGATATTTTAGATGATTTAGATGTTGAAAATTCTACTTAAAATTGATATTTAATATTAAGTTATTTTATTACGTCTATTTTATACGTTTGTAGACGGGGGCCTATATACAGTGATATTCGACAAATGAAAATATTTTCATGATAATATAAATGATGTTAAATACAACAGATGAAGTATATTTTCTATCAACAATCCAGACACCTAAAATGGAGGAGGTTACATAGAAGAAAGATTTCATAGAAGCAATCCCTAACATAAATAGTTGCATAGTGTTATAAGTAGGGGACGTTTCATTGTCAAGTTGGTACACATATGTTAGATATGATTATATACAATATATTGCTTAACTTACAATATTCATTTTATTTTTATTTTCATTTATTTTTATTTTTTTTCGTAAATATGTTCTTCTAAGTATATTTGATCTATATAAAAGTATTGTAAAATGACAAAACTTGGTACAAGGATTAAATAAACTTATGAAAATATGTTTATGAACAAAAAGTAAAAATAAATGAAAATAAGATTAAAAAATAAATATTGTAAGTTAAGCAATGTACAATATATTGTCATGCCTCGTGTATATGTTGTGGTAGATGCTTAAAAGAAATCAAAATTATTGTGATTTATTGCATAAATGAAGGTTAGATGCAACTAAAATATGTTGGTTGCATAAAATGATATATATACCGAAATTTTAAGTTGCTATATAAAATCTATTACATATGTGAAAATTTTTGGCAGCAATATGTTGATACTTAAAAGCAAAATTAAATTAATTCATTGCATTTACCATAATTTATTTAGCTAAAAGATCAAATTTTATCTAAATTAAACACTTAGTCATATTTGTCAAAAAGCATATATTCATGTGTAAATTAAGAAAAATGCTTACATTAGTTACATATGTATTAGAATATAATCATATTTTATAAAATTATTTATTAATATAGTTACGATATTTTAGATGACATGGATGTTAAAAATATTTTTTTTAAATTGAGATGAGATATGTGCACAGTGATGTTAGGGAAATGAAATGATTTACATGATAATATAGATTATGCTAAACAAACTGGATAAAATGTAATTTTATTAATCATTAACATATTAAAAATATGAAGGTTATATAAAAAAAGAGTTTCGTAGAAGCAAAGCTCTTCGACTTATATGAAATTTAATCTTTCAACTAAATAAATAATTTAAGTGCAATAAGGGCAACAATATTCAAATACTTTAGTGTTTTGTAAACTATTGAGACGATGCTTGTATATAACTCTACCAGTAGTGATTCATGCACGTGAGTACTTAGGGGTGCAAGTCGGTCCGGGTACCTCCGGGTAGGGTGGAACCTACCCTTACCCATTTTTTAAAACCGTCTACCCTACCCTATATTAGACCGGGTCGGTCCGGAGCCTACCCTACCCAATTTTTTCAAGTGCGGGTCGGTTCCGGTTCGGTTCCAAATCGGTTCCTAAAAACGTCACTACAGTTCCTTGTGATTAACACCACTGCATTGCTCTCATGTGGTCATAGTATATTACATATGAGTGACATGCACCTTTGGATAAAAAAAAAATTGGGGAGCTTCTGGCAAATAGTCTATACGTTTTGGGTTTGAAAAAATACCATTGATTTTTTCAATTTCAGCCTCCTCACGAGTCGCCTAAATTCTTCACATTCTCCATTTGGGGATTTTCTTTCCCATCACATTCACGAGTCATGGCATCGTCTCCCTTGCGCCCAATGCCATTTTCGGTGCCTGTCTCACCTTCAACAGTAGTCGACCGTGAGAGAGACGACCATCGAAGGCGAGACAGATGCAAGCAATGGCATCAAGTTTGAGGTAAATGATGTTGCCAGCAAGAGGAGGAAAATTCTCAAATTGAAAGCGTAGGCGAAGTAGGTGCGACTGTGCGAGTGGGTCGACAAGGCGTAACTAATGAAAAACCGGAAAATTATGCAACGATCATGGCCCAAACTAGCATAAAAAACGAAGGAAAAAGACCACAGAAGCAAGGGAAAAAAACTCAGAGAAGCAGGTATATACCTCCTTTGAGGAAATCACGCCAGTCGAAGAGAACCGAAGAAAGATTGATGGAAACGAAAATGAAAAGGATTCCTAGGGCTGGATTGCAGGAGAAAGCAGAAATATAGATGCCTGCGTCTGATGGATCGAAGTCGCAGATGCGTTCTTGGAGGAAGAGCAGAGGGCAGCACCGCAGCAGGATACCCGCAGGGACGTCGAACCGTCGAAGCCAGCAGGCAGCAGGACTGCAGGAGGATCTAGATCGTCGTCGCCGACTGAATGAGAGGCAGCGAACAGCGAGGTTGCGGGCCTGCGGCGAGGGGTTTCCGATTTCGACTCTGGTCCGTTTGGATTTTGGAAACGGGATTAGGGCAGGGCACTTAGGGCAGCCGTCTCTGAATATAAGATATATATATTATATGCAATCCGGGTCGGTTCCGGGTACCCGGCACCTGGAACCGACCCTACCCAAATTCCTACGGGTATTTCAGAACCGGAACCGAACCGAACCGATGGGTAGAAAAAACGGAACCGAACCGACCCTATTTAGGGTACCCATCGGGTCGACCCGTGGGTACCCGGACCGACTTGCACCCCTAGCATTGAAGCTTAAGTGTATCGGGTGTAAAATTCATTTTTAAAGGTTATTTTGAATTTTTTTTATAAAACTATTAATCTAAGTATATTTAATATATATATATATATATTAGTTTCATCATTTTTGAAGATGTGAGTATATATTTTTTTGATGGGTATTTATATACAACATGACAAATCATATTACATTGAAGCACATTTATAACCCTCAAACAATAGAGAATTTTTTTTATTAACCCCCACATAAGGGCGAAATTATAAATGTGTTCATCAAATAGAAGAAATAGAAAAACTCTCACACAACCTAAATGAGGAAGGGGAAAGTTGAATTCATGACCTGCCAACAATGAGCCATCATATATATTTTTAATTTTTAAAAACAAGGGGTTTTTAGTCCTTTTTAAATGACTAAAATACCTTTGTTTTTAAAAATCAATATATATCTTCAAAATAATAAAACTTAATTTATAAATTAAAAACATCTAAATTAACAGTTGTATAAAAAAAAAATTCGAAAAAACTTTCAAAAATGGTGCCAGTGCATTGAATCACTATTCTAACTATACACTTTTTTATTCGCATCACGTGGCATCGTTAGGTGTCACAAAATAAATGCAATTTTAAAGCAAATATAACCCGGTTATTTCCATTTTATGGTATGGATGGGGTCCACTTGAACGTGTTCGACATTTACTGGGGATAAAGGGGTTCGAATGTAATTAAAAAAAAGGGGACGAGAATGTAATTATGTGTATTGTAGATAAGTAAAATTCTATTGAAGATGTAAAAGACTGTATTAGAAACTGGCAATTTTTTTTAAAAAATGAAATATCTCATTCCAGATATTACATTCAAGCAAGCGGATACTTTTTTCATAATATTTTCAATTTTTTAATATAATTTATTATTTTAACGCAATTTTTTCATATTTTTAATAACATTTTTTCATTCACAATACGCATGATTATGTTCTGATCGCATTTGGCCATCCCATTCAAGCCACCAAACAGTATTAAAGATGTAAGATGATTTGCTTGCTTGTAATATTTTACCCGAGTTGCTGGCTTCGATGGGCTAAAAGAGAAAAGTGAAAAGGGACTGCAAGTGGCGGCCTCTTTTTACGCCCATTGTTCACCTACTCCTAGGGGTGCAACTCGGGTCGAGTTATACCGGGTTGGAGCGAACCCAAACCCTAAGCCAACCGGGTTGGAGTAAACCCAAACCCAAATCCTAAAAATTTAATCCGGGTTCGGACCGGGTTCGGGTCGAGTTCGCATTGGTTTTGGTTTGGTTTCGGGTTAGAATTCGGGTTACCAATAAACTATTTTTTTTTCCAAATTTAGTTGTAATTTAAAAGAAAATTATTGGAATATACATACCTGTGTTTACGAAGTCAAGCCTCACGCTGAATTCTGCAACATCCTTTCAAAGAATTCTGCAATATTCTTTGAATGAACTCTGCAATCAATTTTTCAACACCCTATAGACACAAATAAATGACAAATTAGTTAGTTTTATAACTAGTTGGTCATTTCTATTTAATAGCTAATGAAAATGACTCAAGTATACCAAATAGAAAATGAACATATCATACTAACTTTGTAGTTGAAACTAAACATTATCATACAAACTGCTGAAATTGAATTCAAACTGAATATTTATCATACAAATTGCTAAAGTAAAAATTGACCACTTGTCATACCAATAAACTTAAAATATGAATCAAATTTATATTACAATCTGAAATTCAAACTAACAGATTTCTCATACTAACAGAAAGTATAATATGAAATAGATTTATCATGTCAACTCAAATTCAAACATAATCCACATAACAGTTATTAAAAGTAACTAAATTTAAATACATTAAGCATAATGGTTCAACATTCCAATCTAATTTAAGTGCAATCAAAATTTAAAATAATAATATAAACAAATCTCAAGTTTAAATAAGTTTACATATACTTTTAAACAAATTCAAATTTCAAACGAGTTCATGTCTCCAAAGTTTCCAAAAAAACTAAAAAACTATTCGAAGACTTCCAAGTAATTTCTCCCTTGATTTTCATCTGCATTTCTAATGTCAAGTTCTTCCTCCTCGATTTACATATTTGAAAATAATATGCATCAACCTAGACGAAAAAAATGCATGCAACTATTAACAATAAGAAGATAATAATCATAAAAAATCATCCTAGAAATTAAGTTACCTCAAGCGTGATTTGGTAATGAAGAAAGAGATGATTTGTCTAAACTAGAGTTAGTAATGTTTAAAACATGTATATATATATATATATTAGTATTACAAAAAACATGTATAATTGATGAAAAAACTATATAAATTACATCGGGTTCGGACCGGATCGGGTTTTGGTACCGGGTTGGTGTGAACCCGGTTTTGGTTTCGGGTTTCTACGGGTCGGGTTGAAACCGGGTCTATTTTGAAAAAATTCTTAAAAATAAAACCCATTTTTGGTTTTGATACCGGGTCGGGTCGGGTCGGGCGGGTTCGGACCGACACGGTACCAAGTTGCACCCCTACCTACTCCCCAAACATGCGTAAAGCTACGGCGTGTATCAACTACGGTGGCAGCAGAAAAAAACCGCAACCGTCGATCCATTGGCCATCGCTTCTCTGCCATGGGCGGGCCCACGGGCCGAAGTCGGCCTTGCCAAATGGAAACCATTTCCGTGCGATTTTTTATTTTTATTTTTTCAAAAAAGAAATCCTGTCCGTTGATTTCGGGATTACAAGATAGGCATGGGCAGCAGAGACGTGCATGTGGGCAGGGTGTTCCGGCACGTACCATACCGAGTGTGGAAAGTGGAAAGTGGAAAAGAGAAGAGGAGAGGGGAAGGGAGGAGAGGAGGAGATGATTATATGAAGGGAAATGAGACGGACGAGATGGTCCGTTTGATCGGGTCTGCCCCGCCGCGGCCATGGGCTCAGGCACGAACTAAGGAAAAAATCTCCCTCCATTTCTGTCTTTTCTCTCACCAAATTCTCTTTCAAAGCGAATCTCCTCTCCTATTACCAATTTCATACTGCTGGTACTCTTCTTCTCTCTCCTTCCTTCCTTTTTCTCATTCACGTTGTCTTCACGCCTCTCTTTCTCTTTCTCTTTCTCTTTCTCTTTTTCACTCTCTTTCGTTTTCTCAGTGACGAATTGGGTTGATTAGCTTTCAGTGTCTATAGCGCCCGCTCGATCTTGTAGGTGTTTTTTTTTTTGTGTTTTCTAGATATGAAATTTGGGCCAAAGATTAGGGCTGATTCTCTGCTGATTTGCGATTTCATGTTTCGGTCCCTTCCTGTTTTTTTCGTTTTAGGTTTTCGGAATTGAGCTGAGAGAGGGAGGGTTTTCAAATTCCGTTTCGTGGTGTGAGGTATTCCACGCACGCCGCCTTGCTGATTTGATTCTTGTATCTTCTGAGGCAACGTTCCAATTCGGCTCTTTTTTGGGAGTTCTTTCGCGGTTTTGTTTTTCCAACGATTCCGCTGGGAATTGATGTTCTAACGGTGGATATCCGCTCTCTGGATTCCGCCGAAGGGTGGGATTTTGTTTCTTCAGGTAATTTTTTCTGCTGTTCTTACCAATTATGCGTCTTTTTCCCCCCCCCCTTCTTTTGAGAGTTTGGAATTTGGATTTTTCTTTTTCTGATATTATTGCAATCATGCTAGCCGGAAATGGTCGTAGTTTAAGGATGATCTTCGCATGGGGTGCTCCCGATTGGGGTATCTGTGCCGTGGGCCCATCTTACCGTGTTGATGTTCCAAAAACCGCTTAGATGGGAAATTTAGGCACATGGCGTGTAGATTGTTAGAGAGGCTAAAGAAACTGCCTTCCTTTTGTGCCCTCCAATTAGACAGCTAAGATCCTCCAGTTCTGAATTCCGTGTTTGTTTTTGCCCAATCCATTGGGGCCCGCCGGATAAATGGATTGGGCTACAGGAGTACTGTTGCTGGGCCCCACCCAACATTTCAAAATTTCTTCCATCGCCTAGCCTACTTTTGGTTCTTGGTTTTTTATCTGGGTTGCCAGGCCTCGTGCATTGTTAAGAGTGTTTTTTCTAGTGATTTGAAGGTTTTGGGTGCTCGTGTTCTGGCTTGTAGATTTTCATGGTGCATTTTTAAAAAATATTTAGCAGGTCTATTGTTACATTTAATGGTTTTGTCTCAGTTGACTGGAGCTACTTTCATCTTAATTTAGTTTAGGTGATCTGTACCGTTTTCTGAAGTTTCTGTTCACGTGTCCGAGTACTTGGCAGTTCTTCTGAGCTCTCTGTATGCAGTTCACAATTTCCATATGCATGGACCTGCACAGGGCGTTGATTGACACTGCAAATCAATGGTTTAGTTGGACAATGATCTGTAACCAGCGAAAAAATATCCCTGTTGGTCTTGTCACCAATGTGATCATTTGTCTTTTTCCTTTTCATTGTTGATGCTGAGAACCATCATGTGCTATCTATGCTGTCTGTTTCAGGGCATTGTTATAATGGTTCATTCAATGGCAGATTATCTTTTCCTGTTTTGGAGACAGATAGAATTATCTGATGTGTGATGGGTTGAGGTTGCAGCGTTCTGTTTTGCCACTATATTACAACCGATATGCACACATTTAGTTTTCCATGTTTCCATGTGTTGTATTACAGCTATTACATTTTTTATTCCAAATAGATAGTTGTAGTGGCAGTTGCTTTGAATGTGTGAATGTGATTATGTTCCTTAACTTTCCAAAATTTGCTGGTTAGGCTTTATGAGGGGGTTTAGCATCATGCTTGGTTTACTTACAACTGATTAATTTGTTTGATATATGAAATATCGATTATCAAGAAATTTTTTTCTATCCATCATTTTCTGTTCGTGAATTTCTTTGGAACATTGAACTTAGAGTGGTTCCATGTTAACTTCACAGATGAGTCATACATCGACAAATGAAAGCGAGGACGGGATTCTTTCAAGGGACCAGATTGATTCCCCATCGATGGATGAAGGTAGCTGTGGAGGGGGGATGGGAGGAGGGCCCATATTGAAGAAAGGACCCTGGACATCTGCAGAAGATGCAATACTGATGGACTATGTCAAAAAGCATGGAGAAGGGAATTGGAATGCTGTGCAAAAGCACTCGGGCCTGTCTCGCTGTGGCAAAAGCTGCCGCCTGAGGTGGGCTAATCATTTACGGCCAAATTTGAAGAAGGGTGCTTTCACAGCAGAAGAAGAAAGATTGATTATTGAACTCCATGCTAAAATGGGGAATAAATGGGCTCGAATGGCTGCACATGTACGTGAACTGTCCCCTGTTCATTCATGTTTTGAATCCATGTGGGTGTCCGTTCCATTCTGTTTCAAATATGTGCTCCTTGCAATTTTAGTGGAATTCTAATCTCTCGCCCATAGTAATGAGAAAGAAGTGATATAAAAACTGGAAACTAGAAATTTAGAAATAAAATGATTACTAATGAAGTATTATCTAATGGTATTTATGTATAACAAAGTGTCCCAAACGTGAAAGAAATGCATAAGTATAGGGGAAGTTGCACTTTATCTGTATGTGACTATGTATAATGACGCTGTTGGTCCAACTGATCATATGGCACAGTTCAATCAGTCTAATCATGTTGTCGTTAATTATGAATGTCAATACCCTTGCAATTTTATTCCCTTATATCTATATATGTTGACACATTTGAATATATCATCATCATTGTAAGCCATTTCCCACCTAAGTAGAGTCAGCTGTATGGATCCTGTTGCATCATTCTTGACAATCAGAAACTGAGTTTTTTGTAATCTTTAATATTTTCATATCTTTTTTTATTACTTCCATCCATACTTTTACATATTTGAACATGTAAATCTAATTATTTGGTTTGGTCCATCTATTTGTGGATCAAAATGACAAATGCGTGGCGATTGGATGGATGCCATTCTTTCAAACAGTTGTCACTTGCCTGTTTAGGAATGAGATGGGATGTGAAATGGAATGAAAAATGTGTTGTTTTGCCTTAAGAACAAGAAAAATTGTATAGAAAAAATGTAAATTGTTATTTTTTAGGAATGAGAAAAGTATTTTTTGAGAATAGAAAATTCTATCCTATCTTTATCCCATCCCCATCCCATTTTATTTGCATAGAGTGAATACAGGCTGCATGACATGTTGGTAGATCAGCTTGTTTCTTTGAGGGATGTCTTGCCCAAAACCCACCTTATCGAATGAACCATCTCTATGTGGTATTGTCCAATGAAAGTCTATGATCCAGACTCCAGACATTGCATTTTGTTTGTCATTGATCAGAGTGCGAATTTTGTCTAGTAAGTGAGAATGCTGAAGACTTTGAACCTCCCAAGTTAGGGTTGATGTTTATGTGTCGAGATAGGGAGTCTATCACCATATTGGATCTGCTTTGGCAGTTTTTGAATTCCTTTGCTTCTGCAATGCCTATGCCTTAAATATGTAGACGATTCAACTACATATCCTCAAGGGAGTGTCGTTTTGGCTTGCTGCTAGGATTGTAGCTTTTGCATATTCTTCCTCTTGAGAGGTAGCTGGACATAATTAAAAAATCCACAAAAAATTTTAGAATGTTTGAATTCGTGACTTAGCATGCAAAAAGTTACATGAAAGTAGAATTATTTCATTATGGGTCTGTTTGGCATGTTTTTAAAAATTCCTATGCATTCTTAAGCACTTTTTTATATGATTTAACATTTTAATTACCTAACTGTTATACATTTTCTATTATTATCTCTATATTTCAATTATTTTTTCATAATTTTCCATACAGCTAAAATATCTGTTTTATCATTATTCTTTTTACTCTTATCATATTACATCACTCTCTCACTTTTTCAAAATTTTTCTTTATAATTTTCCCCATGTCTTTTTACCAAAGTACCAAATGGATCCTTAAGAGGTTTAGATCCAGACCATTTATAATCCAAGCCATTTGTAAAAATACAATTTCAATTCTACGTATCAGATACAAAAATTAAGCCATTTCAATTCTATGAATCAGATATAAAAATTAAGCCCCTTGTAATTCTGTCATATGACTCATATCTGAGTTAAACTTGGGATCAACTTAAAAATTTCTTCTTAAGTTCTTTTGTTGTTTCCTTAAAACTTCCTAAACACAGAGTGCTACATCATGTAATTGGCTTGTATAGTGGCAGACCAGTAAAGGAGTATATCTGCTAAAATTTTACAACTTTCTATTCTATGATTATACCCTTATTGGTAAATAAGGGAGAGACGTTTTTGAACCCATTTCCATCTTTATCCAGACACACACATAGGAGGTAAACTTCTTTTTGGTTGTGGAAACCAATTGCCACGCTCATATGGGCTGCGTCCACTCATGTAATCAATTTAATATAGCACAATAGTTTCAATGATACAATAAGCATAAACACCATGCGTTCACACGTGGCCATGATTATGTGAATTATCTCGTATTGTATAAAAACAAGCATAACCTCATTCATTCCGCACTAGCTGCCATGGCTATGAAATCAATTTCCTATTGTATAAAAGTTTAACCATGTAAGGTCCCGTATCATCACCATTGATCCCTACTTAGAGGCAATGCACATGCATGACACCGAAGCTTCCACCAAGTGAGATTTGTGATAAGTCTTGTTTGGATATCATGCTTTCTCAATTTTATGGATAATGATGATCGGAAGACTCAGGTTCAGAGTCAGGTACTCAGCTTTTTAGGCAGAATGCCAGTTTTTGCATAGAAACTACTTGTACTTTACAGTTTCTGGCTGAATAAAGGAGACAACTTTGAGGCTAGAAACGAGCTTGTGACCATGACACTCCTGTTGTTGGATCTCTTGCACACATGATTTTGGTACTTATTAATGAGATGGGTTCTTTTCTTTTCTAAATGAACTTTCAAGCTGACTACAAATGCAAAAGGCCAAAGGCAAAACAGTTTAATCATAGGGTGCTGATCATATGCTCTTGGGAACATTGGGCTTCAATGCCCTCCCTCCCAGGAGCTCTTTTTTTAAAATTATTTTTGAAATCTATATGTGAGCCCGAGCATGAAGTTTTCATATATGCAATTTTATATTTTATCTATATTATTTTTCTGAATTTTGCTTTTTTTCATTTTCAAATTAAAAAATAGAAAAACGTAAAATTGCGTATATGAAATTTCTTGTTTGGGCCCACATCTAGATTTAAATTTTTTTTTTTTTTTTAAAAAGGCTCTCAGGAGCAGCAGTGTTGAAGCCCAATGCTCCTAGGAGCATACGATTGACACCCCTTATCAGATGCAAGTTGAAAACAAAATGAAATGTTGTGGTTCACTATTATAGTGATTCTCTGCTAGGTGGTTTCTCTCCAATCCCTTTGTTCTCTTTGGAAAGTTTTTAATGCATTATCTGAGACTTCACTTTGAATTGTTTCAGTTGCCTGGCCGAACTGATAATGAGATAAAGAACTACTGGAACACTCGGATCAAGAGACGACAGCGTGCTGGTCTACCACTCTACCCTCCTGATGTATGTTTGCAGGCAATGAATGATGGTCAGCCAAATCAGAACATGGGTGACTTTGGTGCTAGTGAGTCAAGGCATCATGACTTATTGCAGGCAAACAGTTATGAAATTCCCGATGTGATCTTTGATAATCTGAAGGCCAGCCAAGAACCTTTACCTTACGCACCAACTTTCCCTAATATTCCTATTAGCAGCATGCTGAGCCAGGGTTTGGGGCATTCTCAAAACTACAACTTCACCCCTCCAATGCATCGCGTTAAGCGCATACGAGAATCTGAAACCTTGTTTCCTGGTTTTCCAGCCAGTGTTACCAACGTTTCATCCCCATTTGACCCTTTCCAAAACAATACTTGTGACAAGATTCAGCCATCCTATGGTCTAGGTGTGCCCTATGATCCTGATCCTAACATGAAAAATCCAGCACCTTTTGCAGGTGTCATCACTGGCAGCCATGCCATATTAAATGGCAATTTCTCTGCTTCTAAGCCTCTCCCAGGGGCAGTGAAGCAGGAGCTCCCTTCACTCCAATATCCAGAAGCTGATCTCGGCAGCTGGGGAACATCTCCTACCCCAGTTCCTGCACTTGATTCTGTTGATGTTTTTATCCAGTCTCCTCCACCAGCTGTGCACATGCAATCTGATTGCCTCTCTCCTCGGAATAGCGGGCTTTTAGAGGCACTACTGCATGAATCACAAGCTCTAAGCAGTGCAAAGAATCAGTCATCTGAGAAAAGCCCAAATTCACCAGCGGTGACAACTGCTGACCCAGTTGGTGGTTCAATGCTGAATGAATGTGGGACGGAATGGGAAGACTATGCTGATCCAATTTCTCCTTTGGCCCATTCAGCTGCATCAGTCTTCAGCGAGTGCACACCCATCAGTGGCAACTCTTTGGATGAATCATCCATGAAAGCAATTCCTGGTAAGCATTTTTCCCCCCCATCTTGATGGGTGGTTAATGTACTGGTGTTACTGGAAGGTAAAAACATAGTTACACTTTGCACCTCATGGAAACCCTGTTAATATGGTCCCCAAACATATTCATGGATGTCTTCAGCTCTATGGACTGTTATGATCTAGTCAGTCAGTGTATCATACATGGGTGGGGCAATCATGGCAAGAATTATTGTGGGTTGCATCCATTGAATCCCTGTCATTTTTCCTACAACATTCAATTAGTGGCTTCTGTGTAGTGTGCAGAGCCAGATGTCTGTGATGATTGTTTCATTGTCCATGCTCCCAGTCGCATGTTGTCCTCGTCAATTTACAGCCTGAATCATAGTATCATGAGATAATTGGTGCACACATGGAAGTTACAACTAGAATTTCAAAAGCTCACTGGTCACCGCGCAATTTATTTCAGAATTACATGGTTCATCTCTTGTTTCTGCAGGCCCTGGTGTTAAAATAGAGAAGGCTGAACTAATTTCAACTGCAGATGGGCAAGGAGACAAGGAGAATGATGCTAGGTTGGATTTTTCCAGGCCTGATGCCTTACTGGGTGCAGACTGGTTTGACCAAAGTTCAGAATGTGCAAATCACTTGGCAGCCCTTCTCAGTGAAGATTTCTGTGGCGACTACAAGCATGTAGCTACTGGAACTTCTACACTGAATCCAGGATGGGGACTCGGCTCATGCCCATGGAATAACATGCCTGCTGTATGTCAAATGTCCGAATTCCCTTGAGCATCCCCAACTTTGCTTTTCCACATAACAGGGTGGCTGCCGTAACAAATAGTATTCATTCCCCTGTATCATTTGTTTGGTTTTCTGTGTGGGGACCCATAAATGGTTCTCGTACTAAAGCTAGCCCACATGAAAAGTCATCATGAAAAGTCATCAGATAGAGAGGTACTTTTGCTGCAAAACTTGGTCTTTTCGCTATCTCATTTGTAGAATAACGATGCACTGTTTTTCATGTTGGAACATCACCTTATTCGAATGGATTTTAATTATTTGATGGACTCAATTAATTATGCATCCATTTCTCTCATCCAATGTGTTACTGTGGAGTTCGCTGTGGATTTTTGTATTTCTTTCACGCTGGGGAATGAGCTATCTTCATTCAATTGTTCTAGCCTATGCTGAAAGAAAATTGGCTTTTAGTGATCCTTATTAGCAATAAAAAGTCTTTATTAGCAAGGAAAAAATGTATACGGCAGGTTTTTTTTTTTTTAAAAAAAAATTTACTTACGATGATGTTTTTATAGGTAAAGGGAAATTTCCCTTAATTTTATAGGCTAATAAGAATCAAACTTTCTATTTTATATCTGTTGCAAACAGTAATCACTGTTTGGGTGTTTCTGCTTGAGCTGAATGAAATTAAATCCTCATATACTCTTAAGGGGGCCAATTGGTTTACCTATCTTAATAAGTATGATTGGTTCAAGATCTAGGTGATTGCAATTGATATAATTAGTAAATATGTTCCTCTCAATGTCAACATATTTTATTGTCCAAGGGGAATTATACTTATTATTATTATTATTATTTTTGATTGGTATATTTGTACAATATGACAACTAAATGTTACAATTAAGCATCTTCACAACCCTCACACTTTAGAGAGATTTTTTCTATAAATACTCGTACACAATCTAGGAATTACACTTGTATTCTTATTGGTAATAAAAAATTTCCTGATGATAATACTTCTATAACAAATCAAAATTTGGTTCCCGAATTAGAAAACCATGAATTATTGGCAACTAAATTTTTTAGTTGTATATGATATAAGCCAGTCAAAAATTTCTTTGGCATTCAAATTTCGAGTCCTTACAAGAAATTTTTGGTTGCCAAAAAATAAAAAAATTGCAGTGCTAGCATCAAATTATTATATTTGGGGGTTTGTCTTTTCTTTCATGGAAATATATCATTATGCGTATCTGCCTGAGGATGTGTGAATGAATCCAGTATTTGTCCTAAAGACCTAAACGACTTAAACGGAGTCCCATCATGAAGCAGTTTTAGAGATCCGGTTATTCATTAGAAAATTTTTATTTGTAATCTCCTCAGTTAAAGCTAGGGGTGTTAATGGATTACAGATAGAGTTTAATTTTAATCTTAATTGTTTAAAAAATTCTTAACCATAATATGTTCGGACATGACCAGATGCACCCGGGTGCGCCAAAGCCTATTTTTTAATATTTTTTTTGAAATTTTTTTTATACAACTGTTAACCTAGGTGCATTTAACATGTTTATTAATTTTCGTTAATTACAAAAAAGCCACTGATTTTAAAAAATAAAAAAAAGTCTAATAGTCTCCAAAAATGATAAAAATTGAAGTGCACTAGGTGTAAAAACTCATTTTTTTATATTTAATTTTGAAATTTTTTTTTATACAATTGTTAATTTAGGTGGATTTAATACGCGTATCAATTTTTACCGTTTTTAGATACTTTTAGATATTTATTTTTGATTTTTTAAAAAATCAGTGATATTTTCGTAATTAACAAATTACAAAAATGTCACTGATTTTAAAATTTTAAAATAAATATCTAAAAGTTTTCAAAAATGGTAAAAATTTATATACATGTTAAATACACCCAGATTAAAATTTATTTAAAAAAATTTCAAAAAAATAAAAAATTAGGTGAAATGCACCTAGGTGTCACGTCTGTATGTTTATTAATATATTTTAAAAAACTCGAATTTTATCCCTTTATAACTCATTTAATGAACAAGTTAGTGAGTTGTTACCGAGTTGTATATAATTGCAAACCAAACGCTGCTTAAACGTATTCACGACTTGCATGCACCATTGGTTGCCACACTCATGGGGGCAAATTGTCACTTCTATTCACGGCTTTTGCACCCTGCTAGTCCAGTTCAAAATTACTAGGTATGCTTAAACAAAAAAAAAATACTAGATACGCTGGGAATTCATCACAAGATAGGTCGTCAAAGGAGAAGCAAAACAAGTAAAAGATTACAAATCTCACTTGATTTGAGCAACGAGGAGAGACAGAGGTGGGAAGACGCCATAGTCGGGCGAGCGCCCGTAGAAGATGCGTTGTTTGTGGTGGCCACCGAGACAAATCTGAGGAGGGAGGGGGATTAACGAGGAGAGAATAATGGGCGGGGGATTGGAGCGGGAGTGGGAGCGAGAGGCCAAGGAGTACTAGAGGGAGATAGGAGAGAGAGAGAGAGAGAGGCTAAAGGAGGATCAGAGGGAGGGAGACAGGAGGGAACAAGGCGGGCGATGCCTGGCAGGGATGAAAATTTGGGGCTGCTAAAGCATTTTTCAAATGGGTGTTGAAGCAAGACAGGCGTAGTGGCGGGAGGGAAGTTAGGGGAAAATAGATTCAGCTATTAGGGTTTACGAATTTATTATATATCCTCTCATACTTAAATGGATTTAACGAATTAAATGTGTCACTAAACGGGTTAAGTGGTTGTAAAATTCTAATCCTTATCAACTTATTTACTTAAATAGTTAAATAAGTCGGTGAATCATAAATAATTTATTCGAAAATCTCAATCCAAACTTGTTTATAAACAGTTAGATAAGCAGATTGACAAGTTGATAATGACCATTTACACTCTTCTTCAAAGCCTATAGGCTAAGAAATGCTTATGCTGGCTGCTATTTCTCGTTGTTTTTCTTCTTTTTTTCCCAAAAGAAGTTCATCCTAGAAGGTAGAATAGTTGCACACAAGAAATGCTTCTTCAAGAGCTGGACATGATTAATTATAATTGTTGTGATAGACTATTTTTTACGCAAGAACATGTGGTTCACAAGTGATATAGATGTGAGTAGAGTAATGTTCTTTCAGAGGAATTAGAGTTCAATTATCAAAATCAATTCAAGCTATCTAAATTTTATTTGACATGGTTCAATTTGTTATGTCCTGAAATTAAGAATAATGGATGATAGGAACTTTGAGTTTTAAGATGGATGAAACTAGGGTTATGCTTTTCTTTGCCGCTTCATCAGTCTTAATCAACTCTCTATGGTTGGACATTAATCTAAGACATTATATTATATATATGCACCTTTCAATGACATATAAACCTGACAACTTATTCCAATTTGTGATATTCCTATGAGAATTAAATTAGTTTTTATCATTAATGTTATATATTAAGTATGATTATATGAGGTTAGAGGGTATATTCTTACCGTTAATAATAACTCAATCAACTCTTTTAGCCGAGATAAATCGTCATGTCTAGTGTAGTACCTTGAACTCGTACGGTTTAATCTCAGTTTAATCACATGATATTCCTTCCAGGTATCATATATAATTTCTGTGACAATCTAATACTGATCGAAGTATTAGAATCATTAAAAACTGATTAAACAGATAATTCAAATCACTAGAATTAGTTAAAGAAAATTATATAATAAAAAGTAATCATCCATGTCAAGATCCATTGTAACCCTGTAAAGGAAAATTAGTTCATGCTAAAAAGAAAAAATCTGCCACCAACGATATCCTCACTACAATTTATGAGTCTTCAATAAAAAAAGATAAAAATGTAAATAAGAAAGTAAACTTACGAAAGCTTACTCATTCAAAAGCTCAATCTCTTTTTTCCTCTCCTCTGCGCTCATGAGCTTCCAAATCTTTTCTTAGGGCCCCTAAAGTACCTTCAAATATGTTTTAAACAATCCTTAAATAATACAAAGTGCTTAACAAGCAAGCTGTAAAATACACAAAAAAAAAAAGGTTTCCGCATGGTCCTAGCGCCCTGGCTCCTACTGAAGGTCGTGAAGCTCGGCAATTTCCTAAGAAAACTCAAAAATATATCTATCTATGACCATTTGGTGCCACGATCCCCACCCGAAGGCCGCAACACCCGGCTACTCAAGTTCATTTATTTACTTTTTTGCTCCATTTATGCACTTCTTGCTCCTTGATTTTGTCTCAAACTTTATTTTACTCAAATGCCACATTATCACTTGCAAATGATCAACCACAATAACTAAGATTAAAGATGTCTAATCACAATTCACTTTCTATTAGGCAAATTATGTAACCCATACTCTTAAACCTGCATAATACAAATTTAAATCTAAAATTAGCACAACACGCAAAATAACAATCATAATACACTCTTAAACTAGTATTGCATTCCTTAAACAAAAATAAATAACTCTATTTTTCATAAAGTTATCATGTCGTTGTCTTGTTTGAAGGCAAAACATGTTGTGAACTTTTATAAAAACCTTATTTTTTGATTGGTTTTGATGATGACAAAAATACATGGGTTATGCTATTGATTTTAAATATTGTGAAATTGAAAAGAGTGGTGTACTTGTGAAATTATTATTTTTGAGTTATAATACTAATTGTGATTAGATTGAACTTGAAACAAAGAGGTATCTTGAAAATGGAATATGCTAGTTGATATGCATGAAATCATCTTGGAATATGCTAAATTGATTAGAATGATAATCAAATATGCTTTTGGAGTTGTGGTTAATCTTAAATCTAAATTGGTTCATTTGTTTATTCTTATCTTAAATGGATTAACTTACTTAAAGCAGGACTTTTTTCTAAAATTCAGATTTTGAAAATAGAGGAAAAGGTTGTCCTTTTGGGTGCAAAAGGTCGACTTTTTCGTGTTGAAAACACTCTGTCTTAGTAGGAGCAGCAAAAGGTCGACCTTTTTATCTGAAAAGGTCAACTTTTTCAAAGCGCCAAAAATTTCATATTTGAAAAGTTTGGATATGCATGGAGATCTCTTGGGTTGTCTTTAAGGGCACGTTTCTAGTAATTAAAAGGTCACAACAGGAGGAAATGAGAGAGTTAGAAAATCAAGGGAATCAACCACAAGTTTTCAAGATTGAGTTGCTCCTTTGTAAAGAACTATCCTGAAGACAAGTTGCCTTTTCTTAAGTGTGGTTATCGTGTTCATTCAAAGTTGCAGATTGCCCTAAATATGTTGATGATGTTGCTGTTCCGGATTTGCTAAACTGGTTTGGTTTTGATTTTCTCTTTAATATTTCTATTACCTTGGATTTGATTGTGATCAAATCAAGAGATTGTTTCACAAGCCTACTTGTAAAATATTGAATAATAATAACAATAATTTAAGTTGACGGGTCAAAATCCACGTAGGATACCCTATGTGGCAAGGGTAGACACGATCACCAACTAGGCCAAATAAGTAATAATGAGTCGTGACCAATTATTATTTAAATATGTCACGGGTTATATTTATATTTATATTTTTGAATGTTATTTCAGCAACCTGTGTAGCTCGGTTGGCATACAAGTAGTCCAAGTGGTCTCAGAGGTCTAGGGTTCGAATAGGGAGTTTCGCAGAAAAATAATTAATTTTTGCACTTTTGCCTCCCCAGGCATGTGGGCCCCACCGAATGAGATGAGATGAGATGAGATGAGATGAGATTTAGATAAGATAAGATTTAGTTAAATTGGAATTTAAGTTAAAGTGATAATATTTTATCTTTTATATCTTTCCTAGAATTTTAGGAAACCTACAAGAATCCATTTATAAAAAGGGGTTTGGGGAGTTGGCAGATGGAGGCATTCGTAAGAAAGGTTGGGAGAATTTTAGAGAAAGCGGCTTGCATGAAGAGAGAGCTTTTATAAGGCAAGTGAGATTTTATGTGGAAATTGATTTTAGTTCAATGTTGTAATTATTTTTATCGTTATGTATAAAACTTGTTATAATTTTTATGCTATACTTGAGATATTAAATTTTATTATTCTAAGTTTTTAAGATGTAAAATTATGTAAATAAATATGTCCGAACTTTATGCCTAAAATATATGCATTGAGATTGTTGTATTTTATTATGCATTTTATTTTTATAAATGCATTGATGTAAATTTAATATGCAATATATATATATGAATAATGAAATTATATATATTAATTGTATGAGTTAATTACAGCATATATAAGGATATCTATATGCGTAAGACAAATTGTAAAAGGCAAAAAGAAATTTTCGTTCGTAAGGAGAAATTGCGGCGAAAGCAAATTGGGACAGAATTGTGTCAGGAAGGAATTCGGCCAGAAGATGAATTCCTTATTTGCAACAAATTTTTTTCGTTGCTTTTGATGTTTTAATTCATTTAATATATTTTTGGTGCTTCTGATATCCAAGTATTTTTAGAAATTGTTGTGTAAACCATTACAACAATAAGTGCTAAGCAAGAAAGGTCCTGGCGGAGGCCACCTGCAGTAAAGGCTATGATGATGTGCTTAATATGGGCCGTTCATTCCATTTTATTATGATTTATTCATTTGAACTCCAATTTGAATGATCAAATAGTCTATTTTTATATTTTTTATGCTTCTGGACTCAATAGAAGAGTTTGATTTTACATTTGAGGCCTAATTTTTATGATATTAAATTAAATGATTATTTTATCATTTAATTAAGTTTTATTTGAGCCATTATCCATTTTCAAATAATTTTCTACTTGCTAGTCATGTTGAGACTAACTCATTATTTTTATAGGTGTACCAAATCCAGTGGAACACTAGCGTTTTGGATTTAGAAGAAGATTTTCAAGAATAATTATTTCAATTTATTTATTTTAAAGGCATATATTGAGAATGATAGACTTGTAAAAAAAAATTTCTTTGTGCCTTGATGTAATAATGGGAACATGATTAGTGGAAGTGGAATTTTGAAATTTTTATGAAATTATAATAATTAATTTTGCCATAAATGTGTGATTGATCTTGGGAAATTGCATTAAATACACGGCCCGGAATCACTTTTTTGGACCGGTATGTTACAGATGGTATCAGAGCGGTCACACATATAAAATATGGCTTATTAATTATTATAATAAATTTAAAAAAAAAAAACAATTTTGAAATGAATTTGCAAATCTAACCCTATGTTTTCTTTTTTAGTCCAGAAAATGGTCAGTTTGGGTGCATCGGTATACCCTACTCCTAAAACTCAAAGAAAGATTCTCCATACTACCCACAGATTCTAACCTGGAGAAAGGAATCCTATATGCAATACCAAGCCCTAAATAAAAAGTTGGATAGGATCCTAGAGGCTGTGGATGCTGCCACCCCATCTATACCTGTTAAGCCTCGGGTTAGAAATCTAAACAGGGAGAAGGGTAAGAAACCAGTGACCCAATTAATGATTGACCGAAATTGATCTAGATAATGAAACCCTGACTAATAAAAGTAAAAGGTTGCATACCCAAAAACCCATAAAGGATGAGAAGCCTAAGAAAAGAAAAGCTAAAACTCAAGCTGTGCCTATATCTAAGAAGGTTGTACCCCTACCTCGGATGGCTGAAATCCTAAAATAGGATGGTCCTTCAACTTTAAGGAAACCTTCTATACGAACTAAGGTTGTTGTTTCAAAGCCTAAGATATCACCTATTAACGTACCCAAAGTCCTGGATGAGTCCAAAACTGCTGATATACCCAAAGCCGTGAATGAGTTCAAAGCCGCTAATGTACCCAAAGCTAAGGATGTGCCCAAAGCTATGGATGAGTTTGAAGCTGCTAATGTACCCAAGGCTGTGGATGTGCCCAAGGCAGTGGATGTGCCCAAAGTGGTGGATGTACCTAAGGCTGCTGATATACCTAAGGTCATGGGTGAGTCCTTTGCTATATCCAAGCCAAAGGTAATGGTTGAACCTAGTCCAGAGCTACTAAAGGAAGTTTTCCCTGTTCAAGGGCCCAGCCCAGATCCTGTCTATACTAAGGTAGAGACCCGGGAAGTACCTTCTCAGGTTACTCACAAATTACCCTTTATGCGGCCACAGAGTCAAGACGTGCAGACTAGAGTCAAGTCTAAGGAAGCCTATGCCAGGAAGGAACCAAGGACTTTTTATAACCAACGACCCATTTTAACTGAGTTGGTGTGTTATTTTTGTGGTACTAATGGACATACAGCTAAGGCATGTCCATATGATAGCCGAGTTTATTTTCTGTGTCATTCCTCTAATCACCTTAAGGAAAATTGTCCTTTTAGCAAATATGCAAATTATGTTGTAACATTTTTTTTTGTAAAAGTTACAATTGTTCCTGTTTGCTTAAGAATATTTATTGAGACCATATTTTTCTTCTATGCCAGAATGGAAAGTAATTTCGATGATCTGAATGCCCAAACTGGTCACCCAGAACAATATCCTAGTAAAAAGTCACGAAAGAAGCAGGCTAAGAACCAACCAGAAGTTGAGCCTAGAAAAAGGCCCGGTAGAAGAAAGGATAAAGCTCTAGTTGAATCTCCGACCAGAACTAACATGCTTGAGCAGCGTCTGAATGAACAAGAGCAAACATTTGCAGTGTTTCAGACAGAGACTTTTCGTCAGTGGGAACGGATGCAAGCACAGCTAGAACAGATTGTTCAACAGCAATCATCAGTAGTGCTAAGAAACTAAGAGCACGTCACCACGGACATGATGAACATCAGTCGACTGCTAGTATGTATGGGAGTCAGAGAGAAGGGCCAGATCAAAACCATAATGCTTGGGTTTTAGAAGAAAAATCGGAATTTGGTAGGCAAGAAGAAAGGGAGGTCTCAAACCAGGCAAATAAAGGAACTAGTGATAAAGCTCAAGGAACAGTTGTAGAAAGTCTGAGTATTGCGAACAATAAGAAATGGATCAGCGAGATGTTGATGCATTCCATCGTCAAAAACCTTCATCCTTTGCCGGTGGTGATTGTTTAGCTGCCGAGCATTGGATCGAGGCGATGGAAAAGATTTTAAACTTTCTGGGTTGTAACGACCGATAGAAAGTTTTATTTGCTCTGTTCAAACTCAGTGGAGAGGCCTATTGATGGTGGAAGACACAGCAACATGTCTTCAACAGTATGAAAGAAAATATAATTTGGGATAAATTTAAGGAATCTTTTTTTGCCAAGTTCTTTCCATCTTCTGTTAGAATTTCAAAGGCCCGAGAGTTTGCCGAATTGAAGCAAGGCACTATGACGGTAGCCGAGTATGAAACAAAGTTCAACTCTCTGCTCGGTTTGCTCCAAGCTCAGAATGGGAAGAATATATTCGGATCCGCAAGTTTGAGGATGGTTTTGCTGAAGGTATACGCGGCTGAGTAATACTTTGCCGCAATAAAACTTATGGTGATGCAGTCGATAATGCTCTCTTAGTTGATAGTGATACTGTTGAACTTGATCGGCATTACCTGAAGAGAGAACGATCACCAGTAAAAGATCATTCGGGAAAGAAGCAGATCGGACAGCCTTCTTCAGGGCAAACTAGAGTCGAGGGAAGTGCAAAGAATGGAGGATTTCAAAAGAAGAAAAAAGTCCCCAAGTGCAACATATGTGGAAAGTTTCATACCGGACTTTGTAAATGCTTCAAGTGCGGAAAGACTGGTCATCGACCATCAAATTGTGTCGTGGGCTTTGTGTGCTACAACTGTGGACAGCCTGGTCACATCATTAAGGATTGTCCAACAGTCAGAAATGTCGGACAACCACAACAACAGGAGAAAAATCGTCCAGTTGGTAGACCAGCAGGACAACAGTACCAAGGTGGTGGTGGACGACAGCCAGTTTTACCAGCTCAAGCATAAGTCTGTGCCCTAATACCCAAGCAGACTCAAGCACCGGCAGAGACGGTGGCAGGTATTATTCATCTCTGTGGTATTTTTGCTTGAGTATTATTTGACACGGGTGCTGATAGCTCTTTTATATCCGAAAGTTCGTGCGAGAACATAGGTTGGAAGTCACTGAATTGACTTGGGATGTCCGGGTCACATCACCTGTTAGGGGTAGTTTATTGATCAGACATGCTTGTATGGCTTGTTCTCTAGAAATTGAAAGTTTAGCCATCTCAATAGATCTTTTAATCATACCTATGAAAGATCTAGATGTTATTTTGGGAATGAATTGGTTAGCTAAGTGGGTACATGGAATTTACCCTCGTGAGCGTTGTGTCAGCTTAAGAGGATCCGATGAACAAAGTATTGATTTCAAGGGAAGTCAATTGGTAATAACTCACCTCATATCAGCTTTCCAAGCTAGAAAACTTCTTAGAAAGGGTTGGCAAGGATGTCTTATTTCAGTTTTAGCAATAGAAGAAAAAGAGGTTAAGTTGGAAGACATTTCGGTTGTTCACGAATTTCCGGATATGTTTCCAAAAGAGTTATCGAGAGTACCCCTAGAAAGAGAAATTGATTTTATCATAGAATTGATGTCCGGTACTACTCCAATTTCAAAAGGTCTTTATCGAATGACTCCTCCAGAGTTGAAAGAATTAAAGATACAGTTGCAAGAGCTTCTCGATTTAGGGTTTATTCGACCTAGTAAGTCACATCGGGGAGCACCTGTGCTTTTTGTAAAGAAGAAAGATGGCAGTATGAAGTTGTGCATCGATTATAGAGAGCTGAATAAGGTAACAATAAAGAACAAATATCCACTTCCCCGAGTTGATGATCTCTTTGATCAACTGCATCGGTCTTCTCCAAAATAGATCTACGGTCAGGATATCATCAATTAAAAGTTCAGGACGAAGATATACCTAAGACAGATTTTAGAACCCGGTATGGTCATTACGAATTTTTAGTGATACCATTCGGAGTAACAAATGTCCCGGCTACATTTATGGACCTTATAAATAGGGTATTTCGACAGTTCTTAGACAAGTGTGTTTTCGTATTTATTGATGACATTCTAGTGTATTCCAAAGAAGAGGCAGAACATGTTGGTCATCTAAGGGAAGTGCTACAGACCCTAAGGGAATATAAGTTGTATGTCAAACTCAAGAAATGTGAGTTTTGGATGGATAGTATGACCTTCTTAGGTCATGTGGTTAGCAAGGATGGCGTATCAGTAGACCCAAAGACTATAGAAGCTATAACCAATTATGGTAGACCGACTACTGTAACTGAGACTAGAAGTTTTTTGGGTATGGCAGAGTATTATCGAAAATTCGTGGAAAATTTCTCAAGCGATTTTAGCCTTTCCAATCACTAGCGAAAATTATGTGGTATACAATGATGCAACTAGGAAAGGCCTCGGTTGTGTACTCATGCAACAAGGTAGGGTAATTGCCGCGGTGGTGTTTGCTTTAAAAATATGACGACACTACTTGTATGGTGAGAAAATAGAATTTTTTACAGACTATAAGAGCCTAAAGTACATTTTCTCTCAAAAAGAGTTGAACCTTCGACAAAGAAGATGGTTGGAGTTACTAAAAGACTATGACATTAGCATTCAATATCACCCCGGTAAAGCGAATGTGGTAGCGGATGCTCTAAGTCGTAAATTTTGCGCTACAGTTTGGATTACTCAACAGTTGCCTCCGATATGAGAAATCCAATCTTTGCAATTGGAAGTAGTAACTCCAAGAGAAATTCGAATAATAAGTACTTTACAAATTCAATCAACGCTGATTGATCGGATAAAGCAAGCTCAGAAGAAAGATAAACTTGCTCTTCGTATTTTAGAAAAGTTGAAAAATAGAGATCCCTCAGATTTCATTTGCAGTTCTGACGGTACACTACTTTTCTGGAGAAGATTAGTTGTGCCTAGAGATGACATATTGTGACGAGAAATTTTAGAGGAAGCCCATCAGTCCAAATTTTCTATACACCCTGGTAGTACCAAGATGTACAAAGATCTGAGACAATTTCTGGTGAAAAAGGCTGCGTGTCGAGTGTGCCAAATTTGTGTCTAAGTGCTTAGTATGTCAGCAGGTTAAAGCTGAATGAAAAAGACAAGATGGATTATTACAATATTTAAAAATACCAGAGTAAAAATGAGAGCACATTATTATAGACTTTGTAATTGCTCTCCCTAGGACGCAAGCTCGTTATGATGCTGTATTTGTAGTAGTGGATAGACTTACCAAATCCGTCACTTCTTACCATATTGCATGACCTTTAGAATGGATTAGATGACAGACTTATACCTGTGGGATATTGTTTGTTTACATGGCGTTTCTATTTTCATTGTGTCAGACAGAGATCGACGATTTATTTCCGATTTCTGGTAAAAATTATAAAAATGTATGGGAACAGAATTGCGGTTGAGCACCGCATATCACCCGCAGACAGATGGTCAATCTGAAAGAACAATTCAAATTCTAGAGGATCTATTGAGAGCTTATGCCTTGGATTTTCCTGGTTCATTGGATGAGCACTTGTCCTCGGTTGAATTTGCCTATAACAATAATTACCATGCTAGTATTGGTATGGCTCCATTTGAAGCTCTGTATGGAAAAAGGTGTCGAACACCTGTCTATTGGGAAGAAATAGGTACACGACAACTTTTAGCTCCAGCCATAGTTCAGCAAGCTGCTGATGTGGTTCGAGTTATTAGGCGACAGTTAGAAGTAGCACAAGATCGCCAGAAAAAGTATGCTGATGGCAGACGAAGAGACTTACAATTTACAGTAGACGAGTTAGTCTTCTTGAAAGTCTCTCCCACCAAAGGTGTGACTCGTTTCGGGGTGAAAGGAAAATTATCTCCTCGATATATTGGACATTTTGAGATATTGAAAATTATTGGCGGTGTTGCCTATCGGCTAGCATTGCCTCCTTCGCTAGCAAGTGTTCATAATGTATTCTATATCTCACAGTTAAGAAAGTATGTGGCCGATTCGACGCATATTTTGTCGGTCGAACAATATGAGATCGATGAAGATTTAACTCATCCGAAACGTCCTATTAGAAACTTGGATAGTCGTGAGAAGAAGTTAAAGAGGAGGACAATTCGGCATATTCTAGTGCAATGGAGCAACCATGGTGAGCAGGAAGCAACGTGGGAGCTAGAGGACGATATTCGTAGAATCTGCCCCGAATTGTTCCAAAATCTATCATGACTATTGCAAGTTTCGAGGACAAAACTTTATAAGGTGTGGAGAATGTAAAATATTGAAAAATAATAATAATTTAAGTTGATGGGTCAAAATCCACGTAGGACACCCTATGTGGCAAAGGTAAACTTTTTGACCAACTGGGCCAAATAAGTAATAATGGGTCATAACCAATTATTATTTAAATATGCCACAGGTTATATTTATATTTTTATTTTTGAATGTTATTTCAGCAACCCGTGTAGCTCGGTTGGCATACAGGTAATCCAAGTGGTTTCAGAGGTCTAGGGTTCGAGTAGGGGGTTCGACAGAAAAATAATTAATTTTTACACTTTTGCCTCCCCAGGCATGTGGGCCCTACCGAATGAGATAAGACGAGATAAGACGAGATGAGATGAGATAAGATTTTGTTAAATTGAAATTTAAGTTAAAGTGATAATATTTTATCTTTTATACCTTTCCTAGAATTTTAGGAAACTTACAAGAATCCTTTTATAAAAAGGAGTTTGGGGAGTTGGTAGAGGGAGACATTCGTAAGAAAGGTTGGGAGAATTTTAGAGAAAACGGCTTGCGTGAGGAGAGAGCTTTTATAAGGCAAGTGAGATTTTATGTGGAAATTGATTTTAGTTCAATATTATAATTATTTTTATCGTTATGTATAAAACATGTTATAATTTTTATGTTATGCTTGACATATTTAAATTTTATTATTCTAAGTTTTTAAGATGTAAAATTATGTAAATAAATATGTCCGAACTTTATGCCTAAAATATATGCATTGATATTTTTGTATTTTATTATGCATTTTATTTTTATAAATGCATTGATGTAAATTTAATATGCAATATATATATGAATAATGAAATTATATATATTAATTGTATGAGTTAATTACACCATATATAAGGATATCTATATGCGTAAGACAAATTGTAAAAGGCAAGAAGAAATTTTCGTTCATAAGGAGAAATTATGGCGAAAGCAAATTGCGGCAGAATTGCGTCGGGAAGGAATTCGGCCAGAAGATGAATTCCTTATTTGCAACGAATTTTTTTCATTGCTTTTGATGTTTTAATTCATTTAATATATTTTTAGTGCTTCTGATATCCAAGTATTTTTAGAAATTGCTGTGTAAAGCATTACAGCAATAAGTGCTAAGCAAGAAAGGTCCTGGTGGAGGCCACCTGCAGTAAAAGGCTATGATGATGTGCTTAATATGGGCCGTTCATTCCATTTTATTATGATTTATTCATTTAAACTCCAATTTGAATGATTAAATAGTCTATTTCTATGTTTTTGATTCTTCTGGACTCAATGGAAGGATTTGATTTTGCATTTGAGGCCTAATTTTTAAGATATTAAATTAAATGATTATTTTATCATTTAATTAAGTTTTATTTGAGTCATTATTCATTTTCAAATAATTTTCTACTGGCTAGTCATGCTGAAACTAACCCATTATTTTTACAGGTATACCAAATCCAGTGGGACACTAGCGTTTTGGATTCACAAGAAGATTTTCAAGAATAATTATTTTCATTTATTTATTTTAAAAGTATGTATTGAGAATGATAGACTTGTAAAAAAATTTCTTTGTGAGTTGATGTAATAATGGGAACATGACTAGTGGAAGTGGAATTTTGAAATTTTTATGAAATTATAATAATTAATTTTGCCATAAATGTGTGATTGATCTTGGAAAATTGCATTAAGTACACGGTCAGGGATCACTTTTCTGGACCGGGTATGTTACATACATAGAGCTTAGCACTGATCCAGAAGACGGTCTGATTGATTGTACAACTGTAACTTATGTTGAAGTTGACTACTGGAACCCAAGTATTTGTACTTGGAGAGTGGAGTAGGTCTATGGTTGATCGAACCCCTATACTTGTGTGATTTTTTTTATAATTACTAGATTAGTCTTTGTGATTATTCTTAATTAGTCATTACCCTAGACCAACACATGTGATAGATTTCATTGTGGTGTAGACTGTGTTAGAGTTGCTCGAACCAGACTAATCCTTGCTTATTTTTTCTTATCTTTTTTATTACATATTTTTTCTTGTCTTGTGCTTAGGTTTAGTGTGCGCATTTTTTCTCGGAGAAATAATTTCACCTAGATATCCAACCACCAATATTATTGAAATTCTTTATTGACGAATTTTCAAATATTATAACTTCATGGATTGATACATTCCTTAATAATTCAAATAAAATTTTTGGTACCGTGAAATCGAATTAAACTCTTTTGAGTTCAACAAAAAAATACTCTCATTATCAGGATTCCTTTCTATCTCTTAAATAAAGTTTTAAAAGTGAATAAAATATCCAACTTTTTTTTCCTTTTCTTCGCAAATCATTTGAAGCCCTAAATCCAAAGTCTTTTTATATTGGTCTCAACATGTACATACTAACACACTACCTCGGTTGATGACTTTGTAATTCTATTGGACTTTCCGCAAGTGCATAAGTCATAACTTACAATATATAAAATATTGATGCCATGAAGAATTCTAAAATTAAAATTTTCAAAGACAAATTTACTTGGAAATAAATTAAAACGTAAGAAAATAAAAAAAAGTAATCAAGAGAAAGAGTTTCTAATATTTTACAATCTTGAACAAGGTTTAGAATCATGGATGTAAGAGATCTAGGATTTAGAGTTTTATATATGACTTTTTGCAATTGATTACTGAATTGCTCATTTAATTCAGATAACTTGTATTAAAAGAGAAGAAATTCTAATGTAATCTCATATCCTCTTGCAAGGGATGAAAGATGTACCTAACCTTCATAATCACCTATTTTCACGGGATAACGTTGACTATGATTTTTTAAGTTCTATAATAGTTCATAAAATTCATCTAAAGTGTTTTGCCTATTTTTATGGTTTGAACCCTAGGTTTAATATTTTGATTATCCTATATTAGATTTTACATATTCTTCACATAATAGATGAAATCATGTCAAAGTGTGAGCACATACATTAATTAAACTATTAAAATTATAAAATATTAAACTAATATAAGCCATCGCTCATAAATAAGCAAGATCTAATCATCCAAATATAGATTCATAAGCTACATGCTTAAATACTAGAATAGAGATTTAGCCAAACATAGTTTTGATTAATCAAAACAAAAAAGCAATACCATCGAGAACAATAAAATAAAATAAAAAGAAATTAAAGCTTATTGGTTTCAGTTTTCAATGATGTTTTGATTATCTTTCACAAACTCGCTTCTTACTCATTCTCTTCATGGCTTTTATTTTTCTCTAAAATACCCTAACCTCTAAGGTTGCTCAAAAGATGATCCAAAGATCTCCAAATTTGTATGCTATAAGTGCTTAAATAATTTTCTCTCATAATTAAAGCAAAATACCACAAAATTAGTGCATATAGCATGTTTTTTAGGTTGGACATGATTCAAACCGTGTACTTCCTTAGAGGTAAATGTGTTGCTCCATTTTTACCGATTTTCTAGCTCGACATATTTCAAATAGTGTCAAAAAAAATTTCAACACGTTTTAGCCTGTTTTTCTCCATTGTATATTTTAAATTCCTGTATTGATTCTACACCTAATCTACCTAATTACACAAGTAGTAACTGTATATGAGAACTTATACTTAACTTAGCCAATTCTAATATTTAATTTCTCAAAGATATGATTTAATCAATATTTTGAATATGCAAACAATTGGAATGCATGGTACATAACTAACACACTAAACTCTCCATTTCTAATTATTTTACAAAAGCACATGCTCATACATTTTTTTAATTTTTTTATTATGTCATCGATCTTGGATGACCAAGTACCTTGTGGAGGTGTATTATAGGAGCAAGGTAATGAGCTACTTCCTTTACCTAACATTTGAATCTTAAACCTTCTACTCATATTGCTCTACCCATTTGTATTAGCCGCCTGATAATCCAAACAATGACAATATACACTATGTTAACCACATGATCATCAAGTGTTGACACAATATTTCCAATTATTTTCCTTTAAAGCACCATGTTACATGGATTTACAACGAAGATGAAAATAAAATGTCCTTGAATCCATTTTTAAGCTTCGATTCTCAGGCCATAGATTTGGGGCTTAGGCATTGGCTGTGGGTAATGGAAAAAGAAATTTTATTGTTATTTTAAAGACCCTCCAAAGTGTTGATTTTCGAAAATAAAAATATATATATTCAAAATGGTGAAATTTGAATATATAAAATAACAATAAAAAAGGGCGAAATTTGATAAATAATTTAAACATATTAAAAAATTTCACGAAAAAGAGAAAAAATAAAAAATTTACACTTACGTTAGCCTCGATTAACAAGATCATAACCCATTTACAATATGTCATAATGGCAAAAGTAAAAACTTATTGCTATGTCTTTGCAGAATATTAAACTTTAATAAGCTTCTGTTACAATTTTATTAAGAATAATTTTTACTAGCTTCTAATGAATTTTCAAAATCCTATTAAGGACGTAATTTATAGTCTTTTGATCTTTTCTAGAATCTTAAAAATATATTTAGAGTGCATAACATTATTAAGCACAATAACCAATTAATTATCAGATTGAATTCTGACCCAATCATTATGGTGTGCTAAGAAGTTTTAATTTGGTGGAGCCTTCTTGACCCGTTGTGGATGGAATTCGACCATGGAAGGCATATTTGTAATGCATTTTAGAAACAATTTTTTTTCTCGTAGTCTATTTTTCTAATGCAAGTTTGCATTTGTAAATGCAACACGGCAGGAAAACTTCTAAAATCAGTCCTATCAACAATAATACTTTTAGCTGATCAAATAATAATAATAATAATAATACTTTCAGTTGAATAATGATGGATCCATGATAGAAATCAGGATATATCAATACTACAGGTGAGATAGATGAAATCTAAACCTCAAACAAGATTTCCCTGGGTCTCTAGACGAAAATTCAAAAAGCAAATGAGAAACCGGATGAAATCTAAACTCCTTATAAATGCTAAAAGTTAGCCACATTAGGGGGAACAAGTCATCTGTGAGATGAATATATCCTCCCCCACACACTCAAAACTCAAGCGAAAATACCCAACATCCAAAGTGTACATAGTTTTGGAAAAAATGAAAAGAGAACTGGCCTCATGCAACAGCAGTTTCCTTCCAGTCCTCCAAGGGTAGCTTCAATGCCAGAGGGAGCAACGCAACTCCTCTATGAAGGGGACTTAAATATTTCTTGTATATTGCCTTCAGCTTGTCCCTTGCCACGGCTAAATGGCATATCACCAAAAGTTTTGCACAGCCCCTGAAAATATGTCAAATTTGGACAAGAATTACATAGAAATAACAGATGACAGATTGGTTACCTCACATGCAAAAGATCAAATCCAATGTTATAAATCTAGTATTTAGACCAATGGTTCGTTATTGGTTACATCACCCAAATGTCACAGCCCCTTAACTAAACTAATGATAAATACATCAAGGTATTGAAAAAAATGAGCAGAGCTATATATTACGTAGAAGCGAGACTGTTAAATCATTATATCTATACATAGATAATAATCTTGTATAATGGGTAGTAGTAATCTCATGGATTTTACGTATTTTTTATTTATTATCTTTGAATTGTTATATATATATATATTTCACAAGAATTCAAAAATTAAAAAAATTTCACCAAATCCTCCCTCACATATGAAAAGTGGTAAAGTTTTGATTTTTGACATGCTGTAAAATATATATACAATCAGTCTAAAAATGATTAATTTGGGTATATGAACTATATACATATGAGCACATAAAAATTGAGTATAAAATGTATGTGGTTTTTTACTTAGAAGTAACAAACAATTGCATATATCAGTATCCTATATATGCAGATGGTGAAGATTTTTTATGCCCATAAGCTAGGAGGGTTCCCGGTACACCCTTGGGAGGGCGATAAACAGAAAAAAATATTTATATTTTGAAATATTTTTTAAATGTTCAAAAAAAAAATTTTACTTGTAAAAAATTCAGGAGGCCCAGAACTCGACGATACTTCACCCTCCAGGCAGGCACAGAAAAATCCATTTGCTTTTGCTGGATGACAAGGAAGAAAAACTTTGTCCAGCACACCCGGCTACAAAATACATCATGGAATATATAATCAAACTCTATAAATAAAATACTCAAGTGAAGTGACGATGATGACGGGCAATCATTGCACGTTTGGGTTGCCTTATCAATTTCTAGGTAGGCCATTAATTCGATTATTATATACGGGAAGTGATTTAGTGCAATTTCCTCTCCATTTTTTAAGGTGTAGATAATTAAACTGGTAAGGATTATTTCCTAGATAATTTATATGTATATACTCATATAATTTGACCTAAATTGCAGATATATCAACATAGTTTCACGAATTGTATATTACCCTCATATAGTTTCATCAAAATTGCATAGTTTTATCAAAATTGCATATAACCCCATGTTAATAATTTCTGCCAAATGGAAGACTGTGGAATGTTAGTAAATTATTTTATTTCCTAAATGCCCTTAAAAACCACTTCTCTCTTTGCGTTAGCAATCCTATACTGTGATTTGGCTGCCATTGATGATAAAATTTGTATAAGGGAGCAGGTGGAATGCATCCTAGTTCTTCCCAAACAAGGCCAACATCACCAAAGCTCTTTTGGAGTACAGCGTAGCAACTTTCTCAGTCTGCCTCGCACCAATCTCCTGCATCTTTTACCGGTGCTGAAAATGCCGAATGTACTTGGAACAAACCCAGTCTCTAGGATTCAAGAAGAGGTGTGGCACCCAGTTTGAGAGATTGCCAAAACTTTCATTCTCCTCCTCGTCAAAGGTGCGGGACAGCATAGCATTGGCAGCAAGAAATGATTTGACGAAGTAGTCAAAAATGTGAACCTTTTCTGCGAGCCTTTTGGGTCTGATTTTGCTAATTAGGAAAGACAGGAAAGGCGGATTGACGAGAAAAGTTGGGTAGAAAACGCCCTCCTCTGCGATGCTCTTCCCCACCAGCGTTGCGAGGGATGCCCCAAGTGAGTGCCCAACTAAAGAGAGAAGTGGTTTTTAAGGGAATTTTAGGAAATAAAATAATTTACTAATGTTCTACAGTCTTTCATTTGAAGGCAACTATTAACGTGGGGCTATATGAAATTTTAATGAAATTATATGGGATAATATGCAATTCGTGAAACTATGTAGGTATATCTGCAATTTCGATCAAACTATGTGGGTATATATGCAAATTACCTAACTTTTAATGGTGTTCATCAAAATGGGCTAGAGATTATGGTTCTTGAGAAACAGAAATTTGGATGAGTGAAGCGGTTCTCTGGAATTTTTTTACTCAATTGGAGGGAGTTTGGGGCGGTGGAGTCTGATTTATCTACTCCAATTTAAATCAACAAACCTGCTGTTAGAGAAGGACTTTGATATAGCTTTAAGCCCGACAACGTGGAAGTGCCCAAAGGAAGGATGGACCAAACTAAACGTGAATGTAAGTTGTAGGTAGATAAGAGAAATGGGGATTGTAGCGATTATGCGAGATCATAAAGGGCATTGCCTAGTCGCCAAATGCTGGCATATCCATGGGCTAGCTAATCGCTTATGGATGGAAGCAACCGCAATTCATTTGGAATGGAAGATGGATCGGGCAAAGGTGCTGGGATATCAAAAATTAGAAGTGGAAGGTGATTCAAAGTTCATGGCTAATAATTGGTTGACAGGCATGATCAGTTACTTACTTACGAGCCTGCACTTTATCCCGGAAGAAATCAAAGTTCAGAAGGAGGATTCCAATGTATTAATCGTCTTCATGTACTAAAAGATGACATCGTAGCAACATGGCAGCTCACCAGCTAGCCAATGTCGCCATGCTGAGTGTTAGTTCCAATTCCCACTAGGGAGACTCCCCTTCAATTTGTATTATAAACTTTCTAACTTTATGTATCAACATTTTGGATCCCGAAGTTTGCAAATTAGCACATTGCACCCCGCGAAGTTTTGGTCCTTGCATTTTAAACCCTTATCCTTAGTGGTGTTAAAAAACACCATTCAACTCTTGTGTATTGTTGAAAATATCATTATATTTGTATGAAAGCAAGCCAACCATGACCAAAAACTAATATCATCTTCCTAAACACCATCCTTGCTCAAAACTGTGTAGCTCAATCGTGCAAATAATGTTGGTTTTTTGTCATGGATGTCTTACTTTTCATACAGATGTAAGGATATTTTCGACATTACACATGGGTTTAATGGTATTTTTTAATGTTGTTAAGAGTGAGGGTTTAAAATGCAAAGATCGAAACTTTACATAATCTAATATGCTAATACGCAAACTTCAGGGTTCAAAACGCTAATACACAAAGTTAGTTTATGACGCAAATACCCCCTCCCCTTGCTTTTGTTGGTCATACCTTATATAACAATCCTTCTAAAAGATATTTTCAAAATAAAAAAATCCTTCTAAAAGAGAAAAGAAATTATACGAACCGAGACTGTGATTCAATTATTAAAAATTGATACTAAAAGTCTAAAACCACTAAATATTATTTTATTAAGAAAATGACTTCGACACTTTTATCTAAACATTTATAACTTTAAAAATATTTCTTATATAAAAATGATTTATTTACATTCTTGTGCATGGCCAGTATGTGTGTAGCACCACTAGTAACTCACGTTGTCACCAATCTTATGGATATGAGTTCGAGTGATGTCTCCCTCATTTGGTGTGGGAGTATAGATTATGTATTCTCTTGGTTTATGATGATATTTATAGTTGTTCCCCAAAGTGTGGAGATATTTACAATGTGTCTCTTCGTATGAGTTGTGAAAAGGGCCTGATTTATAATATTAAAATGTCACAGTGTGTATAATACTAATAAAAAAATATTCTTGTGATTGAATTTAAGTGATTTTTTTTTAAGAGAAACCCCCGATGTTTCCTTCACTTTCAACCTTCTGACAAAGTATGAAAATTTTGAGAGGAAGCGAGACCATCCAGGGGAAACAAAACTAACTTATAATCCTTTAATACCTTGTCAAATATAAAAAAGGGGCACAATCTGCCCACAACATCTTAGACATATACATAGAAGTGGAGTAATCAGCTAATCTATGAGCTGCACAGTTGCCATCATAGTATACATGAGAGATTTTACAAAATTCAAAAAAAGAGAACATCCTTTTCATTCTTTCAATTATTGTTCCTGTCTGCGATCTGGTGGTTACCTACTCATTCAAGAAATTTGCGAGCAACATGGAGTTAGTTTCCATTTAGATTCGTTTGTAATGTATGGTCATTGCCCACTCCAAACTTTTCGGCATAGCATTTGCTTCTATTTATGTGGGATCAACCAAACTAGACATCTTCCATGCCTTCGCAGCCAAAACATTACCTTGCCAGTCTCTTGCAACAGCACCCATCCCAATACTAAGGTTATTTAGAGATATACCTGCATCCACATTTATCTTAATTATGTCCTCATCCGGGGGCTACCATTTCGCTGAACTCTCAGGAATAAAGAAGTTGCTCAAATTCATAATCTTTGCATGCCTAATAGATTGAATATACCAGATTGTCCAGTCAGGCACCACCTTCCAGTCAACGGTTCTACCTTTAGACATGACTTTGTTTCTAAGCTGCCAGATTTTCCAGCAAGAACACAAGGGGAACACCAGAGGATATACATTTCTTCCGCTGCACAAATATTGAAATGATTCCCCGATGTTCCCATTGAGGTGACCTTGAAGATAGGAGAGAGTTTGATTGTGCAGAGCCCTTCTAATGACCTCACACACCCCAAAGAGATGGCCAATAGATTCGGCAGCAAACCTACAACCAATACACCTCTGGTCAACATCCGGCCTCCTCCTTGCTAAATTCATCTTAGTGGGTAATGAATTCGTAAGAAGTCTCCAACCATATATAATGATTTTCTTTGGAATTTTTAGCTTTCATAACTTTTGGAATACACCTGAGTCCTCTCTCCCAATATTCCACTCACGCTCATAATCATATAATTGAAAAGCAAGCATGTAAGCAAACTTAACATTGAAACATCCAGAAGGCTTGAGGGGCCAGAATTTATTATCTTCCTCAGTCCCCTCTTGTGATACCCAGACCCAAGTAAGTCTATAAATATGACACACGTGTTATTTAAATGAATTTTGGATGATTTTCATGAATTTATGAATTTTTGCAATTAAGATTTGCAATTAAGAATGGTGATTAAGACTAATCGCCAAAGCCCAATATGAGTCAAGGTGACTAAAGGTGCTTAATGAGGATTAGAATATGCTAATGTGGCATGAATATTTATTTTAATTTTTATGATTTAATTAATGGAGATTAAAATGAAAATTATGGAATTATGTTGAAAATCATAGAAAATTCATAACTTTATGCCTACAAGGCGAAATGAGATGAAATTTTAAAGGCAAGCTCATGATTTTGGGCTTAACCTTATAAGTGGATTGGATTAAGGCACAAGTGATGATATTAAGATGATAATTATTTATTTTTAATCTCACACTCCAAGAATAATTTCAAAGGTTCATAACTTGACGTAGAAACGTCGGTTTAAGATGAAATTTGAAACGATAGAATAAAATTATGAAATCTATGAAATGAGTGGATTTAATAGAATAAAATTATGAAATCTGTGAAATGAGTGGATTTGATTAAGTTAATTACTATGAGAAAGTGGTTAATTAGAAAAAGGTACCTAGCATTGACTTTGTGTACCCTAGACTACCATAGTATTTAATAAAAAATATTTTTGAAAATGACATATTTAAATGCTATGCAAGGTGTTAATTTTTGAAAGGATTGAGATGGATTTTTAAGCATTGTTTAATGGTCAAATCCATGAAAAATCAAGGGTTTAAATATATGGGTTTAATGACCTAAATTTAGCTCAAATGGAGCTGAGGTGTGGTGGCACACCAAGAGACATCCAAGGGGGGACGAGGCTTGATATTTGGATTTTTTAAAATCATAAAAAAATATGTTTAAGCTAACTAACACCTAGGTGAAGTAAATGGACAATTAAAAATGTGGAATTTCATGGCAAAAATCGTTGAAAAGGAAGCTTCATAGATGTTGCAAATAGTGGACAGCTACATTGCGCATAAATGCATGGATTTTGTGGATTTTTGTAAAATAGAAAATGCATATTTTACTTAGATATAAAAATATCATGTTATCAAGGGATAAGGTAGAAATAAATTACCCTTATGATATGTGGCAAATGGGTCCGACTAGCTTGTTGAAAAAATCATAAAAAAGAGATATCCCTTGGTAACATGCAAGGCAAGAAGGGGGGGAAGAAATTTTTTAAATTTTTGCTAAGTCAAGAGCACTCCTTTGCACATCCAAACCAGCAAGGGGAAAGGGGAAAAGGAGAAGAAAAAGAATAAGAAAAAGGAGGAGAAAAAGAAGATGAACCAAGCAATTCAAGTTGGATTCAAGTTATGGTTGATTCAAGTAAGTGAAATCTATATTTTGAATCACCTAAATCAAGTTTTTCTCTCTCAATTCATGAGCCATGAATATGGTTCATAAATAACTCTTAAAGGCTTAGTTGTGATGCCTTAATATGAGTATTGAATTATTTTTGAAAGATTTAAATGAAATCAAGAATTCAAGAGAGTGAAAATGAAAGTTCAAGTTGAATTTTGAGATAAAAACTAACTTGAAAAATCTCAAAACCCTAAAATAAGTTGTTGTATGATTTGAGCATGTTGATTTGGATGTAATTCATGTTCTTTTAAATTACATATGATGATTTAAGCATTGGTTGATGATTTTAGCAAATATGAAACTCTAAGTTTCAAGAAATGACCCGATTTCTCCATTTTTGGGTTAAAAATGATAAAAGGAAGTGGTTAAATTATTTATGGATAAATTTTAGGGTAAATCTGATTTTTCCAAAGTGGGTTGGATTAATTTTCCTTAAATCTAATTTTTTAGGGTATGCATGAGGGACGTCTAAATGGAGCCAAAACGGATGATTTTCTTATGATTTTTGTTGCTGTTTATAATGAAATGATTTATGAATGTTATGGAGGGTAAAATACCATATGTTTAAGATACTCTGAGTTTCCAAAAGGGTTTGAAAAGATTAACCATAAATCTGATTTTATAGACATAAGTTTGGACACGTCAAAATGGGTTAAATGAATGCCCTATATGCATGAATATGTTGCTGTTATGGAAGCCAACGAATTATGAATTTTAAATATGTGATAATACCCTAAATTTGGGTTAAGAAAAGTATGTTTAGTTGTTGAAAATTATTACTTAAAAATCTGTTATGATTTAAGTCATGAAAGAGGCGTTGAAATGATGTAACATGTGTCTTAACATGGCTGTTTTGGAAATCAGTGATAAAGGGATTAAAAATCCAAAATTAAACCCTAAAGTATATATTAATTAAGGGGTTTAATGATGATGAAAATGGGTGGAAGTTGTTATGTTAAGAAAATTTAAGAAACACATAATATATGTGTTGTATGTTGAACATATGTGAAACATATGTGTGAATGAATGACATGCGACTTATGTGAACTTGCTAAAATGTAAAAATATGCATGAATATGTGATAAAATGCATAAGGATATCACTGTATGAGTGGATTTTGATTATCTCAAATTTTGAGATTTAAGTATGAAGCCTAAGACATCGAATATGTGCTTAGAATGAGCACCGACGCATGAAATGTGAAAAATAGATGAAAATGATAAATTGGTGATATAAATCCCCATATGACGAGTTATGAATGTATGCTATGTGTTTACCCTAAATATGAGATTAAAACACATTATGAAAAGTATGGAATGAATGTTATAATGCACAAGTGTCTGTCATGTATGTATGATCAACTTGAAAATCCAAGTTGATTATGTATGTTAATGGATTATGGGTTGGAAAACTAAGCAAACAAATGAAAATGTTATGAATGCAAAGTCATTCTTATATGTATAGGCAAAGGCAAAGAGATAAGCGATACGAAAAGCTAAGGCGAAGCAGGTAAGCAAGCAGCTTTCTAAATGACTTTTGTTTTATCAAAAGATGATAAAATGATTATTAATGATGTTCTAACTACTTGAATGATTTAGCAAATGTATGTTTGAAATGCTTTCTAAGATGTTTAAGGATGGTCATTCTTTATCTCAATGTATCTTGAAATGATTATTTCCAATATGACAATTGATTTGCTTGCTGTTTCTCAATTATGTATGAAAAGTGATGAAACATGGATTTAAATAATGTTTCATTGAAACGATGTTTAAAAGGGATGGTGCAAAGAATTCTCTACATGAGAATGACAAGTTTTCATGTGAAAGAGATATATAATGTCGGGGTGACAAAAGTCATGCATGGAATGAAAAATCAAATAGGCTAGTCAAGGCAAAAAGCAGGACAAGGAGTCCGCCCTTGATGTTGCCAAGTCGGAAGGTCCGGCGCCAAGGATGGAAAGGATCATGTTATGAAAGAATGTTCCCCGAGCTACCGTACCCTCACATGAAGGACTATATCATGAATGGAAATGATGCATTTGCACATCCAATGTTTATGAAATGCCCAAAATTGAGATTAAACTGGTTTGCATGACTAGTTTACACGGATGGTTTATGAATGGTTTATGAAAAGGTTTCTGCTTCGCAGGTAGTTGATCACTTGCACTATAAGTGTCTCCTACCGAATGGAGAGAAATGCTTTTAAATAATATTGCCTTCAAAATGAATTGCCTGAAAACTCTATGGCTTGCTGATTGAGTTTCGACTTACGTTTTATTTTCCAAACCTAAATATAGGTGAAAGGAAGGAGGCAAGGAGTACAAGTGGAGATTCGAGAATGAATGAATTCTTATGAACACCTGTATATGCCTTTATGTGTGAATGATGATATTAAATTTTGAATTAATGTTGTATATGAATTATGTTATGGTTTTGTGACCATAGAAGACAAAAAAAAATTATGGATAAATGCTAAGGCATGATTAATCATAATATGATTAAGTATGAAATTTACAATATCATTTGTGTATATCTCAAATGTTATAATGGCCTAAAAATGCATTTGATAAAAATTGAAGATATGAAATGATATAAAAACTCCTAAGGAGTTAAGTTTAAGTGGATAAATATTCAATAAACCCGCCGTGTGATATGGCAACAATCCTGATCATGATTACCAATCGCTAGATCTTGGAGTAAGGTTGTGACGCTCGGGCTGGGGCGCCATACCTCTGGTATGGGAATGTTGTATACCATCTTCCACCCTTCCTCACCCACAGCCCTTTTAATAACACGTTCCTTCCATTTTCTTTTTTTTTTCAGTTAATAAATTCCCAAACCTTGCTGTCATCATGTATCTCTAATTGTAAAGGTCTCACCTTTTTCAAAACGGAGGAAGACCAATTATCACCAAAGAGAAGAATCTTTCTACCATTTCTCAATTTCCATTTGGACCCCATGTTCAACAAATGAATGACCTTCAAAATGCTTCTTTAAGCATAAGAGGCATTTGGTTTGGGCTTACAAACCCAAAATCTTCATTTGGAAAATACCTCACCTTTAGCACCTTGTAAACTAGCGAATCCTGATTAATGTATAACCCCCATACTTGCTTTGCTAACATTCCCAAGTTAAAAAGTTCTAAATTTTTGAAGCCCATACCACCCCGCTCAACTGGTTTGCACAATTTGTTCCATGCTACCCAGGAGATCTTTCTCTTTCCTTCTCTCTCTCCCTACCAAAATATGTTGATTTGTGATTCTATCTCCTTGCACAAGCTCCTTGGCAGTTTGAAAATACTCATGGCATAAGTGGGAATTGCTTGAGCCACAGTCTTGATAAGAACCTTCTTTCCTCTCCAAGATAATAATTTACCTTTCCAATTTTGAGTTTTCTTCCATATTCTCTCTTTGATATATCTAAAAGTATTGAATTTTGCTTTACCAACCCGTGCTAAAAATCCCAAATAGTTGTCAATATCTCTGTCTTTCATGCCCAAGGCATCTTCAATCCTCTGTTCTACATCATGCTTTGTATTTCTACTAGACTTGATTCCAGTTTTGTTAATATTTACCCTCTGGCTTGACGACTTCTCATACACATGAATCAGATGCTTTAAATTTCTCACTTCCCTCCTACTAGCCTGTAAGAAGAGCAAAACATCATCTGCAGAAAACAAGTTCGTAAGTTTTGGGCATTCTCTACATAATTCGATACCATTTAGGAGACCTGATAAGTCCAAAAAAATTTCATTTAATTTCATATTAAATTCACACCGTTAAGTATTAAAACATTAATTAAATGCATATCTTAAGTGGAATTTCATGAAAATCATATTTTTCATAAAATCTTTAATTTTACTATAAATAGGTTATTTTACACTAGTTTGAGAACATATAAAAAAATCATAAAAAAATGAAATTACACATGTCAAGATGAAATTAAATAGGCTCACAAATTATTGCATGATATTTAGCTTATTAAATTAATTTTGGCAAATTATATATAATTATAAATATATTTTAACATATGAATACAAACCAAGCCATCAAAGAATGAACTATGATAAAATTAAGTTATTCAATATTTAAACTCACATTTAATCATTTTAGGTACACCAAGTAACCGTACACTACCAGAGCACCAATACGGTGCTCCGCCATCTTCCCCAAATCGTTGAGCAGCCATTGTTGACCACCAGAGAAAGCAAGACAAATGGCCAAGCAAATCAAGGCAGCCACGATATCAGTCGTTCCTCTAGCAACGCAACCTGATGGCAACCATGACTACCGAACCTCCATCTTCAACCATGGCTGCCTTCCCATCTTTCTCCGTTCCGATCAACCCATCTCCATCTTCCCCAAATCCAGCAATGCCGTCCATCCAAGCTGTCACCGTCCGGCAACCCTTTTCCAAGCCATTCAGCACCGGCAGCCCCTTGCTTATCTCCCCATCTTCTCACAGCCTATCACCGCAATCCCAAAAACCCAGATCTGATTGGGCAGATTCTTTACTTCCTAAAAATCCATCTATGCCTGCAAACCCATTCACTGCAGCAAGCATCCCATCTTCTCCAACCATGGCAGCAACGGCCGTCCAGCGTTCTTCTCTGCTTCACCACCGGCTGCAACCAACCTGGATTTCAGCAACGTCCATTTCTAGACAGCCATTAAACTCACTTTCACGGCCCTCTTCTTAATCACCGACCCACTAATTCTAGTGCAGCAGATTCAAGCACCAGAAGCCACAGATTCTGCTGTCCGCACGATCTGCATAGCAAATCCAAGCATTGATTAATCAAACGAGCAGCACCCAAATCCTCTCTTTAGATCATTTTCAGCAACCGCACCTTCAATCCATTAACCCTCGGTCGAAATTACCAGCTGCAACCCCTTTCTCAGCCAGCCAAACAGATCCAAGCAACCACCGAAAACTCATTTGAAAGCATCCAACTTACCTGCGTCTAGTCATGGCCCACCTTGAATCCGACCGACAAACCTTTTTGCTAATTCCAGCAGCAAAAAAAAATCCGACGGCCACAAAGCTGTAGTAGAAATTTTATCCAACCCACAACATCGCCAAGCAGAAAAATCCACCTCCACTCATCATCCCGTCTAACGCCATTCAACAGAACAAGCAGCAGCGATCGGTTCAAGCTTCAAATTGTAGCCAGTGATTTCCCCTAATCTAGCTCGTCAATATTTTCCAAACCAGCAGAATAACATCTGTCCGGTGATGCCAAGCACCAAGGCACTCATCGCTGGAACAAACTAGCCACCGATCACGATCCACGAGTTCTAAGCAGCCTTATCTAGCCACGATCTCTTTTCCAAACGGCCAAGTTCATGCAGCAAGAAGAAACAGGCAACGAGCAGCTACAGTTACATCCAAAACGAGAATCCCACATCGGATTCAAACTTAGTCGTTGGGTCCCCCACATATCTATAAAAGGAGGGTCCCTCTTGCCTTAGCCACACACAACCAAGCAATCCTCTCCCTTGGGTGGGACCCATTTTGTGGGACCCCTAGCAAAGAGGTGGGGCCAAGCAATAAAATTTCTATTACGTGGAGATTTGCATTCGGGTGATGTAAATTTTATTTTATTATGCTTTGTAGTGTTTCGTAGTTATTACTTTTCAATTTGTAGTTTTACTTCTTATATTAGATTTACTGCTTTATTTTCCGTTTTGTAATTTTTAGATTAAATTTAATGTAATTCTCTTTCCTGTTTTAATAGTTGAATTTCATAGCTTTAATTGCTTTCTTAGAATAACTTTAATTCAGTTGTTAGTGAATTATAATTTCTTTTATTTTAGCTTTTTGTCTCGCTTTCTTTCCAACTCTTCTAATCTTTTCTCTCTTCTTTCTTTCTCCTTCTAATTTCTTTCCCCCTCTCTCTCTTTAATTTCTTCTATTTTCTCTCTCCAACGTCTCTCTCTCTCTCTCTTCTCTCTTATTCCTCTAATTTCTTTCCTTTTTCTCTGACTTCTTTCTCTCTCTTCTCTATACCCTATCTTTCTCTTAAAAACAATTCAAAACTACATCGCCTCTCTGTGGATTCGACCCGACTCACCGTTATTCTACACTATCACCCGTATAGTGGTAGCTTTAATGTGTTTCGGTTAATTTTAATTAAACTGATGATTACAGTGCTCTTAACGACAAGCACTTGGTGCGCATCAAGACCCATGCAATGGAAATTCATTATAAGGGCTGAAAAGTCCTCTGTACATAATACAAATAAGTAGGGAGACAAAGGATCTCCCTGCCTGATTCCTCGAGAAGCCACAAACTAACCTATTTTTGCACCATTGTATTCACACTAAATGTTGGTGTTGAAACACAACATTACACCTAGCTGATCCATTTATCACAAAAATTCATCCTTTTCATAATTTGACACATATAATTCCAGTTTACTCGGTCATATGCTTTTGTCATGTCAAGTTTAACTGTCATCTCCTTTCTTCCCCACTTGACCTCTTCCTCAACATGTGGATTACTTCATATGCTAAAATCACATTATTTGTGATTAACCTTTCCAGTACAAAAGCACATTGATTTTCATATATGATATTCCCAAGACACTTCTTTAGCCTATTAGCAAGAACTTTAGCCAAAATCTTGTATATTACATTATATAAACTAATTGATCAAAAATCAGATAGCTTAATAGCCCCTTGTTTTTTTGGGATTAAAACTATCTCGGTCTATTTGATTTTCGCCAGCATACTTTCTGCAAATGGACAAATCAGCCTTCATAAAGCTCTTGCAAGAATGGAAGATATCCTTCCCCACAATTGTCCAAAACTATTGAAAAAAACCCGTTGGCAACCCGTTGGGTCCTGACACCTTTGTTGGATTCATTTCTTTCACTGCCTTTGTTATTTCTTCCATTGTCAAGAGGCACGTAAGAAATCTGTTATCCTCCTCAGATGCCCTTGAATGAATCAGATCAGTCACTGCAGCATGATTAGAAGTAGGTTCAGTTGTGTATAAACTTTTAAAAAATTAGAAGGCCATCTGCTCTTTGCACTTTTGGTTACTTATCATATGCCCATTCTCATCTTCAAGCCATGTGATATGGTTTCTCCTCCTTTTTCCGATGCATGTTTGTGAAAGAAGTTGGTATTCTGGTCTCCATGATTCTGCCAGTTTACTTTTAATCTTTGCTTCCAATATATCTCTTTATTAATCAATAGCTGATTTATGCGATCTTCACATTCCCTAATCCGCCTATCTCTCAAATCAATGGATGTTGAAGCTTTAGCCCCTTTAGAACATTTTTTTCACTCCTTTAGAATGCTAATAATATTTCCTTTCCTAAACTTCTCCCAATACTTCATTTTTTCTCGGTAGTTTAGAATCTTCCTCTTGATGGTACCCATGGTAATCCATATTTCATCCCTGCTAACATTCCAGCTATCCTGGACAATTTGTTTCAACTCATGATCTCTTCCCTAGTATAGTTCATGTTTAAAATCTGTTTTTGATCTTCTATTTTTAGGACCCCCTGCAGATTCAACAGAATTGGACAATGGTCAGATGCAACCACAACTAGATGTAATACATTAGCTAAAAGGAATTTCCTCATCCATTCCAATGAAGCTAATGCCCTATCGAGTCTTGCCTCAACCCCGTTTTTCCCTCTTCTATTGTTTCTCCATGTGAAGGGGGTCCCAACAAATCTCAAGTCCTATAGGCAACAATCATTGATGGCCTCTCGAAAAAGATTCAATCTAATTTCAGGTCTCCTAGCCATACTAATATATTCCCTGTCACTCACAACTTCATTAAAATCCCCTATTACCAGCCATGGTAAGTTGCTTTGCTGGTGTAACATTCTCATTAGGTCCCATGATTCCTTCCTTCTTGCTGCAATAGGGTTGTCGTATAAACTTGTCATTCTCCAAGAAATACCTACCTGATTACCAACCACCAGATCCACATAATGCTGAGAAAAGGATAACATGTTTATTTTTTCCTCTTTATTCCATATCAAAGCTAGGCCACCCCTTCTTTTCTCACAGTCCATTGCAAAACAGTATTTCATCTGGGTTCTAACCCTAATACATTACATTCACTCCTCTTCCTCTTAGTCTCTATCAAAAAAATAATTTTGGGATCTTCTTTCTTGATAATACCAAACAAATTATGAACTGTCTGCGGCTTCCCAAGCTCGAGGCAATTCCATGCTAGAACACTCATTGTCGTAGGCGGAGCTAAGTATTTCCCTTAGCCTCTGCCTTTTGATTAATTTTGATTGCTTGTTCCCTCATCAATTCTGCTTTTCTTCTTGCAAGCTTCTTCTGCCATCTCTCCCTCTCCCCCTCTTGTCCTTAGCTCCCCATATCCTCTTTTCCTCTGTATTTTTTCATTACTGTCCCTTTTGTTTTAAATCCCTTCTTTTGTCAAATTGGTTTTTCTCTCTTCTTCTCCTAGTATTACCCCCTAAAGCCCGTGTATTTGCTTGTTCTATATTCCCCTCGTCCCCAGATGACCCTTGGAGTTCCTCGTTTTTATCTTTGATCTCCCCGGCCCCCCTTGTCTCTTGCTTATACCCAACCAATTCTCATCATCTGCTTGTTGATTCCCAAGTGTTTCAACTATCAACATTCCCTCCTCTTCCTCCCTGTTTGCCCCCTACCTTAACGACTATTCTTTCCATGCTTGACTTTCCTCCTCCATTACTTCAAATTTGCCTTTTCTCTGTGCATCTATCCATTTTTTAATTTTCTCCAAACCCCTTTATCAAGACACCATTCTTCCGTCCCTTCATTTTCTTTTGTATACTCATAACCCACACACCCCACCACCAAAGGATTTGTGTCCACCACTCCCTTGACTGACTGCTCCTTGTGTTAATACCACTAACCATTCTTCCTTGCCCGCATTACAATTCCTGTTGCTATCCAAAGCACCTTCCATCAGACCTTCAATGTCCATTAAACCTCTTTCCCCATAGCTGCTTTGTTGCATCATATCCTCTGCTTCTCTCATCAACCCCATTTGATGACTTGTATCACTCAGAGGTCTTCTTTGTTCGGTTCCGCCCCAATCCTCCCTCTCCTGATTTGAGTATATCAGTTGTAACCCTTGTATTGTCCCTGAAGAATCTCTGATACTATTTTCTTCCCTTTGTTCCACCTCCATTCCCACCCTTCTCTCATTTTCTTCCTCATATTAAATATACAATTTTGGGGCCATCCTCCCTTCCTCCCCAAGACCCCTTTTATACCTGTCAATTTAAAACCAGCCTAGAGATAGTTCCCATGAGGCATCTCCTCTTCTTTTAAATCCTTTGACTTCCCCTCGCTGTTCTCACATTTTTTGAAATTGACACCCATTACGCCACAAAGGTAGCAGAAGGTTGGCAGCTTCTTGTACTAAAACCATAACCATCTTTTTTCTTAAGAGCCCACTTGGATGAAGATACCCCTTTTGAGGGGCTCACACACATCAATGATCATCTTTAGGGTGTGTTTGTTAATAAGTAAAAGTTGTCAAGTTAAAATTTTTTCATCTAAAACTTTTCACTCTCCACAACTACCCTATTTTTTAATCATCTCTTCACATTCAACTACCCTACTTTTCAATCATTTCTACACAACTACCAACACAACTAACCTATTTATTTCAACTTTATCCTATTTATTCCTCATCATTACCCCCATCATATCACGTCATTTGACGACTTCTACTTTTTACAACTTTTTATCAAAAGTTTTACCCATTCCCAAACACACCCTTATCCGCAAAATGTGTTCTTTTGCCTGCACCTCCGGACATCTTTCAAACCAAGCCCCGATCATTTTCCTAAGTTCGACCTTCACAACTATGTACGGAATATCTAATATCTGTAGCCAAAAAGGGATTTGAAGAGTTTTATTCGATCTACCCTTATTATAGCCGTCACTTCTTCAACAATTACCAACTGTCTATCATATATTTAGGGTCTTCCGTCTAAAATCCCTCTTTTATCTTCCTTGTTCTCTATTGTAACAAGAAAAAGGTTGTTATCCAGCTAAGTGCAACTGATTTTCCTTTTAGTTTTCCATACTTTTTCATCGTGGTTTTCATCATCTCCCGGTTGTAGTTTTTCCTTGTCCAGACCGAGCAAAGTAGTGGAGAAATCTTCTTGCATTTTTCAGCTTCGATCTTTAGGATATGGATTTCTTCTCCCAAAAGCTCTGCCTCATTCATTGGCGTTTCCGCTATATCTTGCACCACATGCATCTTGCTTTTTGGATTAAGGGTATGTTTGGTAATGAATAAAATTTTTGATGAAAAGTTTTGGAGAGTAAAAGTTGTCAAATGATGTGATATGATAGGGGTAATGATGAGTAGTAAAGATGATAAAGTTCAAATAGATAGGTTAGTTATGTGGGTAGTTGTGTAGAAATGATTGAAAAGTAGGGTAGTTGTATAGGAAAATGTGAAAAAATGATTAAAAAATATGATAGTTATGGAGAGTGAAAAGTTTTAGATTGAAATGTTTTGACTTGACATTTTTTGTTAATTGTCAAACACACCCTAAAACCGAATTATGGACACCCCCTCAAAACTCTACTCGAGAATCCCAAATTTCACACCCTCCGACCCCGAAATTTACGACGTCGGAGGAAAAGGGGAAAAAACTGGCTAAGGATTTCAATCGCCAGACGGGAGTTCGAGAGCGTCACCATGAATTTTTTGAATTTAAGTGAATTTTAAATTATATAATTTTACGTTGTTTTAGAAGGCGTGAACTATATAAGATCCTTGTCAAAATATTTTTTGTATATTTTAGTTGAATATTCTAAACATAGCTTGGATTTTGTTAAAATTATGCAAGTGAGCCCCGGACAAAGAAGTATTTTCCACAAAATAAAGGAATAAAGCCATAAACCCCTCCAAATTCCTGGCAGTAGGTGAGCTGGCCGTATGTATATATAATAGTGTTTTGCATCGCAGCTCCGCCATTTGAGCATAAACCCCAAACCTCTCGCTCTCCAGGCCGAAAATGGCGCTAAATCCCACAATTTCCCCCACCAGATCTCCTTCCTCCTCCCCATACTTCCATCTTCTTGCAAAACCCGTCTCACATTCTCCCATCCCCTCCAAAATATCTGCTAGTTTGCGTCCGCAACCCCATTCTCGGCCTCAATATTCATGCCATCTCAATATACCACCCTCGTCAAATTCTAACTACAGAACCTGCTCCGGCGATTTGAGTCCCTTGCAAATGAGATTTAGTGAAGAGGGGTTCGACTTTTTCAAGCTTTGGGCGGGCCCGCCCGGTGGTTCTGTCGGAGACGGTAGCTATGGAGGTTCTTCAGGCGGTGGCCGTGGAGACGATGATGGAAGAGGTGAAGAAGAGGGTGGTGAGAATAATCATTCGTTGTTGTCATGGTAACGGAAATAACTGGAAGATTTACTTATGAGTTGCTTTTAACACAATCATTTTTCTTCTTTCTCAACCGTGGTTCTTGCTGTTCTTTCGCCACCATTAAAGTCATTCTGTCTAAAAATTTTGTGTCGGCATTCGTCTTAAGGCGAAGACAGCCTCTCTGGAAAAATGAGGCAAGGCTGTACTTCTTGCCCTCCGTAAGTAATGGCAAATTTTGTTACCCTCCCCAAGTGATGCTAAAGTTTCTTGCTTGTATCTGAGGTAGAAATTCGACTTATAGAAACAGCCTTTCCACAAAAATACACACACACACACACACACACACACACAGAGTAAGGATGTTTTTGATACCTTCCCCTTGCCAAGCATTGACAGGACTCACAGGAGTCTCACGCATTGGGGATTCCCCTTTTTGGTTTATTATAAGATTTAGACTATCCATAATTATGAGAATAATATAATTTCCCAGCCTAGTAAAAGGGTTGGAAGTGATTGTATTATGATTTTTTTATCAGGTATTTGATGTCACTTGAGAAGCATCCGGTGGTCACAAAAGCAGTTACATCTGCATTTCTAACTTTTGTTGGGGATTCAATTTGTCAGGTTTTCTCCTTTTCTCATATGAACCTGTATTTATTTACGCCAAATTCTCATATTTCTAAATTTCGGGTGTGTTTGGTTGAGGGTTATACTTTTTGATAAAAAGTTTTTGAGGTGAAAGTTGTCAAATTGATAGAAAATGATGTGATATGATAGGGGTAATGATAAGGTGTAAAGAGAATAAAGTTAAAATAAATAGGTTAATTGTATGAGTGGTTGTGTGGAAATGATTGAAAAGTATGGTAGTTTGTGTAGGAAAATGTGAAAAAAAATTAAAAAAGAGTAGTTATTGAGAGTGAGAAGTTTTTTATTGAAAAGTTTTAGTTAACATTTTTTTAGCCTAACCAAACACACTTGATAAACTCAAGAAGGCATTTTTTCTATTTTTGTTTTTTTGGAAGACATAGTAAAATAACGTGGAATTGCCAATTTTATAAATTGCATATTCAACAGTAATCTAAAGAAAAGAAGAAATCAGAATCAGTTATATCGTATCATCAATAAGATACTCTCCATTAATCCAACGAAGAGTTATTGTTAGTTTTCACTATATATGCATCTTAGTGCTCGTGGATCAACAACTATTTTTCCCGCATCTTCAACTGCCTTAGTGAATCACTCATATATCATATAATACTGATGAATCATACATCATAAGTCACTGACTGTTCCGCATAAAAGAAGGCATTACTGCTGAAACTCAATTCCAAATCCTCCTTGTGTTTACAGCTCTTGATTGATCGGGCACCCACATTGGACTTGAAGCGGACGTTTCTATTCACTTTTTTGGGATTTGTATTGGTTGGCCCGACATTACATTTTTGGTAATTACTTGGAATCTTTATAATTTGAGCTTTGAAAATTGGAGACCAATGTTTGGTACTCTTTCGTATGAATAAAGAATCCTCAATGCCTGTTATAGACAACAGTACACTGAGTTATCATCATTCCGGACTGCTTGTATTATTTCTGTAGAATTCATCGACCACTGTTGCAGAGAACAATGTCTCTTGGATAAAATTAACAAACCTAAAATTGCCGTGTCCTATCTTGCAATTTCTTTTCCACACCGTTGATGAATCTTGGAAGATCCATCTGTTTAAACCTGGTTCTTTGTAGGATGAAATGATAGGACCTACTTGGCTTTTGTTTTTCCGTTTTGTTTTGTCGTTATTTTTCCATCTAGTTAGGGTGCTTCAGTAAAAGTTTCAGCATTCAGTTGCCAGTGTAGGGCTGAACTGCGTGGAAAGTCCAAGTTGATGACCTGGATACTTCAGCAGGATGTACATTGGATGAGGTCCAAATCCATGATGATTATTATAATTTTTGAAATTTAATGATGCAATATAAGGGCACGTTTGGTAACGTGTGTGGGAAACGTGGGGTGGGAAACCATGGCAGCATGGTTTTCAAGGTCCATCATCCATCAACAAATCATCATATTTTTTTCACTTTCACCCCTATATTTCAATCATTTTTCCTATCAACTACCTTTTAACAAACCTATTTATTCCAACTTTACCTCTATCATTTCGGGTGTGTTTGGGAATGAATAAAACTTTTGATAAAAAGTTATAGATATGAGAAGTTGTCAAATGATGTGATATGATAGGGGTAATGATGAGGAATAAATAGGATAAAGTTGAAATAGATAGGTTAGTTGTATTGGTAGTTGTGTAGAAATGATTGAAAAGTAGGGTAGTTGTATAGAAAAATGTGAAGAAATGATTAAAAAATAGGGTAATTGTAGAGAGTGAAAAGTTTTAGATTGAAAAGTTTTAACTTGACAACTTCTTGTTGTTACCAAACACACCCTTCATATCCATCATACAATTTTCAGAATTTTCCATTTTCTACTCCCAACCCATCCCACATTTCTCACAACTTTCACTTTCCTAAACGTCCCCAAATAGCATAATAGTGTTTTAAATTGAGCTGAGAGAATTTGCAAATCAGGCAGAATTACTATAATTTGTATGCAAAGGAGAGGTTTGTAAATGGGTTCATGTGTTTGGTTGTCCAATTAACAGAGTTGATTTTTATAAGAAAATGTATAATATATTATTTATTTTGAAATTTTCAAACATTTCCTCTCCATTTTCAAAATGAAAATAACTACATTCATTACCAGTGAAATCTAATACACAAATAAAGGTATCTTGCAGCTTAAAAGTTTGCTTAGTGAAAGCACGCAAGATCCATCCAGGTGTACAGTAGCCAATAACTTGAATTGTCAACCCCATTTGGAAAATTGGACATATCTTACATAAAAGATTTCAATATCACACTTTAAAGTAACATATTATGACTATGTATTAGTATTCCAATTTCTTAAATGCCTTAAAGTGAGACTCTCACACTTTGGAAATGTTCGCAGCTTCAACCTAACATTCATATAGGTGTATCTATTCAAAGTACCCTATAACATGATACTTTTTACCAAACAATTTACTTGTTTTTTTCATTTCTTTATCCTTCAAGTAAAATTCAATGGAGGTATGGGCTTGACATGCACATTTTTCAGCCTCCCTGGTTCATAATTGCCAATGTTTCAGTAATCATTTCTAGGCCATTCGCCTAGTGGTACAATAAATATGAGATACCCCAAAATTTACCAAATTTTGAGACTAAAAGTATGCAATTTTTGGCCATGCTTCAAAGGTATGTCATTTTAACTATTTATTCTTATTTACTAACGAAACCATTGAGAATTTTTGGCATTGTTGATAGTGAATCCCATGCCAGTGGCATGGATTAAATGCGTACTTCTTCATACTGGTGCCATTGCATCAGGAATTGGTAAAACTTTTGAAGTCTAAATATCAGAGATCCACCTCCTTTGCTAATCATCACCAAAAGTTGTAAAACTGGGGGTAATTGAACATGTCTGGTGGTATTTTCAGGTATCTTCAGTTGAGCAAAATTGTGACAATACCTGGAGCTCCTGGAGCTTTCTTGAGTCTTCTGCTTGATCAGGTAATGATATCTTCTACATATTTGCTGTTTGGCTTGTTGAGCCTAATCAGCCTGGAACCGTGCCTTTTCTGAAGACTGCTGTGGTTGTTGTGTAGTTCCTTTTCTCTCCTATCTTCATTGGTGTCTTTTTATCGTGCTTGGTGACTTTAGAGGGACGGCCATCTGATGTGATGCCAAAGCTCCGACAGGTAAAGTTTCTGTTATTTATTCTTCACATGTTTATTTTGCTTAATCAAACCCTATGTGCAAATATTTCGATATTTAAATTATAGAGTCATATAGGCCTTACAATATTTGTTATCTATCCCATTTATTCCTCACACAAGCCTTGTCATGTTTATCATGACCCAATGGATCTCTCTTGTATCAGGAAAAAAAATTTGATTTATGGTTCCATTGGATTTACAGGCATGGCCTACCTAATTGACTGGTACGCTTGATTCTGGTGTCCATGAAGGATATATTGTAAAACTATTTAATTAGTCTGATGTAGAACACACAACACTAGTTGTCATTACAAAGCAAGAGTGCCTGCTTCCTCAATTTTGTTACTGAGGTTTTTGACTGTTTATTTTCTTGTACTTCATTGTTTGTTCATTGTTAGGAGTGGTTCTCCTCTGTGCTGGCAAATTGGCAATTGTGGATTCCATTCCAATTTCTCAATTTCTGGTTTGTTCCACAGCAATTGCAGGTTTGAAATCTGTCTTTCATTCTCTTTTCCTTTGTTGTCTTTCTTGATTCTCTTTGAATTTCCAAGTTTCAGGTTCATTCAATGGCAATTTCAGTTGCCGACATGTCATTGACATGTCCATCTTAAGGATAAGTATTAATCACTGGCTTGTCTGAATGAGGAAATTTCTCATCTCTCGATTATGAGAAACGTTTGATAGTGCTATGAATCAGAATCACCAGCCCTTGGGTTCCACACATAGTTGAACACCTGTGAGGATGTCAGTTTTCTACATTTGTATGTTTCTTTTTCCTTGTAACCTAACTTCCAGCTTCTGTATTATTTGCTCATTTCCAGGTTCTTGCAGCAAATGTTGTTGCCTTAGCATGGAATGTAATCCTGTCTTTCAAAGCTCACAAAGAAATTATTTCCAAATAGGTGAGTATCTTTTCTTCTTGACAAGAATCTGATAAACACTTGTTTCTAATGGATCATTGAGGATATGAATAAATTTGGTCGTTCCTTAGGAAATGAATGGAGGATATAGGACTGTTGAAATTGTAGCTTTCATATTATTATAACTGTTAATTTAATTCCTTCTGAATTCGGATGCAGTCATTTCTACCTGTCTTTGGATTTTGACCTCTCTGAATTCAGATGCTGTCATTTCTGCCTGTCGTTGGCTTTTGACCCATCTATATTAATATCCTCATTTCAGTTCAATCTGTCCTTTGTATATGTTCTGCCTTTAACCAGCTTGACTATTGGTGACCTCATTTTCAATTATCAGCACATCAATTATTGGTTGAAGATATCAAAAATGGACAAGTTGGTTATTGCTTGTTGTCAACTCTAATTGAATACTAAATTTTAACTCTACTCTTGCTTGGATTTCTTTTCATATTTTGTTCTTACAAATTCCTTCTAAAGCATCACTCATTCTTCTGGCTTTGTCATTCAGAATATTTCTTTTCTCAAAATTCTATAAAATCATTTTGAAATGGAAAAAGATTTAGTGATGGTTTAATGGTAGAGTGTCTTCTAACCAGTGGTTGAATTATTAAATATATCTGATGTTGAGCTTTGACTACATAAGGGTTTGGTTGTGCAATTTAGCCAGTAACAGGTCATGACTTATGAGTCTTAAGTTTGGAGAGAGAGAGAAAGCAAGCATCATGATGTGCCAAAATATCAAATAATTTATTTTGATTCTCTATGTGTGACTATTATCATCATAGTCGAAGAATTAGGAAACTGTTTTTGGAAACTCAATTTCTAGAATTAAAACTAAGAATTCCAGAAGAACCAGGGACAGGTTTTAATACAATAAAGGGCATTTGGTAATGAGCCCTAGTGACATGCCACAAGGGGTTAAGGCTACAGTCTCGACTGATAATTCACGATCAATTTTTAGCTTAATGTCTTCCTTGGTCAGCTACCTATATCACCAAAACCACATGCCAAATACTGGATTGGGCATGTCTGCAATCATGGAAACCATACAGATGCAAGCATCTAGTTGATGGCTTCTAAATGGATAGGTAGAAGTAATGATATGTGATCCAAAATTTAAGGGCCTTCTAGATGGTATGTGTGAAAAGTGAAGCAAAACATCAGTGTGTGCCATTGATCCAAAATTTCAAGGACATATCAGATGGTCAGTGTGTAAAAAAAATTTATTGTCAAAGAGTTCCATTGTTTCAAAGGTGAACCAAATCCCAAGTGTTATTATAACTGCTCTCTTCCAACATTGGGAAAAATGTTCTGTTGATCTGTTTATGTTGCATGCACCATTCATTTTGGTTTCAAATTCAACAGGAGCAAGAATGTCGCATTCGCTTATCTTTCAAAGAAAGCATTTACAGGAAGCAGGATTGATGATGTAGGACAAATAACCCTGGATGAGTAAAAAGGGTAGACTTTGGAAGAAAGGGGAAGGATCCTCTCAATTGGGTAAGAAGAGAAGAAAGGGGAGAAATCACAGGTGAATTAGGAAATAGAAATATGGCTGGAGAAAGAGTAATGGTTCTCTGTATTCTGAAAGCTAGTCCCTTTATAACTTCTTTGCAGCCTTGTTGCATGTTTGCTTCAATTGGATGTTTGGGCTTACAGCCTTAGACACTGTAGAAAATTGGGGGGATCTTTTACTTAAGCTTTCCTAGTGTGGTTAATCTTTCATTTTCTGCAGTGATGGACTGACTGCTTTATTCATTTTATTTAGCGAAGCAATGTATAGTAGTCATGGCTCATGGGTGGATGCTCTATTTAAGCTGAGGAAGTCGTTTAGGCTATTGTTGAACAATCTGGTAATTGGTTTGTCTGTTTGTTGTTGTGTTGTCACTGATGGAGTTGTGATTCTGGGAGTGTGTTTGTAAGTTGCTCATGTTGACGTTTGTGTCAGCGATTGATTTTAGATGGTTAATGGTCAGTGTCTGTTTTGTATAAATGCATGTTCAAGCAATGAAATTGGGAGCAAATCCTAAATCAAATTCCCGTTTCTAGAATTGGGAACTATCAACTTGCTTAAAAAGTTAAATCCAGGAGTCCAAGGTTGCATGGAGTCCTATCAAGTGATCAGAGCAAATTTGATTCTGTGAACAATTCATAATATGGAATTCAATAATGACATGCAGAGTATGGGAATCAATAATGATGTGCAAAAATCACAACTGTGAAGAGTGGCTTGGTTATATCAAGTTTGATTTGTGTTATATGCATCTTGAATAAGATCAATCAGGAATCAAATAAGAGAGATGCTTCTGGTTCAACCATGGCCGAAGCATCAGATAGAAGGCATGGACATGAAACTTGACATTTTGCTTGAGAAGTTCCACTGCATCATAATCCGAAGCATAGGCCATAGGGAAGTCCAAATATTTGAGAATTATTTTGGAGGGATTCTAGCTGATCCGCAGCCAACAACGCAATCAGCTTAATCAACTGATCTGAATCTGTTGCAATGGATCCTGTTCGATTTGGTAGAGCTGAATCTGTCAAAATGAATTCCCATCATTGGACATCAGCCAAATCTAGCAATGTCATTTTCAGAGGCTGTGGAAGTTGAAGAAGGCCTCAATTTGGTGAAGCAAATCTTGCTGCCTGGCAGGAATGAGATTCCTATTTTCTTGAATGGAGATCGGTCGCCCTGGTTGCTTAGAGTTGAGTAGTTTTTCCCAAATTCAATAGTTTACTCTGATTCAGGTATCTATTGCCTTTTTTTCCTCCCTTTTTATATACCTTGATGGAGAAGCATTCAGTTGGTTTTATTGGTTTAAATGAGTCGGAGGAGTGATGGATTGTGCAATATTTTCAGGGGCCCTGAGTATTAGATTTGACATGGGAACTGTTGTGGAAGAGATGATGGGCTGTAAAGTATCATCAAAGAAACCTACCAACCACCACCATCTATCTAAACAAACCAACTGTTGATATGTCATCAATCTGTGTCAGCTTAACAGATATGCTTACACAATTATAAGTCTAACAACAACAGAAAAACTCTAACAAATATGCAATGCCTACCATTGCTTTGCCATAGCCTTAGCGAGTTCTTTGGCTTAATGGGTTATCTGTCTATCTATCCATGCTAACCAGGGTAAAACAACCCGGTCCTCTAGGTTGATATGAATTCCAGAACTTGTTGGAGCAGCAAGAATATTGCCCGCATAGCATTTTCAGGGAGAACGCCTATTGCTTGATCAGATACAGTTCCAAAATTTTCTGCATCTTGAACAAAACACACTCCAGTATCCATGCCTGGCATTACCCATCATGGTAGAACAACCTGCTCCTCCAGGTTGATAGGACATCTACAACTTGTTTGAGCAAAAAGAATATTTCCCACTTGTTTTTCAGCAAAAATGCTCGTTGCTTGATTGCATCCAGTTCCAAAACTTTTGTGCACCTTGAGCAGCTCACACTCCAATATCTGTTGAGTTCCCAAAAAATCTTCCCGTCTGGAAAATTTAAATTTAGTATGCTTTGCTTTCATGTAAAGGACTGGCGAACATTTGGCAGGTTCCTTAAACACAAGAAGGAGACTTCCATCCAGATATTTAGAAGTTAATGTTGTAAAGAAACTCATGAGGACCTCTTTTGTGCAGAAATTGATTCCACCATGGCCTTATTCTTTTACAGTTTTCAAGAAAGGTCCTCGAGTATTGGGTGGAACCATACCATCCTAATCATTGTGCTAAACTATTAGGTTTTGATTATGGGTGTCCATTTCAACTCTCTGAGCTTTCTTATTTTGCAAACTGTGAAGCACAGGCCCAACTTGTTGGTTGACACTCCAGTTGAGGTTCAGGTAATTACTAGATAGTGTGGAAAATGTAGTGTTTAGTCAGGGTTTAGGCAATATATTCTTAATAGCTGATATAACAAACGATGATCAAAACCCACTCAACATTTCTGAAAAGGTTGAGGGGTAATGGAGAAATCATCCACCATTACGGTTTCTCGTGGGCATGGTTTAGGTGATATAAACAAACAACAGCCAAAACCTACTCTTAAAATTTCTTATTAGATTTGAGGGGTCAAGGAGAAATCAGACACTCTTATAGTTTCTCATAGGCATTTTGAGAAAATAGATTCGCTTAGATTATATTTTAGGACATATTATACTTCCTTCTTAATAAAAAATTCTCCTTTTATATTATTAATTTGACAAATTGCGTTTAATTATTAATGGTACAATCTTTTATGTGAGCATGCAACACTCACCTATTCTAGCCAACCTTAAATCTTTTTTGCATAATCTAACTATTTTTCGTCATCAACCATATCTTCTCCATGAAAGAAAAAATTATGTATTTTATTTTTATTTATTATAGTGATATCGTTTTCACTCTTGCTGATGGTATTTACTTCCGTTACCTAGGTAAAACCCTTTTGTCACTATGTAAAAAGTTGTTAGTAATTTTTCATGGTGTTCCAACCTTCCACATCATAAACATGATAAACTCACATGAAAGGGCGCATTACTGTCTGCAGTATGGCCACTTAATTTCTAACATCTATCCATTTATTAGGGATTGATTATGTGCGATTAACTGCATGGAGGCAGCCATGTGGTCAATTGCATGGGAGCGCATATGATTTTTAAAAAAAAAAAAAATTTTACTTGTTGCTGGGTCCCATTTAGATATATTTATATAAATTTTTTTTAACAAATTAGACATCCACATGGGTTTTTGGTTTTTTTTTCATTTTAAAAAAAAATTCCCAAAAACTCATATTTATTTCTAAATTGTGGGTCCCATTTAGATATATTTATATAATTTTTTAAAAAAATTAGACTTATCCATTGGATTTTTTCTTTTTAAAAAATTCCAATAGCTCAAATTTGTCTAAATTTTTTTAAAAAGTTTTATGTAATATTTAAGTGGGGCCCATGAATGAGTAAAACTTTGCTTTTTTAAAAAAAAAAAAAAAAAAACCATGTGGACCCTCATGTGGTTAATCACATGGCTGCCTCCATGCGGTTACATGCGGTTAACCACATACTTTGCTTGTTACACTAAATACAAGTACAATTTAGTCATTTGAACCCTGCAGACAGTTTGATCATTGATCTGATCAGACCAACTGTAACCAATTTGCAGGAATTCAACCATCCAATCTATAACCCGGACAGATGATTGGAATTTTGAGGAGATGACTAAGTTGTGGGGGAAAATCCAAGGTTTCACCAGCGGGCTGGATGCTCTTATTCAGTCGCTGGCATTCTTTCTGTCATGGGTCATCACCATCATCCATAATGCATTAGATTAGTACATATATTGGTTCATTACATCAATGTAAGAACCTTGCCAGTAGAGTTTCTATCTTACTGCCGGTCCCAAGCCCGGGAAAAAAGCGAGGGTTGGCATGTCAGGCTGGCAGCCGGTGCCATTAAAAATCACCGCCACATCTCTTTATGGATTCTGAAAATATATTAAAAATTGTTAATGCTAGGGCGTTCCCTGTAAGCGACGCGCTGCAGCGGAGCCCGGCTGTAGTGAGAAATGAGCAAGGGTTGCTAGGGCGTTTCCCCAGAAGCGACGCGCTACATCGGAGCCCGGATGTAGTGAGAAATGGGCAAGGGTTGCTAGGGCGTCCCCCCGGAAGCGACGCGACACAACAACGTCCGGTTGTGACGAAAAGTCAACAAAGGTTCCCATGCCTTTATGGACGTGGTTTAGGGAAGAAGGTAATATCAAAACGCAATGTCCGTTTTGCCTCGTGGAATGTTGGGACTCTTTCAGGGAAAAGTATGGAAGTAGTAGATGTTATGAGAAAGAGAAAAATTAATATAGCATGTCTTCAAGAGACTAGGTGGAAAGGAGAGAAGGCTAAAGAGATTAATGGATTCAAATTATGGTATATAGGCAAGGATGATAATAGAAATGGTGTAGGGATAATAGTAGATAATAATTTCATAAATAAAGTTGTAGATGTCAATAGAGTAAATGATAGAATTATTCAAATAAAACTTGTATTAGGTGCAGAGGTTTTAAATGTGATTAGTGCTTATGCACCACAAGTAGGATTAGATGATAGAATCAAGAAACAATTTTGGGATGACTTAGATAGTATTATGCAAAGAACATCTAACCAAGAAAAAGTTGTGATAGGTGGAGATTTAAATGGACATGTAGGAAAAGAGAAGGTAGGATATGAGAGAAGTCATGGGGGCTTTGGTTTTGGAATAAGGAACGAAATGGGGAATGCCATTTTGGACTTTGCTATAGCATATGATTTGGTTATAGCTAATACCTTATTTCAAAAACGAGATGAACACTTAATAACTTTTAAGAGTGGGACCAATTCTAGCCAAATAGATTTCTTCCTTATAAGAAAATTGGATAGATCCCTTTGTATAAATTGTAAAATTATCCCAGGTGAGAGTTTAGCTATGCAGCATAGATTATTAGTGATGGATATATATACACAAAAAGAGTCAACAAAAACTAAAGACAATGTTATTCCAAAAATTAAATGGTGGAATTTAAAAGGAAACAACATAGAACTTTTTAGAAAAAGAATGATAAAAGAAGTTAAATGGGACACACAAGAAGATGGAGTAGAATCGATGTGGGATAAAATGACAATTAACATAAAAGAAGTAGGACAAAGTATTGTAGGTGTATATAAAAATCGTAGATCCCCACATAGAGAAACTTGGTGGTGGAATGAAGATGTCCAAAAAGCTATAAATGATAAACAAGAAAAGTTTAAGACATGGCAGGAAAATAAAAATGATGTCAACTTACAACAATACAAACTATCAAAAAAAGCTACTAAAAAAATTATTAGTGATGCTAAACACAAAGCTTATGAGAGCCTATATAACAGATTAGGAACTAGACAAGGTGAAAAAGATATTTTTAAGTTGGCTAAATTAAGAGAAAATAAGGGCAAAGATTTAACACATGTTAGATGTATTAAAAGTGAAGACCAAAGAGTTCTAGTCAAAGATGATAATATTAAGGAAAGATGGAAAACTTATTTTTATAGTTTACTAAATGATACCCTACACGAACAATTAACATTAGATGTTAGTCTAAATAGGGAAGAAAATAGGAATATCAGTTATTTCACAAAAATTCGAATATCTGAAGTAAAGGAAGCTCTAAGGAAAATGAAAACAGGAAAAGCTTTAGGCCCAGATAATATACCAATTGAGACATGGAAGTGCATGGGAGATGTAGGTGCAACATGGTTAACAAATCTTTTTAACAAGATTATAAAAACGAAGTTAATGCCAAGTGAATGGAGGAAAAGCATTATAGTTCCAATTTATAAAAATAAGGGAGATATTCAAAATTGTGCAAATTATCGTGGAATAAAATTAATGAGTCATACTATGAAATTATGGGAAAGAGTAATTGAACATAGACTAAGACGGGAAACTAATATATCTGAAAATCAATTTGGTTTTATGCCAGGAAGATCAACTATTGAAGCTATTTTCTTACTTAGACAACTATTTGAAAAGTATAGGGAGAAGAAAAAGAACTTATACATGATTTTTATTGATTTAGAAAAAGCTTATGATCGAGTACTAAGAAAGTTAATATGGCAAGTGATGAGGAAAAAAGGAATTAATGACAGATACATTGATATTATTAAAGATATGTATGAGGGGGCTGTTACAAATGTGAGAACCATTAGTGGAGATACTAATGTCTTCCCAGTTAAAATAGGTTTACATCAAGGCTCAGCCTTGAGTCCTTACCTTTTTACCTTAGTAATAGATGAAATTACTAGACATCTCCAAGAAGAAGTACCTTGGTGTATGTTATTTGCAGATGACATCGTTCTAATAGATGAAAGTAAATAGATGAAAGTAAAGAAGGACTAAATTTAAAATTGAATAGGTGGGTAGATGCTCTAGAATCTAATGGTTTTAGAATTAGTCGCACAAAAACTGAATATATGAAATGCAATTTTAATAATAGTGAGAACCCGGATGATGAACCAATTAAGATTTTAGATCAAACAGTAACAAAAACTAATCACTTTCGGTACTTAGGATCAATAGTTCAAGAGAACGGGGAAATCGAGAAAGATATAATACATAGAATTCAAGCAGGATGGAAGAAATGGAGAAGTGCGTCAGGAATTTTATGTGACCGTCGAGTTCCAATCAAATTAAAAGGAAAATTTTATAAGACTGCGATTAGACCTGCTATGCTTTATGGGGCAGAATGTTGGGCAGTTAAAGAGCAACATATACAAAAAATGAGCGTAGCGGAAATGAGAATGTTAAGGTGGATGAGTGGTAAAACAAGAAAAGATAAAATTAGGAATGAAATAATTCGAGAAAACTTAAAAGTGAGACCAATTAATGATAAAATGAGAGAAAATAGATTAAGATGGTTTGGTCATGTTAAAAGGAGGCCTGAAGTAGCACCGGTTAGGAAAACAGAGTTTATCCAAGTAGAAGGTGGTAGAAGAATGAGAGGAAGACCCAAAAAAACATGGATGGAAGTAATTAAACAAGATTTAAAAATATTACATATTACTGAAAATTTAGTCTTAAACCGCCAAGAATGGCGTAACAGAATCCATGCAGCCGACCCCACATAGGTGGGAAATGGCTTATGATGATGATGATGACATCAATGTAAGGAAAATTTGCTTTCTCTTCAGGAACCATGAAATCAGAGCTTGGATTACATCAATGGATGTTAGTGCAAATCCTGTGAACCTTGTAGATAGTTTGACACTTGATCTGCACCTGTAAATCCTCACACACAAGGACAACTATGACTAAACTTGTGGATAGCCATCCAATCTGCGACATCATATGGACTGTTGGGAATTTTGAAAAGATGCTTATCAGGTGTAGCAGAAGTCGAATTTGTCCCCTGTGGGTAGGATGGTCCGCTTCAGTTGCTGAAATTTCCATGTTGCCATTGGTCAGTTGCATTTTTGAATTATATCAAAGGGTTATCAGTGTATTGCTTCAGTGCTAAGCAAAATCTGCTAGTTCTCCAAGAATTTTTCTGAGCATCATGTGGAATTTTTCTTGTACATCATGAGGAAAAAAAAAAAAAAACTGGATGATTTGAGTGAATCTGCCTGAATTTTTTTTTTTGTGGTCTTCCAAACTGCAGGCAACCTTGCATACAACTCACCACTTATATGTGTGGTTGTGTGTATGGTAAACATTCTAGCCAGCAAAGTCTGTATTTTGACAGCTGATACAATGTGCATGTATCTTTGAGTCAATCATGTACAACGACTGCTTACCAGCCGAAACTTTGGAAAAGTAGGAGCAAATTCATTTTGCTCATGATTTCTTTTTAATTATCTACGAATTGAACTAGGGAGGCTAAAGTTTCTAAAGAGCTCCATCTGCTGATGACAGGTACTTCAAACGAAGTGCTTTTGAAATAGGCAAGCACTGTGATACGTGAATATATAACAATTTGGACCAATGAGAGCAAGCATAGAAGCTGCTGCCTCAGAAGGACATCCTTATCCATTCTAATGAGCAAACAACCTCATAGAGTTTCCTTTCTGGAACAAATGCGGTGAATTTTTTTTTTTCCTTCTCTTCTTGCTTGTAAAGCAATTAAACAGAAATTTTCCCTTAGGTAATTGCTCCAAAAAACTATTGGACTGGTGGGCCCTGGGTATGGTCGCACTTCCCAGCTAGTGATGGCTGATGGACATGATCATGACAGATATTCAAGCTGCGACTTGGCTAAGTTGAGAACTTGAAATCATGGAAGAAAAATAATCGAGTAATTAAATGTTTAATGTAGTTTTTTATTACTGTTGTCGTGTATTCCCCGTGTGGCAGGTGAACTCATATGGTGGTTTGCATCATTGCAATATAACCCAAATCCTTCAGGTGTTGTTCAGAACTACCAAATAAAATGGCTTCAATCACCCTGGGTAAACCTTGCAACACACACACAGCTTGGCTATTTATTTTCTTTTTTCTTTTTTAATATATAATATATTTTGTACTTTTTTTCTCCTGTTCTTTTGTTTCTATGGCAATCAGTTACTTTCTGGATTACATTAGCTGTTTGTCCAAGCAATTCCTATTTTTTAAAAAAAGAATTCTGACTCCATAGGATTCCCACGAATGAGTTCAGTCTACAGGGGGACCCATTTTCCAACTGTTCCACTGATTACGAAAAGATGTCTTGTTTAACTTTATTCCAGCCTTTGACCCAACACAAACATTTTGCTCTCCCATTCTTGGCTGTTCTGATCCTTTTCAATGTTTATCATTGACTCTCTAGATTCTGTAAATCAGCTCAATCTTGGGTGGACTGTAATACTCCCCGTTGCAAAGAATTTCTCCATCTGGGCCATTCATCTTTGTTCATGTACCACACATGTTTGTTGAAAAGCCAATCCACCAATAAGTGACTTTCAGCTGATAACGTCAATGGTTTTGCACATTGAATGAGTTGGGCATGGTCAACTTGAGATGCCATTCGTACCAAGGGGTACGGTTGTGGTACCTGGCTTTCCCCGAAATTTCCGCAGAATCTGACTTCAAAAATGGTTGCGTTCCCACGGTGGGTAGCCTTCTAAATCTGGAACAGTCCGCTATCACATGGAATGGACCTGTTCAAATCAATTTTCTTATAGCCCTACAATCCCATTTCTCAGATTCTTCCCTCATCTTTATCTCTCTCCGATGGCAGCTAGCACACGTGTTACATACTTGTACCTGCATTTGCATTTTCCCTGTAATTGCCCCGATCTCTCTCTCTCACCGGAAAAGGACATGTTTGTCCAGACTTCCGGATGAAGATTTTTCGTTTTAGGGTGTGTTTGGATATTATTAGAACTTTGTAAACATCAATTATTTTATTTTTAATCATTTTTTTCTCATTTTCCTATATAACTATCTTAATTTTCAATCATTTTTGCACAACTACTCATGCAGCTAACTTATCTATTTTAACTTCATTCTTTTTACTTCACATTTCTGGTTTTGTGTTTGGGACGCTTGTTGCATCCCAAAACTGGCTGGCTCTAACTACTATAAGAACATTTTCAAAGTTGAAACCGGTGTGTTGGAGTGGTGGGTCGAGGAAGAAACGTGTGGCCTGCCCGCATAACCATGTGCGGCGCCCACCCCATCAATCCTTCCAGACGACAAATGAAATGAAGAATAACCGACCTTATCTGTTGGCTGATGCTGTCTTTGATGGACGGCAGACGGACATGCTAAGCATTTAATAGATGTAGCAAATCATGTTAGCTTTCCATCCGCCCTCTTCCTACCTTCCTCACTAGAGGAACAAGGTAGGTGATTGGCCCTGGAACGTGGACAACCACTAATCTTAGGTCTGCCACTATGGGTGTGACTCGGGCTCATCAAATTCAAACTTTCTTTAACCATGATACTAACATTATCTATAAAATTTTAATCTTATTTATAAAACCTAACTATTAATCCTATTTATCAAAATCAAGTTCTGGGTTAACGAAATTTTTTTGATTTAAAAGAAAATTTAAAACTGTATATGAATATACACAATAATAAATCATGTAAGTAACAATAATAGTACCTAAAAAAAAAACTTAAAATTATATATGAATGTACTGCTACTACTACTACAACAACAACAACAACAAATAATCATGTAAGTAACAATAATGGTACGTAGTCTAGATGCATTTTTTTTTAAAAATAGTATTATATAATATATTTCTAGAGCAAAATTTAACCTTTCAAAGCAAGACAAAGAAAGAAAATTAATAAACTTAAAGAGTAAATAATATAAATATAAAGATTGATGTAAATGAAAATAATAATCGCAAAATGACAAATATGTATTTAAAGATAAATATTAAAACACATGGATACGAAGATACATCATTTAGATATTATGTGTATATATTAAATATAAAAAGGAAAAATAAGGCTTGGGTTTGCATGAACTCTTAATCCCATTTCAATTGGGTTCCTCGAAATCTAAAATGGTAAGTATAAACTCAGTAAATTTCTTAGTGTGGCGGGCTGAGTTCAGACTCAATCATACAAAGTTGCACTCATATTTGTGACGTTCAGGTAAACCGGAACGGTAAAATTTTAGAGTGCGGTAGGCCGGGTTCAGGCTCAGTCATGCCAAGTCGCACTCCTATTTGTGACGCTCAGGTAAACCGGTCAACCCTCATCTATCAATCTTATTTCTTTCGGCCCAAGGGGTGCCTTATCAACCGTCCAAAATTCGGGGCCCACTGAGATGGATGATTGAGAAGTGGGGGTTGGCGAGAAAAGGAAAGGCCCAGGTAAGAAGCAGAGGAGGGATGCAATGCTGACGGGAAAATGACGGAGGAGGGCCGGGCCATAGGCGGACAGTCAGAAAAGTCGAAGGCCACGTCAGCGAGTCGAGGCAATGGCGACGCCCTGATTGTTTGACTTTTCGCCATTGAGATTCGGTCAACAACCTTCCCTCCCTCCCCTTCCATTTTATTTTATTTTATTTTATTTTAATAATTCTATGCGTCTGCTTCCCCAGCAAAGCCTGCATCCGCAGCCCACCCCCCACAAAATCTGCAACATCCGCCCACCCAAGCTTCGTTTAGTCATAAAAAGCTGCTGCTGCTCCTGCCCAAACAAAGAACGCTTTTTGAGTTTTGACAAAGAAGTAAAATTAAAAGTGCAGTTTTTTTGTATGGAGGAGTTTCAACGCATTAGGCTGGAAAAAACATATTTATTTATTTTGTGAAATTTTTTTATAAAACTTTTAATCTAATTATATTTAATTTACAAATCAAGTTTTACTATTTTTAAAAATATGTATATATTTTTATTTTTAAAAATAAAGAGATTTTAGTTCTTTTGAAATGGCTAAAATGCTCCTATTTTTAAAAATAAAAAATATACATACATCTTCAACCATGATAAAACTTAATATACAAATTGAATATACATAAATTAAAGGCTCGCTCAGTAATATAAAGATTTGTGGGATTTTGGAATGGTGCGGAGGATGGAAAAGAGAATATTTTAATAAATATGTAATTGATACTAAATAATAAGGCTAGAGTTGGACTAAACACGACAGTTAAAAGGAAAAACGATTAGAATATAGAAATGTAGTTAAAATAAATGAGAAGATATGACTAAGGCAAGAATCGGGAGAGCCAGACCACTTTAAAAAAGACAAAACTTGGATATGAGACTTATTCTGGTCGTTATTAATCATCGTGAAGAGGTCTTTTTTTTTATTGTGAAAAATTAGGTATGCTTAGAATTGATAGTCTATTTAGTGGGTAAGATGGAAGTTTTTAAATTTAGCCCATATAGTTGGAACTTGGACAGAAGTAGCGAGTAAATCTGAAATTAACCTTTTTTTTATTTATTTTAACACATATAATACCGTTATTTTTTCCAGTGCCCCTTTAAATCTTTAATTTCTGAACACACAATCTCTCCTCGTCGAAATCGAATTCCATGGGACGCTTACAAACATACCCAAAAGCTTTCAAGTCGATGGCAGATGGCACAGATAATTGTGGAGGACAGTGCACCATAGAAGAATGGCCCCGAGGGGTCAAAACTCGAACAAATCCAAGATAGAGAGGCAGGCAGCCACCATACTTGACCAGCTGCTAACCCCATCCCATGTGGTGCACCGCTAACGTGTCCGTACCCTTTTTTCGGGGATTACTGACACCCAAAAAACGCGGCCATGCGCCGGTGGCATCTTCCACAACATCTGACACTCCCAGCCCTCCTGCTCCCGCTGCTGCTTGCCGCCGAAAGAAATTCCGTCCCACGCACCCGTCTATACGGCAGAGTTGTTGCCATTGTAATTTTTGTGGTCGGTAACATTGACATTTCATCTAGAAGGATGTTGGCCACCGTACAAAAATTCACATATATATGCACTGGGCATTCTTCTCTATTTTGTCATGCGATTATGATCAGACATGGAATATCTCTGCAAATAACCCTGGAATGCAATGACTAGAGTACCTTTTAAGTGGTCCGTAGGACTACTGGTTGCATCAGTGTCGATAAACATCTTGTGGTTTTGGAAAGACCCGCACAAGTGGCTCCAATGTCTGTAGGACTAACAATTAATAACTCCCGAAGAAATTGACTTTGAAGTTCGAACCAGCAAAACAACCATTAGCAGCTTTGGATATGGGCATTGTTTAATCCGTGGCCTTGGCATCGCCATTCTTGATTTCTTCCTTGGTGGGTCAATTTGGAGTCACTTAGTTAATTCCCAATTGACTTGGGTGGTCCTCCCTATCAATTTCAATGATGTTGCCAAGGGAGGAGCATCCCGAGGGACGCACCTCAAGTTCAACCGCTGTTCTATTGGCTGGGCGGACTTCGGATTGGAATGCAGCCAGATAAAAATGGCGTGTATTTTGGTGTCTGCAAGACCTTTCGAGGAAGACATGCTCGCTTCCCTCCCCATCTTAGTCACAGCTAAAAACATGGAATCCGAGAACATGATGGATGATGGGCGGGTGAAATCTGAAGAAGTTCGAGAAACAGATGTCCTTCTGATTTGTGGACGCGGCCCACCTTTCGTTGATGTACGTATGGCAGCATAAATTGGTGGTCGTGTACGCTCATCTCTCTGCCGTTTTTTTAGCGTCTGGGAGGGCTGCTGACAACACGGTTGTGAAATATTCTGCTGAGGACAAAACATCAACCACTCTCCTTGTCTCCCCAATTCAACTCCTGAAATTATCTAAAATGATTTGAAATTTACCACCATACTCTTTCCCTCTTGCATGCTCCGCTTGTCTTATGTAAGTGTAACTATTGAGCCCAAAACGGCGACTAATAATAACATCAACACATTTCTTTCTCCTTTCCCTTAGTTAATCCGTTGTGTATTTCTACTTTTTCAAAATTTATTCATCTGCGTGTAGAAAAGAGGGTAAATGAATTCTTAAAGATTTTTGGATCCTTTGAGTATTCCTACCTTCTAAAAATTTATTCCTTTGCGTTTAGAAAGAGGTAAAAAAAAATATATATTAAATATTTTTTGGAAAAGTGACTATGTCGTAATATATATATAGGTATAATCATTCGTAATAAAGAAAATAAAATAAAATAAACAGGCTATGTAATAGGAGTAGTCGTTACTGAAAAACGGTTCATTTTATGAAAAGATATATTTTATGATTAAAATATACCAATTATATCAAGCGAAATTGGAGAAAAAAATGTGTAATAGACTAGTAGTTTCAAAAAATTGTAAAGAAAATTTTAAAAGCGAAAGAGACTACTGCGATAGAGGTAATAATTAGAATATAAGAAAGGCATGAAAAATGTGATTAATTGTAAAAATAATAAAAAATAGATAACTACTATCTAAAATCACTTCATAAGGCATGTAAGGAGTCAGTGAACTTTTTTCAACACTTTAGCCCGCTAGCAGCATACGTAATTTTTTTTAAAAAAATTAAAATTATTAACAGGACAAATCATATAAGGAGCCTAATTATATATATTATAATTTATTTTAGTTAATATACAATATTCGTTTATTTTATCATTAATTACATTTTTTATTTTTTCTTTATGAACATATTTTCCTAAGTACATTTAATGTTTTCATAAAAAAAGTTTACATTTTACAATCCTTTCACATTTTTTTGTATTTTTTAAAAATCAAATTTTTAATGAGTAAAAATAGCTTAAATGATCCTCAAATGGATATTTTTTTAAAAATAAAATAAATATGTAAAAATGTTGTATTAAACAAAATTAGGAAGACATTTATTTCAAACCTTTTCTTCGTAAAGTTTTTTCTTTTTTTCCGTTCACCGAAATACACTTGGGACAAAGGAAAATTAAGAAATTTTGGGACAAGCCCAATAATTAAATATAATTTGATTTGCTAATATAAAAATTATTAAGCTCAGATATCATACTATATTAAAAATCTCAAATCTACATTTATTATGACAATATTATCAAGACCTATCAATGCAAAATGCATTAAAAAAGTTATATATATTTTTTTAATTAGTATATATTTTACATACATCTCAACACATATCATACTGAAGACTCCCTCAAATAAATCTAGAAACAGCTCCACCAAAAAAATAGAAAGACAACTTCCAACAACCCACCGAGGAGCAGCTGCTCCTGCACATCATTTTTTTGGTGGAAATCCCAAAACGGGACGGGCAGCCGGTGGCTCGGTTGGTAAAAAAAAGTAGTATTTTTCATGCTTGAACAATCAAATAAAATCTATAGTTTACACGCGACTCACTTGTTATCGATGCACGTACTGGTTGCCCTGTAACAAAGTAATGCTTCTGGCAAGCCGTGTAACTAATAACAAATTAATACCTCTGGGCACGCCTAGTAAATTCTCTTATAATTAATTCACGATAAAATAATAAATATTATATTTTAACTTAAAATATATCGTAATATATATAATCATGCTCAATTCACACTAAAATAAATAAATATTATATTTTAACTTAAAATACAATATATATCTGCCGAATAAAGTGCTGGCTTTTTTACCCCTTCTACCGGACGCCAAACAGACCCGAACTCGTACACGACAAAAATGCGCCAACATGTAAAAACAACTTACGCACCGGTGTCACCTCCAATTCCGGTAGCTGTAGAAGATTCGGACCGGAGATGTGCGGACAATAATACCATTTGGGCATGATGTACTAGACATGGGCCACGGCAACTAGACGAGCAAAACAATTACAATGATGAGCTGATGATAAAGAGTGTTTCGCGTAATTAATCCATGCTTCAGGTGCGACTCTCTGTCATTACAAGACACAGAGTCAGAGACATTTTCACCTAAGCACTCCATAAAACAACGAATCGTAAGTCGCCAAGTTTTTGTTCCCTGGTTAAATAATAATTACCGGCCTGGGAATTGCTGTTAAGAGTAAAAACACGTGAATCCAATGGAATAGAATGCAATGCAATGAGACGATAGCTTAACAGCGAAAGGATGAAATCTTTGAAAAGGCATATAAACACGAAAGATAAATTCCAGTGCGCTGAGGAATTTGTTACAGAAAACAGCCCCCGCAAACCCAAACAAATTACACAACCCGCCACGACTCGAGGGTCGGAAAGCTGGAGAAGCTCTCAAAGTCCAAACCCGAGCATTCCGACGACGGCGCGAACGCCACCTGCGCTGCCGCCTGCGGCGCCGGCGCCATCATCTGCTGGTGGTGGTCAAGCAAGAAAGCTGAAGTGTCGAGCGTCGGAAGGCAACCCGGCATGCGGCTACCCACACGCTGCGGCTCCGGCTTCAGGATCGGGGCGACCGGTAGCTGCGGGTTGCCGAAGCGCGTCCCCGTCACCTGCTGCACCATCTGCCGAAAATTGGAGGGATCGGCGGTGATGAAGGTGGTGGGCGAGCGCTTGATGGCCCTGGACTTACGCTTCGTTATCTTGCCGGAGGAGGATGGAATTGTGTTGCGAGAGCGTTTGGGAGCTGATTCGGGGTCGGAGCCGGAGGCCTGGGCGGAGCCAGCAGGTTCGGGCTTGACGGTGAAGGTGGGGGAGGGGATGAGGGTGGTCGTGGTGGGACTAACCAGGTCGGTTTCTCTGCAGAGGGATTTCTGTAGGGCTTTGGTGAGGGCGTCGGTATCTCGAGCAAAGGCCTCGGAAATCCAAGTGTCAGGGAATGATGTGCGGAACGGCCATGCATCGAGGCTCGACAGATTATCAGACGACGCCATTGGCCTTCAACGTGTTTGTCAAAATGCTAGCAGGGAAAACGAGAGAGAGAGAGAGTACTTTCCGCTGCTAAAAATCTTGGTCGTGCAATGACCGGAAACTCCAGCTCCAACGTGGAGGAAAAAGCTCAAAAACAGAGCAAAATTGGCAGTGGGTGTCAAGCGCGGAAATCGAGAAAAGAGACCAAGGGTTTTTTATCAGCAACAGCAATTACTCGTCAGAAAAAGAACAGATCTCCGTAGTCATTCAAGATTTTGCAAAAAACAGCCCCAGAAACCACGCCGCCGACTAGAACACCGCAGTAGCTGTGGGGCGCTAATACCTCTGATGACAGGCAAAAACTAGCAGAATTTTACAACGGAATTTCTCAACGAATCAGAAACCAGGGAGCAAGCGAGCGCGAGAGCTCCAATATCGACAAAAACAGATGAAAATAGGAGGGGATTCAAGTCACTCAATCAGCAGCTGTGAGACAGAACAAACATTCGGTCTGAAAAGCAGTGCAATATGCAATATGGAAGGATCGATGAAATGAACGCGTTCAATCACTGCAAAAATGCAACTGCTGGAGCGACTGCTAGGCCTCCACTGCTTGTGAGAGAGGAAGAACGACGGAGGAAGTGAGAGAAGCGGGGAAAGAAATGAGAAGCGACTCCTGGTTCGCCTCTCCAGTCTCTATAAATAAGGCGGTGGTCGAAGAGAAACCGCGTCTCTCGGACCACGTGTCATCTTTTTTTCCGTACACTTTTAACTCCGGTTTGCCCATATGGTTAGCAGAACAGCAGCTCGCTTGCGCGCGCGCTCTCTCTCTCTACATCCCCCGTTCGCACCCCACTGCCCATAGGCCCCAGATTCTCTGATCATCGTCGGATCATCTTTATAATAACTTGACGGTTAGAATTCATTTTTAAATATTTTGGCCATGATGAACGGTTGAGATACAATGTGCGTTTTCGGTGTACCCCAGCCGGGGAGCTGCGCCAGATCTCACAGTCGTCAGAGGGACGTTGACGGTCAATCCGTGTCATGGGCGGAGTCGACGCGTTCAACTGCGGCCTAAAATTACGATTTTGGCATCTTCCTCGCGGTCGACCCGACGGTGGTCCTGCCTCCCTAAGAACACGTATCCCTTCATGGCCATTCCACGTTCCCATTCTGTCCCGTCGCCGGATCCCCACCGTCCATCCAAGGCAAAACTCGCACCAAACCATTCAATAAATGCATAGCACAGGCACGTTGGCAACGGAAGCCGCGCATCCCTAACACGTTGCGGACGGTAGCATGACCGTCCGCTACATGCCTCTCTGGCTCTTTCTTCTCCACCGTCCATCTCCGTGCTCAGCTCGGAAGATGGACGGACAATGCTCCCGCGTGCAGAAAATCTGCGGATGGCCAGAAACGCAGATACGCCCACGTTGCGCACCGCACGGGCCGCACCAGCCCGCGCTCATACGCTCCTCTAGAACAAGCCGAGTCTTGCTGGCCAAGAAACCGAGAGTCTTGCCGTCTTACAACGTGGCTGCGTTGGCATGGGATGGGACATGTTTCACAAGACAGTTATTTACTCTATTAATAATTATATTTTTTATTTTTATTCTTACATTTAAATTATTTTTCTTAGAATAATTATAATTATTTCAACTTTATTTTTATTATTTTAGGAATAAATTTTTTGATGAAAAGATTTCAAATTGACAGAAAATGATATGATATAGCGGAGGTAATGATAAAGCGTAAAAAAAAAAATTAAAATAGATACAGTAGTTGTCTAAAAATAATTGAAAAGCAAAGTATTTTATATAGAAAAATGTGAAAAAATAATTAAAAAATATAATGATTATGAAAAGCCAAAAATTTCTGATTGATATTTTTTTGCCCAACCAAACATACGATATATTAATTATACTAATTACATAAATTTTAAAATATTTTATTTTTCACCGGCAGCCTTATCCCACATTCCTAAAAAAAAATATATCAATACATGCCCCCAAGCGGAAAAAAGAAAGCAAGACACGCACGACTTCTGGATTCGCGCCAATTGCAATACAGTATTACAGTTGCACGTCGTGTTAGCGATTAGATAATGATCATAAAGAGATGGAGATCATAAATTTTCGTTGGATTAGCTGAGGTTGGGCCCACGTAGAGGTGTCCGTTTGGGAGGGATTTGAGAGGGGAGTGGGATGGATGGTGACATGGATGGAATTAATGGTGGAATTGATTGATTGATTGAGCTTTGTTGAAGTAATGTGGGAAGCAGAGCGGGAGAGATGAATTGGAACGGTATGGGGTGCCTGGGCATGCTCAGGCAGTCTGATCTCAAACGCAAAGCGCGCCAGCAGTGACGTAGGATATCCACGTGGAGCCAAGAGAAAAGTGACGTGTGTATCTACGGTTTGGAGGGTGCAGATTAGGTTGGAGCTGAGCTGACAGTTGATGGAGATGGGATGCATCCGCCGAAAGCTCTCCTCTTCCCTGCTCTTCTCGTTTATCTCAGCAGCCTGGCGCGCAAAGTTATTCTCCCGCTCGGCTTTCTCCTCCGCGTCAGCCCACGCGACGGCTCAACCAAGCCGATTTTTCTCCGTGTGCGGAAGGATTCATGAGATTCAAAGGGTGGAGGTGGGGTGCCGCTTTTTTTACGTCATCAAACTAATATTTTGATGACCTGATATAAGCATGGTTAGATATTACCCAACTTCAATAAAGATCTGAGTAAATCAACTACGGCTCAAACCACATTGCATATATTCATTTATTAAAACTCTGAGCATAAATTTTCAATTTTATTCTCATTTTTTCAAAATTCGCAAATTGCTTAAGATTATCTATAATCTAATTTAATTGTCATAGTTATTTTTATAGTAATTAATATTTAAGTTTGATACAAATAAGTTTTTAGATTGAATAAAGATTTAAAAATTAAAATTTTCAAAACTGACTTGTACTGTTAATATAGAATATTGATTCAAGTATTGAATTAAATTTTCAATGACATATGTTTTGTTAACTTATTTCAATAAATTTGTTACATAATTGTATTATTTGTGTATCATAATATTTTTGGTACAATCATTAGTGTTTTAATATGTATATGAATTCTTAAAATTAATATCCTTGAGCCGCATTTTCTACTCAATTCATCCCTTTGATACCAATTTGAAATTTATTACAAAATATATTAAAGAAGTTTGAGGTCGAACTAAACCTTGTCATGACTTAATATAAAAAAAAAAATTAAAAGTAGAGTTCTGTTTGAACAAATCCAACGGATCGACCCCAATTCACACCAATATAATTCAAGAAGCTTCGATGAAATAGAAAATTAGGATGAGAGATGTAAAAATGTGTGTGTATATATATACTAGAAATTGAAAAAATATTTTGATAGTAAGAAATTCTATCCCATGTACCTCCCGTTTCATTTGGAAAATAACCAATTTCACCATTTCATTTCATTTCATTTGCGCTTACCTGTATGAATGTGTAGACGCTCCATTTAATCATGAAGATGATAAGCACATGGAGATTGGAGATAATGTAGGACTTGGAAGCGCCATGTAGAGCTGACAAGAACTATCCCTAGTTTAATAGTATATTTGGCATTGTATAAAATTTTTGAAATAAAAGATTTTGGTATGAAATTTTTTAAAATGAAAGAAATTATGTCATTTGATATAAGTAATAATGAAAAGTAAATATAATAAAATTAAACTAAATAAAGTAGCTCTATGAGTGGTTGTAGAGAAGTGATTAAAAAACATGATAAGTGTCTGGAAATATGTTTTAAATTAATAAAAATAAAGTATTTATGGATAGTAAACAAATTTTAAATTAAAATTTTTTCTTAATTGTCAAAACACATGGGACGAGAATGGGATAGGATGAGATGTCACATTTTTCAATACACTTTTGACCATTTACGTTACACTTTTATCTATTCTAAATGCACATTTACTTATTTCTAATACATCTTTACCCATTCTGGTGCATTTCCATCCTAAATTCTCATGTCATCTCATTCCTTCTTTGAACTATCCTTGAATTTGCATTTATGTAATTGTTTGATATTTATTTGCATATTAACATTGTTGAATGTATTAATTTTAAAGTTGCATATTCAATATTTAAAATGCCTAAAATATCATTACTATATGGATAAATAATTTTATAAAATATTATTACATTATAGTATATCTATGGATGGATCTAAACATTAATATATATTAAGTAAATGTGGTCCTACATATCTTTGAATTAGAAACTTAATTTTTCAACTAAATAAATTATGTTAAATATAATGAATTGAGTGAATGTTTGAATTAACTATAAAGGTACAAAAATGGATAAAGTTACATAAAATCACTCAAGACTAATCTCACATGTATGGCATGAAAATAGCATATAACATTTTATTTTATCTTTATTCTTGCAGGGCCCCGTCCACTACAATGGATAGTAAAATAGGACATTGATTATGCTCGTCAGTAACGTTAATTTGTATCCCATAAATATAAAATGTGTATATAAAAAAAAAGCTAGTGATCTGTGATCATGATTTAAAATATCCAGTGCACATCATTGTAATATATATGTGCAAATATTATTTTGAGTTGGGAAAATTACTTCTGTACCCATAATTCTTAAAATACTTACAACATTTTAAAAATTTCTTTTATACCCATAATATTTTACCATAAATTCTTATTATACACAGGCACTCAAAATAACTACTGACTAAGCCTTAGTGGTACCAAGTCATGCCCCATGAGCTAGATGTCTTAGAAATTCATAGTGACTTTATTCTCTCCGATTTCTGCGGGAGCGTTCACCGATTCGGATATTTATGATACCCATGTAGTTTGACCATGACGTGGTACGTGAGTATATTTGCAATTGAGTCAGTTACTACATGATTTCTCACATTAATTTGCTATTGCTGCACATATAAAGAAATTTTTATGCTCATATGTCAGCCCATGGTAGTGCAATTATACACGTGCTAAAGAATCATAATATGAAATCCGTCCTACCCGTTGGATTTAGAACGGCGAAACCCTTGGTATAAGGAAAATATTTGAGGGCAAACGGTTACACCTAAATTTCTAATGTAATATTGTGTTTTTCTTCTCTGATCAACATGTAATATTGTGATTTAAGCTCATTATGATGCTTTAGACACATAAAATACTATTAAATCCCGCACATTTAAAATAAGCCAAAAAAATTTTCACTATTGTGACTGCAGGACACTTAAATGTCCAATAAGGAAACCTTCCAACTTTAGCTGCACCAAATGAATTTTTTTTTTGGATCAACTATTTCTCAGGAACATCATATTGTAATTCGGGATTGTGGATAGCATGTAAAGAAGTGTGGTCACCGTTATTAGATTTATTTTTTCCTACCTTTTGCAAAGAACATAGAGCATCTATGTCATGGCCCACCATACACGGCAAACAGCCCATTCACCTGTCACTCTAAAGGCCACCCAAGAGAACATGATTAGATTTCTCAGTTGCATCGTTTTTAAACCAGTGGCCCACGAATCATGTTTTTTCCCTTTACACGTGTGCAAAAGTGGCGCACGTAAATTAATGATCCTTCTTTTTTGTTTATCTTTGGGTAATTTTCAAGTACGTCCAAAGAGATTGTTCATAATTGCAAATGCACTCCAATTGTTTTGAAAATAACAAATGACCCCATATAATTTGCAACTAGTTGCAAGCGCATCCATTATTTTAAATTCTTCAAAAAATAATTAAAAAATCTAAAATTCTCCTCATTAATGCTTCGACTAGATATTTTAGTATCACGAATTTTCAAAATGAAAAAAAATAGGTCTGGTTGAAATATTCACGATGAATAAATCGAAACTTTTGGGGGCAATCTTGGGATTTTAGTTTTTCAAAATTTTCATGATAAAAATATAATAGATGGGCATACGTGCAAATTGTTGCAAACTATGAAAAATAATTTGCAATTTTCAAAACTATAAGGATATATTTTTATTCATAAGTATTAAAAAACAAAAAGGTTATATGCGCGAGTAACTTTTTTTCTTTTGTTTTCTTCTTTCCTGGCCTTACCCATATCTGATACGTATGCATGACTCATGCTGAGGTTTGCACCCCTAAAGCCGTAGCCAGCTCAAACGGCTACAAGCGAAGCTGCGGAAAACGCCAGTATCGTACACCGTAGGAGCAGCTTCTTGCATTAGGCCTTGCGCGAGCGGGCCACTAAAAACGATCTGGAACGTTGATCTTTCTCACTCACTGAGGCATATGATCCATATACTTTTATTTTGAGCCATTGAATTATAAGAAATACAGCTTTCCAACTGATCCTATCCATGCAGAATTTACGGCGCCGGAGCCATTGCTTGCAATCCAGAATTTCCTTTTAAGGATCTCGAGTAGAAATGGTGTGGCCCACCATTACAACGGCTTGGATCAGGAGCAGAAGGAATCGGAACAAAAGTGGAGGACGGTGGACAATACAAACTCCTCGTGATTAGAAAATTGCCCATGAATGAAAAGCAATCTTTTTTAAATTACAGCCGCTTATCTGAACAGATCTTGGTGGGCCATCGACCCACCTAAAGAAAAGCACAAAGACACGGCATTCAATTTTTGTGCTTTTCTCTTGGGTAGCGAACTAGGCCGTGACAGCCTACATGTTACCCTCTTCGGCAAAGCACACTACAGAATGACACGTGTACTTTTCTACGGTGGGCCATGCGGAAGCCGCGTGATGAACCCTGAGGATGTGCGGTGGAACGCAGGAACTCGGAAACATGCCGTTTTTCGGAATCTTATTTTGTCTAGGTTCGGTCTGTGGTGGATGCTGCCTAACTTTTTGGGTCTGAGGCTAAATACGCCCGGTGCACTTGCACCGATTGCATTTAACTTGTTTTTAAATGTTTTTTTAAAAAACTATATAACTGTTAATCTAAGTGTATTTAATATTTGTATTAATTTTTATCATTTTTGAAATATTTTAGATATTTATTTTTATTTTTAAAAATCAGTGGCATTTTAGGTAATTTAAAATTATTAAAATGCCAATTATTTTTAAAAATAAAAGATAAATATCTAAAATATTTTGAAAACGATAAAAATTGATACGCACTTTAAATACATTTAGATTAACGGTTGCATAAAATAATTTTCAAACAAATTTAAAAAAAGGGTTAAAACACACAAATGCACTGAAGCTAAGAGCACCAGGTGCACTGTATCAGCATCCCAACTTTTATGATTAAGTTGGTTGCATTAATATCTATTTTAATTAATATTTTATCTGTACTTTTATTTCTGTTTCATATTTTTTCCGATAAAATACACGTCATTATCATCAAGTGGGTCACACCCTAAGTCAGCAATTAGATTGCATTAAAAAATCATTACGTAAGATACTATGTATACAAATATCTAGCCCATGATGTGATACGCAAATGGTCTCAACGTATTCTAAAGTTGTGTATTGATTTGTCACGGTTTTTATTTTTTTGCTCTAGTGTGCATATGCTTATTTTTTAAATTTTTTATAAAACTATTAAACTAAGTATATTTAATATATGTATCAATTTTTACCATTTTTGAAAATTTTTAGATATTTTTTCGAAATTTTAAAAATACTAGCATTCCATTGATTTTTAAAAATTCGAAAAAAGTCTAAAAGTCTTCAAAAATAGTAAAAATTGATACACATATTAAATACAATTAGATTAACCATTGTATAAAAATATTTCAAAAAAATATAAAAACTTGGATATATGCACCTGGGAGCATTGAAACTCAACAGTAACTAGGAAAAGACCCCCCACTTCTGAAAGTGGCTCTACCCACGAAAGGGCTCCGCTTTTGAAAGTAGCGCTAACATCGAAAAGGTCTCTTCCATATAAAATTCTCCATTTTTTAATATTTTAGTGATTGATATAAAATTTATTTCATCTAATGTATTTAACATAATTTATTTTGCCAAAAATCAATTTTAGAAATGAAAAAAATGTAATCACTACATAATTAATTCATTAACTTTTGAAATTTTTCATTTTCATTTTCATGATCATCATACTAAATATATCTAAAATAGATAAGTAGATACATGGAAAGATATGAAGAAATAATTATAAAGTAATGTATGTTTGGTAGACCGCATGAGTGAAAAACTACTTTCTCACTTCTCTCATGTACATTTTCTAAAACTGAATTTAACTACCTTACTTTTTCTATCTTTATTTTTATATTTCAATTAGTTTATCACATAATTACCGCATTTATACCTATTTACCCCTCTCACGTCATATTGCTTACACGCTTTTCAAAAAAATTTTCCTTCGCCACTTCCCTGCATGCTCTTATTTTTATTTATTTTAAAATAGACAATTACACTATAATTTAAAAAATCTTCGAAATCCATAGTATCATGAATTTTTGGAATATTTTGAATGTACCTATGCACTATAGTAAATTTTGATAATAGCAGAAATCGAACCCATATATGCTATATATGATGGGTCATAATAGTGAGATTGAAGCTACTTGAAAACTAAAAAGGATCGAGCAGTTGGCTGGCACTGTCCCAGTTGAAGCCCGTGCGTGGAAATGGAACGGGCTAGTGTAAGCATCTAGAAGCTAATGATTCACACGAATCACACCTAGGGGTGCAACTTGGTACCGGGTCGGTCCGAACCCGCCCGACCCGACCCGGTATCAAAACCAAAAATGGGTTTTATTTTTAAAAATTTTTTCAAAATAGACCCGGTTTCAACCCGACCCGTAGAAACCCGAAACCAAAACCGGGTTCGCACCAACCCGGTACCAAAACCCGACCCGGTCCGAACCCGATGTAGTTTATATAATTTTTTCATCAATTATACATGTTTTTTTGTAATATTAATCTATATATATACATGTTTTAGGCATTACTAACTCTAATTTAGACAAATCACCTTTTTCTTTATTACCAAAGCATGCTTGAGGTAACTTAATTTCTAGGATAATTTTTTATGATTATTATCTTCTTATTGTTAACAGTTGTATGCATTTTTTTCGTCTAGGTTGATGCATATTATTTTCAAATATGTAAATCGAGGAGGAAGAACTTGACATTAGAAATGCAGATGAAAATCAAGGGAGAAATTACTTGGAAGTCTTCGAATAGTTTTTTAGTTTTTTTGGAAACTTTAGAGACATGAACTCATTTGAAATTTGAATTTGTTTAAAAGTAGATGTAAACTTATTTAAACTTGAGATTTGTTTATATTTTCATTTTAAATTTGGATTGCACTTAAATTAGATTGGAATGTTGAACCATTATGCTTAATGTATTTAGATTTAGTTACTTTGAATAACTGTTATGTAGATTATGTTTGAATTTGAGTCGGTATGATAAATCTATTTCATATTATGCTTTCTATTAGCATGAGAAATCTGTTAGTTTGAATTTCAGATTGTAATATAAATTTGATTCATATTTTAAGTTTATTGGTATGAAAAGTGATCAATTTTTACTTTAGCAATTTGTATGATAAATATTTAGTTTGAATTCAATTTCAGCAATTTTTACGATAATGTTTAGTTTCAACTACAAAGTTGGTATGATATGTTCATTTTCTATTTGGTATACTTGAGTCATTTCCATTAGCTATTAAATAGAAATGACCAACTAGTCATAAAACTAACTAATTTGTCATTTATTTGTGTCTATAGGGTGCTGAAAAATTGCTTGCAGAGTTCATTCAAAGAATATTGCAGAATTCAGCATGATGTTGCAGAATTCTTTGAAAGTATGTTGCAGAATTTAGCGTGAGACTTTACTTCATAAACACATATATGTATATTTCAATAATTTTCTTTTAAATTACAACTGAATTTGGAAAAAAATAGTTTATTGGTAACCCGAATTCTAACCCGAAACCAAACCAAAACCGATGCGAACCCGACCCGAACCCGGTCCGAACCCGAGTTACATTCTTAGGGTTTGGGTTTGGGTTTACTCCAACCCGGTTGACTTAGGGTTTGGGTTCACTCCAACCCGGTATAACCCGACCCGAGTTGCACCCCTAATCACACCAGCCGTCCTTTTACTAAATTTTTTATGGGCATCCGCCTGCGTCCCCACCACGGCACAGACAACGGATTAAGATCATTGCTTGCTTGCAGACTTGCAGTTGAGCTGATCTGCTAGGGCTGGACGGACCATGCACGGGGACGTTTGCTGATGTGTAAAATTATAGGATTACGGGGAATAGTAAAAAATGAAAAGAAAAATGTTTTAAGAAATATGAAATTAATAGGAAATGATAAGAATATAGTTGAAATAAATAATATTATTATATGTAGCTGGTAAGAAAAACGATTAGAATATACAAATAAAGTAAAAAAAATAATGTGATTAATAGAGCAATGATTAGTCTTGAAAAACCAAATTCAATAATTTCACACACGTGCACGTTGACAAAAGCGATTCTTCTTCCGTGAGAGGTAGCACCTCAACATGTGTATGTTTACCCTACGGCTAATATAGCCGCATGATTCGGATCATTTCCTTTGCATATGTGTACTTATTTTCTAGTGATATTGAAGGAGTCCGATTCAGTGCTCCCAGGAGCGTGCAGTGCTGCATACTCCCGGGCGCATACATATATATATATATATATATATTTTTTTTTGAAAATATTTTCATAAAAATGTTAGCCAAAGTGTATTTAACATATATATCAATTTTTACCATTTTTGGAGATTTTTAGATATTTATTTTTTATTTTTGAAAATCAGTGGCATTTTAGTAATTTAAAATTACGTAAAATGCCACTGATTTTCAAAAATAAAAAATAAATACCTAAAATACTCCAAAAATGGTAAAAATTTACACACAGATTAAATACACTTGGGCTAACATGTTTATGAAAATATTTTCAAAAAAAAGTAAAAAAATATATATGTATGCGCCCGGGAGCATGCAGCACTGTACGCTCCCGGGAGCACTGAATCGGTGTCCGATATTGAATTCGATTGCCGGCAACGCACCGGTTGGGTAAAGGTTTGTTGGCAAAATTCCATCACCAATATTTTACCAACTTTTATTGAAATTGAAGTATTTTTTAAGAGTTATAACACTTTTACACATGACCCCGACACTTTCAAAACTTGTAAAAGTACCAGCAACATAGAGTATGCATAATCAAACAAGCCCTAATCATGAATCAGAGCCTTGATTAGAAGGTTGATGAGTGGTCATTCAAAAGTAAATATTGTTATATATTAAGAAATGGGAGATTATAAGAAGAGCAAATAAAATAATATTAGAAATGCGATAAGTTTTATTTGGAATGAGAAATCTCATCTCATTTCATTCATTCAATGGCATGATTGCGAACAAAATCATATCGAATTAATTAATTAACTTCATCTTCAGAGCAATTCTCATTTTTAATCTAAAGACTCAATAGTAAGAGGTAAAAAGTGAGAAAATTTTATAAGAAAAATTTTGAAAATTGAGAGTATGATTTAGTGTAATAATTATAAATAAAGATTAAAATGGATTGGTTACTTTGTGAAAAAAGATATGAAAATGGTTGAAAGGCAAAAACAATAATAAAAATTGTCAAATTATATTAAAAAGTGTCCATAAGGAAGTGGGAAAAAATTTTCTTTTATTACATGCCAAAGAAACGCTAAGAAGAGTGCGTTTCGAATCCAAAAAAGAATTGGTAGAAAATTTTTTGAAATAAATAAGATAATAGTATATTGTAATAGTGATAACATTAGAAGTGATGTGAATAAAGTTGAAAGAGATGTGGTAATTATATAGAAAATGCAAAGAAGTGATGGTAAAATGGGATAATTATAACAAAGTGGGTGAAAAAGTCGTAATCTTATTTTTTAAAAAACCAAACCCACCCTAGAAAACTGTTATATACTTTTCATTTTCACCAGAAGTAAATAAGGTTAATTATTTTCATATTTGTTAATTACTTGCAGCAAATGCAGTATATAATGGGGCGATCGGTTAAATAATTAGAAAAATGGTTACAGGCCCAAATCATGGCCAAAGAGATGAAGAGCGTGTTTGGGGGGTCACTTGCCAGTTGGAAGGTGGAAGAGGGTCAATCATAAGTTAGCGTCAGGCTCTAAAATCGGGGCGGGGCCCCATATTTTTTGTCATTCATGATGTAATCCATCAGCCAGTTGTTATTAGGTGGGCCCCAGTCAATTCGATGGGATCCACGAGAGGGATTTATTTTTTCATCGTCATCTTGTTCTAATCCGATATATCTAGGCTTATATTTCAGTTATTGGGTTTTTAATCAAATGCGCACATACTGCAACGTAATTATCAAGTAGTCTTATGTAAATTGGTCTCATTTGGTCATGAAATTAACATCTACATCACCCATTGTATTTAGAATTATTTACTTTAAAAGTATATCAATTTTCATCCGCATCAAACATCTGTACGAGATTTATCTTAAAATGGTATAAAATTAACGTAATAAAATAATTTAACATAAATAGCAATTTTAAAATTGTATTTTTAATATTTAAGCTGTTAAAAATATTTTTTATATAATAAATGATTATATAAAATATTATTATATTTTAATACATATAAAACCTATTTTACAGCTAACTGCAGTCAAACTGCACCACGTCATATCACTTTATTTATTTATTTTATATATAAGATGGCATTACTTTCGTCGAAGACTCGTCATTTTTAGGTGGAGGCCTGTCCTTTTAGCTGGGCTGGCTCCGACTCTTATGAGCGCTTGTTTGGTAGCTAGCTTGACTTTTCATGAACCGTACCGATGACGTGAATTATACTGAAAATTTTGAATGCTTGGCTCCCTGCATGATAATCCCCATTGACCCTAATCCTTTCTCCAGGTGATCAAAAGAGGGAAAAAAAAAAACAAAGAAAAATTGTCCCCTTTTATGTACGCGTCAGAGACTCGTGGATTCAACTTCATTTTATTACCCGAATCAAACTAAGAAAATTAAAAGCTTTTCGGTTTTTCATGATGAATATATTCTAGCCTTGTTTCATTCAAATTCGTTATATGTTGAGCACACCGTGCCATATAAAATGCTAAAAAATATTATAACTGGTGCATTGAAGAAAAACGTGGAAGAATGCGTATACGGCATGACTATAGGAAGGCTTCATGTTAGTGTTTGCGTGGGTTAATATCTATATATATATATATATACACACACATGCATACATCATGATGTATTTTAGGATAAATATATTTTTCTAAGTGTGTTTAATCCGTATGCCAAATTTTTTCATTTTATAATATTTTTATATTTTTATTTTTATTTTTAAAAATCATCAATTTCCAGGGCATTTAAGTCATTTTACCCCTTAAAAAATAATTTTTAAAACCTTTTATGCGCATAGAGATTCACTAAAGATGTTAATAATAAAACTTTAAAATTGATATTTAAGTTAAATTATTTTATTACATTGATTTTTTACTACTTTAAAATGGGATTGATACACGTGCTTGACTTTCATGAAAATTGATATGCAATTAAAGTAAATATTTTAAATATAATGAAAACATTAAATATTAATTTCATGATCAAGTGTGCCCCATTTTGCAGTGGACTATATTATAATTTATGAGGATATTTGGTAATTGATTTTTTAAAAATATTTGGTAATAGAATATTTAAAAATTGTGTAATTGGTAGGAAATGATAAAGGTAAAGTTGGAATAATTAGGATTGTTGAAAGGAAAAATGATTGAAATATAAGATTAAAAGTGAAAAAATATGATTATTAATGAAGTAATCATTAACATTGGGAAATGTGCCCCCACCACCCTACCATGCCACCTCATACATGGACGTTACCAAACGTCCCCTATATTGCATTCTCTCAACACTTAAAAATTTTCCATGTATGTATAGAATAAAATTAGGTTAAACCGAAATAGTAAATTTCTTTAAGAGTGTGATCAGAAAGTGATAAAAGTTTTTGATGAAAAATTTTTTGACGTAAAAATTTTTAGACTAAAATTAATGTAACATGATAGTGCTAATAATGAAGAGTAAAGAGAAGCTGAAATAGAAGTTAGTTGTATAAATAGGTATGTAGAAAGAATTGAAAAGTAGAGTAATTATATAAAAAATATAAAGAAATAATTAAAAAATAGAATAGTTATAGAAAGGAAAAGTTCTAATTTTAAAAAAGGAAAATATGTTTGTTTAACAACAGAAGTTTTCAAATTGGGGTATTCATTTACCCTAAAAACTTTTCAAATTAAAAATTTCGATATAAAATTTTTACTCTTAATTACCCTTTCTTAAATTATTTCATCAATTCTTCTTATACAACTACCCTATTTTTCAATTATCTTTACACAACTACTCATATATTTAACCTATCTATTTTAACTTTCTCTTTACTATTCATTATTACCCATGTTATATTATATTATTTTCTCTAATTTTAAAATCTTTTATACAAATTCTATCATTTTCTAAACGCACCCTAAAACTTTTCAATTAAAAAATTTTTACTCTTCATAACTATCTTATTTTAATTATTTTTCATATCTTTTTATACAACTATCCTATTTTTTAATCATTTCTACATAACTACCAAGATAACTAACTTATCTATTTTTATATTAAAAAACTTATATATTTTAATTTTATTATCTTTATTCCTCATAATTACCCCATTATATGATATTATTTTTTATTTAAAAAACTTTTACATTAAAAAATTTTCATCAAATTTTTTTATCACTTTCCAAACATATTATAAACTATTATGTTCCGTTGATTTTGGACTTGAAATGGATGGGGCTCGCTTCCGTAGTAATTTATTTGGATAAAACTTGGTGGACTAATTAAAACAATAATTTTAAATAAAATGGGTGGGGACAAATATTGATTTTGATTTAATTATCTTGGTACGGCTATCCAAACAGTTATTTGAATCATCTCATACGTGATAGGCTACATAGAAGCTAGACTCAAGCGTGAACCTTTTTGGAGATCATTTCATTAGATGGAATAGGATGTATTTTCGGTGATTTGCAAATATATAAACTTAATTTGACCATAATTGCAAATATATTCATATAGTTTTCAAAATTACAAATAACTTCCATATAGGTTGACTACAATTACAAATATATCCCTATTGTTATGGTTCCGTTACTGTACGGTTACGACATGTATATATTTGAATTACCCACATAATTGACATATATTTACAAATATACCCATATTGTAATGGCACAGTAACGACACCATAACGCTATTATAACGACGTGAGTATATATTTAATTATAGTCAAAATATGCGGGAGTTAGTTGTGATTTTTGAAACTATGTGAGTATATTTACAAGTATAGTGAAACTAAGTAGGTATATCTACAAATTACTTATACATTATTTATTCTAAAAAATTGTTCCTATTTCAATATGATCTTCATTTTTTAATATATTATAATTTTACTTTCCACATTTTCAATACTATTTTTTTATTGTCAATATAATTTTTCATTTTTTAATACACAAAGCTCCTTCTCATCTCTTAATAAAAATCCCACCCCTTTACATCGGAATGGAATGATCATGAATGGGCACCTATGAAAAAAGTGCTGTAATGCTTTAACAGGCATGTCCAATTTGTCGTAAAAATATACAAGGTAAAATGTTCACTTGGAATTGGTTCAAGGTTCAAGGGGACCTTTACTTGCAATTTTTTAATTAAAACTGTTCCATCCATTACATTACCTGACTGAAATTGATCGGGTGATGCAGGAACAAAGTTCAACTCTCTCGATTTGTTAAATATATGTATCACTTCACTTACATGTGACACCTATTGTAATGAGTACTCATCTTTGGAACTTGATAAGATGCTTTCTTCAGTTATCATACCTAGTTGCATTTAGTTAGGAATATGTTAATTTTATTTTTTTAAAATCTAAATAGAGGCTAACGCCCTAATCCGGATATAAACCACAGGCCTCACATACACGCTCTTCTGCAAATTGATGTCAATCACATGGCCATTAAAGAGTTAACTATATTGATTTTATTTAAAAAAGAAGCACAAGTGGTGTTATGGAACCCCATCAATTTTTTCCTTTTTTATGGCTACTTCGTTTATTATATTTAATATTATTTGTTTAAGTAGGAGATAAAGTTTCATCCAAACTAAAGATGTGCATGATCATGTTTGCTTAAAACATATATTTATGTGTAAATTACAAAAAATATTTAGATTCATATTAAAATATGATAATACTTTATAAAATTATTTATATACATAGTAATGATATTTTTGAAATATTTGGGTGTCGAAAATACAATTTTAAAATTAATATTCAGCATCAAATTCAAATATTTTGCTTATATATACACACACGCTCGCACTTTATATTAATGCTTCACATATGTATTGCTTAAAAATCTGCTTCACTGTAACATGCATATAATTCTATCATTTTATATAATCGATACCCCAAGTATATATATATTCGTCAACCTTACCACTTGTATATAATTAATTATTATATTTTATTTTAATTCACTTTATTCTTAATACGATGTTGCTTTATTTTATGTTACTTTTCACACCCTGCTTTTCTTTTTTTCTCACTCTCTTTTTACTCCCGTTTCAAAGTATTCAGACCCATGAAGGACATTCCCTCCCGACAATCCAACCAAAGATGCAATGGCGCCACGAAATGAAAATTTAAATACTGCAGAGAAGCAACTTTTTACACTGTATAGTCCATAAACCGTCCGATCCAACGCGTTAAACTATCATTGCAGTAGACTTTTTTTTGTAGGCTGTCCATGTCGTGGGGCCATATATATATTCGTTAAAGAAAATTAAAAATACGTTGGGTTTTGGACTATGCACATTCTGGAATGCGTGAAGATGCATACAACCGGTTATTGCGGTATGATGATCCTAACAATGGTATTTTATTTAGTGGTGCAACGCTGTTGGGTTCGGTTGTTAGTATATTCCATCTTTATCTTATTTGTAAATCACCTATCTTGCTCTATTTATATGCAGATTTTATTTTAATTGGCCTATGTTATCCATTTTAAGGTTGGTTTGGTTCGATTCCACTTTCTAAATCTGTTTTTTCAATATTCTGAAGAGCAATATATAATTATATATATTCAAATGAATATGCGTTGCTTCAGCGCTATGAGTGACGCTGGTAAGCACAGGTCGTGAGTTCGACCGTTCGGTCCCCCGTTGTATGGGTATGTCCCCTGGTTGTGAGAGTGCTATTTGGTTCCTTTATGTTGTAAAGATTATGTATATATTGATTTATAATATCAAATGACTTGCTGTATATATATATATATATATATATATATATATATGAATCAAAAAATGAATGTGTGTCAACAAAACAGTATGATCAGTAATATAACTTACAAAATAACATATAATCATATATATCAAAACAAAAAATGTTAACTAATACTAATTTTATTTTTATCCTTTTTTATGATTATTTTTTCTACTTAGCATACACAATAGTGTAATTTTATATTCATCAAAATATAAATGCTACTTACCGACTTCGGTACCCATACTTGTCGGTTCTGTATACTTATGCTATATATCCTGTTTTATCTTATTCGGGAGGGTAGGTAATTTGTTTGCCTATACATATCCACAAGTAATTATTCCTATCTTTCTGGCATCAAATTAGGGTCAAGTAGATGGGTATTGAAACTCTGCCTTAAGGCATGTTTGGTAATTGAGATATATGATTTTTCTCTCCCATACATATTCTTCCATAAATGATTTAACTACCCAATAACCTGATTTTTTTATATTTATCATTTTATTCAAATTATTTTTTTATAGCTACTTTATTTGTTCTATCTTTATCCCTATTACTTCATATCAATTATACATTTTTAAAATATTTACTTTTCTATTTCCCACACCATCTCAAAATCCCACCAAAATTCACATTTCTAAACATCATCTTAATTGCTCCCCTAAATTCTTATTTAACTAAGTAAAACCTTATGTATTTTGCATTTAATTTTTTGTTTTTTCATTTTTACTTATATAGTTATATTCGAGTGCATTCGGCTCATATACTAAAATTTATCAATTTTAATTGAGACATTTGAGCTTATAATCATGTTTTTTTTTACAAAAATTGCATTTATATCGATGATTTGAAATTTAATGCAAATATAGCTATGGATTTTTAGGATATTTGCAATTATGTTTATGGCAAGTGTTAATCTCTTATTTTTTTAGAAAAATGCTTTTTTGATAAATCCAAATAAGCCATTGTATTTATTAATGTAACTTTAGTTAATATACTAAAAATTACTTTGATTAGATAATTTGGCATACCATAATCAATTTTAAAATAATTTATATCATGATCTCTCACCCGTTAACCAATCAAGTTTTTTATATATTAACTAAATTTACATCAATAAACAAAACGGACGATTTGGATTGATAAAAAAGCATCTCATTTTTCAAAAACTAAGAAATTAACACTTGTCATGAGCAAAACTACATGCATGTAGTTTTAGAATTCATAGGCATTTTGCAATAAATATAAATGAAATTTGTATAAAAACATAGGTATAAGCCAGATGCCTCTTTTTAATTATTACATATATTTTTTACATAATTTTAAAAATAAAAAATTTCTACCAATCTCCCACTCAACTGTATGTGAAAAGTAATAATTTTTATTTTTAAGATTTCGAAAAATATATACAAAAATTTACAAATGATAAAATTTGATATATACATAAACACGAAAAAATTAAAAGAAAAATACATGAAGTTGTTACTTAGCTAAGTAGAACAACCCATCAGGATACATGCATGTAACAACAACAATTAAATCCAGGCCCATGACTCTTTGACTCGTGGACTTGAATCGGTCTTGGTGGTTAATTAATGACGTTAGGAAAATCTCACAATCATGCACATGGATATGATGATTAGATGCTTTTAACTTAATTGCTTGCCATCAAATATCATCCAGGTAGGCAAGTACTCCCAAGGTTCATTGCATTTTGGAGCAAATTCCCATCTCGTACGTGTAGAAAGGGTTGGGAAAAAAGAATATAAGATGATTAATGAAGAATGATTACAGCTAGAATACATCATTTTTAGTTTTTGGCGACGGGGGAGGAATTAATGCTGCAAAGAGGAGGAATCTTCCATTCAGCAGTTCCCACCGTCCATGGTAACTATCACAAAAAAATGATGTTTTTGTTTTATTTCAAGAGCTCATCCTACATATATTTTAAAATTATAATTTAGCATATTATAATTTAGCATAATCCCTGTGAAAATCATATAAATCAAGTGGTGTTAATTAAAAATACGATAGAACCAGAGATACCAACGCAAATGAGGCAAGTCTCCAACCTATGCCTTCGTTACAAGTTGTAGGATTTATATTATATGAAATCTTATATTCATTTATTTTATCGAGATGAGGCTAAATTTTTTTTTATGTTGTTAATAGTATTGAATATCATTTTTAGGACAATGATCAAATACAAAGAGACTCTATTTAATTTTTTAAAATTTTTTCATTTTTATACAAACATACATGCATTTAGTTCTTTATCGTTTTTAGATTTTTGTATTCTTTTTTCAAAAATATATAGTTTTAAATCAGCAGTTAATAGAGTGAAAACTGCTGAATTTTAACATTTTATAAAAGACATATTAAAAATATAAAACGATAAATATTGGTATATAAATTAAATACACATGAGTCGACATCAAAATAGAAAATAAAAAAAGATGCCAAAGCAATGTGTGTTGGATCATTGTCCCTTTTTATGTGCCAAACGTATAACTTTTACTTATTTAGCATCATATTGATCTTTTATTTATATGATCTTCGTGCAAATGACATTTGAAGTAATATATAAAGTGCAATTTTTTAATATAATCAAAATGTACAGCCTCCGGATCTATCCCTCCGCGCGTGGAGCCATGCATGTGGCAGCCATTAACGATCTGCGCGCATGTGTCTTTTGAGGGAAAACGAATAATAGGTGGAACTAGCTAGTCCTAATCCTAGCCAGCGCGTGGGGATTCAGGTAGAAAAAATTGTCCGTGAGTAGGGCCCACCTCCGGAAAATAGAATACGAACTTTTAAAATAGGAAATCACCGATCGCCATCTTCAATAGAGGCAGGACTCTTTCCTAATCCCACTAATCTCATGCTGGCCTTCAATCCACTTTTCAAATAAGTATAAACTCTCTCTCTTTTCCATTTCAAATTTAGACTGTGTTTTGGAAGTGATAAAAATGTTGAATTAAAAGTTTTTGATGTGAAAAATTTTGAATCGATAGAAAATGATGTGATATATAAGATAATGATAAAGAATAAAGATAACAAAATTAAAATATTTAGGTTAGTGATATAGGTAGTTGAATAGAAATGATCCAAATGCAGAGTTGTTATATAAAAAGATGTGAAGAAATAATTACAAAATAAAATAACTATAGAGAGTGAAAAATTTTATATTAAAGGTGTGTTTAGGAAGTAATAAAATTTCTAGATAAAAAAATTTTTGATGTAAAAGTTTTTAAATTGAAAGAAAATGATATGATATGATAGAAATAATGATAAGGAATCAAGAAAATAAAGTTCAAATAAATAGATTAATTGTATTAGTAATTATGTAGAAATGATTGAAGTAAAATTGTTGTACAGGAAAATCGAAAAAATTAATTAAAAAATAGGATGTTATGAAGAATGAAAAGTTTTAGGAGACGTTTGGAAGGTTAAAGTTTGTGGGAACGTGGGAAATAATGGAAAATTGAAAAGAGAATATTTTGATAAATGTGTGACTAATATAAAATGAGAAACGTAAAATTATAATAAATAGAGTTATTAAAGGATAGTTGGTAGAAAATATGATCCAAATATAGGAGTAAAATTAAAAAAAAAAGATTGTTGAGTGGATTAATGATTGATTTTGGGCACCGTGCTCCCACTTTCTCCTTCCCATCCCACTCATGCATTTTCCCTAACGTTTTCTTAGATTAAAATTTTTTTATGTTAAACAAACATGCCTTTAAAAAATTTTATTTGAAAATTTTAGTTATAGTTTTCTAAATTATCAAGCTCTCTCTACTTTATAGTTGTCAGGGGCGGTAAAGAGAGTGTCTAATAATAACAAGTGAAGACTAGCAAAGAGAAAAATAGAGAAATTTTTTGAAAGAGGTAAATATAAAAGAATGATTGAAAATGTAGATGTTAATGAGAAAAGCAAGGTATCAAGATAATTAAAATCTCAAGTCACAAAAACAAAAGTGGAGAAAGGGATAAAACAGAAAAAAATTCTCGATGCCAAACACATGCTTAATTGGTGAAGATTGAAATTATCATCCAGATATTCTTGTAAGTTGAAACTCAACCGCTATAAGCCAATAGAAAAGTTTATATTTAATTTTAGGGGTTTTTCTTACATGAAAATGGATGTAAGTCTTGAAAATGGGAGCATTTGGATCCCAAGAAGGGCTATCAGTTGTATCTTCAGATAGCTTGCCGAGGATAGAGATGGGGATAGACCGGTTCTTTTTATTCTCTTCTGCCGGACCGTGATACCTGAGAAATCAACTTAGGGAGGGTGGAGAATAGCCAAACATTGGGAATGTATTAGAGTGGTGCAGGTCCTACAGAGATTGCTATGAAGAAGCATAACAGCTGGGTGGGCCTAGATGGACAAAACCAAAGGAAGGAAGTTTCAAGATAAGCGTGGGGTTTTCTGATGCTTTTACCATGGAAGAAGCTCAAGCTATCAAAACTGCAGCTTGATAATCTGGAAATGGAGAGCAATTCATTGTTACTGATTCATTTTCTGAATGAGGATCGCGAAATTATCAACAGCATTTGTGATTATCCAGGAGACAAAGGGACTAGCAAGAAGTATCAAAATCATCACATTTTGTCATGTTCTTTTGCTGCAAATAGCGTAGAAGGTTGTTCAACGTGGTGGGCGAACCCGCCAATTTTTCTTGTAAATGTTTTGTATATAGACTTATCAGTTAATTAGTAAATATATTTTCTCTCCAAAAGTCTTGCATATTTTCATATTTTTATTTAGACCCAAGTCATATATTGTATTCTAAATTTATTTAGTCTAAATAAAATTAAATTAATTAAAATTTTTATAATATATTATTTAAGGAAATCTCGTGCTTTTGTGTTCTTTGTGAATACTATACAAATTCAATTAAAATAATTTTTTGAATCATAAAGTATCAATGAAGAATATGATGCGCGATTTAGATTAAAAATAAATAAATATATATGTAAAAAATCTTGTGGTAAAAATTGAAACCAATTACATGGAATTGATGCAAATTCCAAACACAAATAAAACAATATTATTTATCTTTTCAAGTTTTGCACTATTATATATTACGAGGACGCTTCTATGGAACTCATTCTCTATATAATTCCATCCATTTTAAATTTTATGATGATTGATGAAAATTCACATTATCTACTATATTTATCATTATTAATGTTATTATAGAAACCTTTTTATTTATTTAATATCATTGTATATATGGACCTCGTCTATAAATATGTAAAATTAACGTCATAAAATAATTTAATACTAAATTTAAATTTTAATTAGTATTTTCAGCATTTAACTGTCTAAAATATTATTACTAAGTAGATAAATAATCCTTTGAAGTATCATTATATTTTAATATATATGAGAATGGATCTAAGCATTTTCCTCATTTTATATATGAATATATCTATTTTTGAGTAATATAGCATATACACATATTGAATTTATATAAAACTTAGTCTTCTAACTAAGTAAATGATATTAAATATAATGAATAGATTGAATTTTGTATAAAACATCAACATTCAAAAAATAAACGAAGTTAAATATAAAATCAGTTCTATGTAATCCTATTATAAAGAAGGGTTGTTTTCATTTCAATTTGATCTATGTAATCCTATTATAAAGAAGGGTTGTTTTCATTTCAATTTGATCTAGTTTTGATAACTCGGTTAACCAATTCAAACCATGGGGCCGGTCATATGAAATTAATTGAAAATTCTGAGTAAAAATTTTTCGAATTAAGAAAAAATAATATGATTGATAAGGGTAATAATGAGGAGTAAAACAAATAAAGTTAGTATAGATATATTCGTTGTATAAGCGGTTTTATAAAAATAATTGAAAGATAAGATAGTAGTACGAGAAAACATGAAAAATAATTAAAAAATGGAATGATTATGGAGATTTAAAAGTTTTAGATCGAAATTTTTTTATGTTAAATGAACATGCTCCATAATTGTTGTATTTGTACAAGTGAGGTAGATTGACTAGTTTTGACATGTTACAAAGGTTAACTAAGTTTAAACTAGTTAAACTTTTCCTGGGTATTTACGTATATGTCCCTCGGGCTTGGAAAATCTGCCCTTTTGACCCTTAAGTTTTACGTTTGTCTGTCTGGTTCAATGACGCCCTAGCATTTTGAAATTTTTAAGCATGAAATTATAAAAATCCTTGTTAATAATTTTATTCAAACAATTCACTCGTGAGAAATAATATTGCAAAGTTAAACAAGTTGATTTAAGATATTTGTTTGAGAGATTAGGACCTAGGAGGGCATTTCGTCATGAAAATATTAACAATGCTTGATTCTATTGTTCCATCTAGAAATTGACTTTATAATATCTTTGTTTTTTTGTTATAAATCAATGACGCCCAAGTTACCATCCATTTTACTTGAATTGATAATAACTAACTTACGTTAGCACCGGAACAGACCAACGCTTCCCAAATAGAAGACAATACTCCAACTAAGGATTCAGGGTGTGTTTGGGAATAGGTTAAACTTTTGATGAAAAGTTGTATAGAGTAGAAGTTGTCAAATGATGTGATATGCTAGGGGCAATGATGAGGAATAAATAAGATAAAATTGAAATAGATAAGTAGTTGTGTAGAAATGATTGAAAAGTAGGATAGTTGTAAAGAAAAATGTGAAGAAATGATTAAAAAATAGGGTAGTTGTGGAGAGTGAAAAGTTTTAGATTGAAAAGTTTTAACTTGACAACTTTTTCTTAATAACAAACACACCCTCAATCTTTGACCTGCCAGCACAAACGATGGGAATAGTGCCAACGAGGAAAATACTAGCAATGTTAGGGCTTCAGTTAATATTAAGGCAATGCAAAAAATTTCTCAACTCAAAACTTCTTAATCTAAAACTTTTTAGTATCTACAATTATTTTATTTTTAATTTTTTTACATATTTTTATGCAACTTTCCTATTTTTTAATCATTTATACATAACGATCCATATAATTAACCTATCTATTTTTAACTTTATTCGCTTTATTTTTTAATTGTTATCTCTATCATATCATATCATTTTCTTTCACTTCAAGAACCTTTACATTAAAATTTTTTTCATCCAAGAGTGTGTTTGGAAAGTGAAAAAACTTTTGTATGAAAAGTTTTTGATGCAAAAGTTGCTAAAATAAAAAACAATTATGTGATATAATTGAGGTAACGATGAGAAGTAAAGAGAATAAAGTCAAAACAGATAGGTTAGTTGTATAAGTGGTTGTGTAGAAATAACTGAAAAGTAGGATAATTATAAAAGAAGATGTGAAAAATGATTAAAAAATAAAGTAGATAGAGAGAGTAAAAAATTTTGGATTGAAAATTTTTTACTTAACATGTTCGGGGTTGACTGTAAGCACCTGGGGGCATGCAGCCTTAGTGCATCTCATGCATTTCACCCAATTTTTGGTAATTTTTTTAAAATTTTTTTATACAATTGTTAATCTAGGTGTATTTAATATGTATATTAATTTTTACTATTTTTGGAGACTTTTAAATATTTATTTTTGATTTTTTAAAATCAATGGCATTTTCATAATGTCACTGATTTTAAAAAATAAAAAACAAATATTTAAAAGTCTCCAAAAATGGTAAAAATTTATACGCACGTTAAATACATCTAAATTAACAACCGTATAAAGTTTTTTCAAAAAAATATAAAAAATGAGTTTTTGCACCTAGGTGCACCGAAGCTAAGTACACCTAAATGCACTGTATCATGACTCGACATGTTTTGTTCATTAATAAACATATCCTAAAAGTTTTATCATTCCCTAAAGACAACCTAGAAGTGTAAATTTTTGCAAATCTGAAGGAAGCAAACCGATTTGAGGGCACTCGAAAGTCGAAGAAGTTGGGTGGGACTCATCTCATGTATCCATTCTGCAATTGGGTCATTGTTTCATGTTGGACCCATGATAAACAATCTATATCAGATATCTGAAACAAAGCCTACTTCTCGTGATGGGTGATCTATCTCCGATATCTGAAACAAAGCCTACTCGTGATGGGTCTTTTTTGGGATCATATCTTCCTTTCGATCTACGAAGCATGACGAAAATGGACTCCATTATTGGGCTTCAACGGTTTCCGGGCTAGTGTAAAGCTGGGCACTACACGGTCTGCATCTATTTTTAGAAGCCCGTTTGCAATTGTGTTGGAAGCCCGTTTAGTTGGTTGCAGAGGTTTTTGGAAAGCTTTTTGCCATGGCATTGATCTGGGCCGGCCGTACACGATCGTCACCCCGTTGGCATATGCGTTCTTTCCTTCTTCTTCTTTTATTTTTTTTTTCTCAAATGTACCCATCTATCATGACTGACTCTAATCCTAAATATATTCACTACATTTGTAAAATTTAAAATATACTCACTATATTCACTATTAATCCAAAAAACACTCAATCCATGAGTAACGTCACAATTAATATGTAAAATTACTAATATGTCATTCAAATTTCTGAATGTCGTAACTTACCAATGCACTAATTGCACATGAGTTCTAAATTTGAAAAGTTCTTATTTCATTTTCTTTCTATTTTCTTTCATTTTTATTATTTTATAACAACGGCATTTTGAGTATTTAGAAAAATTTACCTAACAATTTTCAACTAAGGGTGTGTTTGGTTGGATACAAAAAATGTCTACTGAAAATTTTCAATCTAAAACTTTTCACTTTCCATAATTACCTTATTTTTAAATTATTTTTTCACATTTTCTTATACAAAAACATTTACTTTTCAATTATTTCAACATAACTACCCATATAATTAACCTATCTATTTTAAACTTTATTTTTTTTTACACCTCATTATTACCGCTATCATATCATATCATTTCTATAACTTGACAACTTTTATCGCGAAAATTTTTTATTAAAAAGTTTTATCTTCAACCAAACATTTTCCAAATGAGCATTTTTTGGATTAACTGTAAACATAGTAAATATATCTGAAATTTTAAAAATGCAGTATGTATATTTGAGATTAAGTTTAAATGTGGTGGGTATTTTTAGAAAAAAATCTTTTGAGTTTTTCGTTTTTTTTTTAAAAAATTTATTGACACATCTACTTTGGATAAGCAGGTACACTCATAACTTTTCTATCTTTATATCTTATATGTATACTCGTGTCAATCGTTCCAATTTGATGGAAAGCGGATTAGATCAGTGTTTCCCTGTCCAACGAGGGCAGTGCACAGGCACCGTGTTTCCACGCCAGCAAAGAGAGACAGAGAGAGGCCGCCTTGCTTTGAAATTCATGCCAACCGACGGCCTAGAAATAGAATCATGGTGGACGTGCACTGCCGCCACGAGACTTCGCAAGCACTGTCATAATTTATTCGTGTTTTGATTCTCTTTCGCCAACCACAAATACAGGTGGTGGTAAATTTTTATTTTTTATTTTTATATAAGTATGTAACACTCATTTAGATCTTTTTTTACGAAATTCGATCATTTTTAAAATTTATTTAAAATTTTATTTTAATTTTCAAAATAATAAAATGACAGGGGTGCATGCGCCATTCCCAAAGAGCAAACTTAAGTTGGTCCCATATATTTATAAAAATAATTTTTATTACTGCTCATATTGCGCATGCAATACCAGCGGCCATGGACGAGATAAGCACGACCCTCAATATTTTGGAATTCTTAAAAAATAGTTATTTTCATTGGTACCCATTTGCATTTTTGCATGTATTCCAGAAATTTCAGAAGTATTAACTAGGGGCATTAGACTCCATCCGTACCCCCAAAAAGTATTACATTTATTTCAACATTTTGTGCAAAGTTTTTTTAATCCATGCCAACACGGTCAGTGTCAATCAAATAATTGCTAGGCGAATGTATCCATATCTACCATATTGATTTTCGAAAATCAAATTATCAATTTTTATAACGAGTAGAATGTAAGCACGGCTCATACATTTATAAAAAAAAAAACTAAAGTTTTGCGTTACTCTATTGATCACTAGCAGCTGCATGTGATCATCACACCTCTGTCAACTACTTCAAATGGGTTTCAATTGAACGGATTCAACATTTAAGTAAATGAGAAACGTTCTAAGTTAGGGTTGCATTGACACAATCTTACTTAACCAATCTTACATTTCAAGTAAACATGCCCTTAATTAGGTTAGGTTGTCACCCATCTAAACTTATTCACATTGCTTTAATTAGGTTACCATTTAAACGACCAAGAGACTAACATGAGCGAATTAAGAGAATGTAGGCAAGTGATTAAGATGGGTGAATTAAGAGTGCATGAGGTAGGAGGTCCAAGGTTCAAAGTTAGGTAGAAGCATTTGCCTCGTTACCCCTCCGTTGGAGTTATCTTTCGTCAGTTGCTTGGTCATCCAAAATAGATGACATAATAAAAAAATTGTTATAAATAGGGGAGAGTTGGGTTGACTAGCAATCAATTGAAGCTTAGTGAAGATTGCTTAGATGGATATAAATGGATGGGGTTCAAGTAATAACTCGCAGAAGCCAACCTAACATTGTTCAAAGTGGATTGGATTCAACCACTAATCCATTGAACCCAACCCAGTCATTTAGGACTAGGTTAGGCAGAAGTAGAGCAAGCTGTACTTTTTTGGTAATGATCAAATTTAAATGTTTGCATTTTAGAATCAATACAAATGTTTTTGATGGATCCTTTCTTTCAATTTTTTATTTATTGGTCCTAATTTGTGAGCCCAAGTACATAACTTAAATATGAAATTTTATTAATTTTAAGTATAGGTGTGTTTAGAAAGTGATAAACTTTTGAAATAAATTTTTTGTGTAAAAGTTTCTGAAATGATAAGAAATAATATGACATATTAAAGATAATGATGAGAAGTAAAGAAAATAAAATTAAAATAAATATGTTAGTTATATTTGGTAGTTACGTAGAAATGATTGAAAATATTATAGTTCTTATATAAAAAATATGAAAAATGATTAAGAAATAGATCAGTTGTAGAGAGTGAAAAGTTATAGTGGTGGCTAAACACCTTTAATATTTAATTTTTTTGAATACTGAAAATAAAAAATCTTACTGTTCAAGAACTCTAGCACTTAGAAGATTGATTTTTTTTTTTTTAAATTTTCAATGTTAAAAAAGAAATATTAGATGATATTTAAAAGTAATAAAATTTTATGTTTAAGATATATATACTTGGATCCACATGTTAGAACCAAAAAAGTAAAAAAATAAATAAAATTAAATTAATGCAAACGTTTTCATTGAAGCTCAACGGGCTTCAATAAAGTGCAATACTTTTTTTTAGGAGGTATTTGTTAATACTAAGAACTTTTTAAACTAAAACTTTTCACTTTTCACTTTTCACAACTATCATATTTTTAAATTATTTTTTCACTTCTTCTTTTATAACTATTTTACTTTTCATTCATTTCTATACAACTACTCATATATTTAACATATCTATTTAAAATTTATTTTCTTTACTTCTTACTATTACCTCTATTATATTACATCATTTTCTCTCATTTTTAAAACTTTTACATTAAAAATTTTTTATCAAAAAATTTAGGGCAAATTTCATATATACCCACGAATTTTACTCTTAATTCCACTTATCCTTATGAATTTGTAAAATTTTCTTTCATACCCATGAATTTTCGTCCTAATTTCAGTTACACCTAAGCCGTTAGGGATTCATTATATCGGTCGTTATCTCTCTTGTAAAATGACAAATATGCCTAAGCTTTAATTTAAAGTTGTTTTGCTTAAAGTTAAAAATTTATATTCAAATAATATATAATTTTATAGTTGTAGAATTACTAATAATTTATTAAAATATAAAGTTTTAGCTACAAAATCATAATTAGGTATGAATATATTCGTTATTGGATTCCTAACGTTGTGAGCATAAGTGAAATTAGGATGAAAATTGATAAGTATGAGAAATTTTTTTAAAACTTATAGAGTAAAATTCATGAATATATAAGAAATTTGCTCAACATTTTATTACTTTTTAAACACATCCTTACGAAAATCGATTTTTTGTACTATGGTGAAACTACGACGGTTGAATTGTGGAAGTTCGCTTTATTTCAGACTTTTCACTGAGTGGTCGTGCAATATTATTATTATTATTATTAGTATTATTATTGATGAAAAAATTGATGAAAAGGTCGGTATACATTTTACGTTTATCTCATGCTTAATTTCCGAAGATACGTAATGTTGTGGCAGATTCAATGGTCCAAAATGTCTATATAGACAGTTCCCATGAAAATTTTGTGGGAACCTAGGGTTCCATTGGCAGAGCCAAGACTTTTGACTGGGGATTTGACATTGAGGGGGCATAAATTTTTTTTTTCTGTTCAAACGTGTAAAAATAAAAATTGTCATTCAATTTTTAAAATTTTTCAAAAAATATTTTAATATTTTAAAAAATTCAGAGAAGCAATTACCCCTCTTAGCTTTACTTAGCTTTGCCACTTGTTCCACCACTAAGGGATCTTATATCTTATGTAAAGAAAAAAAGTAAATTATAAAAAATAATACAAACAATATATCAAAAACAATTATTTATATGGATAAATGAAAACCAAGTAAATGTTATCCCTTTTTTCCCTTTTTCCCATTTGATTTTTGGTTTTTTATTTTCGTATGTCGTGTTTCCAAGAAAAGGCCTTTTGGATCCCCCTTTTTTTTTTTTTTTTTAAATAATTTTAAAGAAACTGTCGGGATAATGATGATGAATGCAATGGAATAAGAGGTGGAACTGGGAAGGATAACGGAAATCTTCTGATAGATACAGTACATTGGCATCAAAATTTACGATTTAAATTAATAATTTATAAATAATTCTAAACCCCATGACTTAAAGATTCGAAACTCAAATCTGAAAAATCCTAGTCTCGCTGGAAAGACGGAAGTAGCTTCTCACGTTATCTTCTCTTTTTCAAGCTCAAATTACATAATCTTCTCTTGTTAGTCATTCTTCATTTGGGACTTGTGTAAAATAAAGAATAAGTCAGTCATTCTTCATACGGGAGTTGTGCCTAAAATATATTAAAAAAAAAGAAAAAAGTAGAAGGTCTCTTCGAAGACATTTGATAAGCAGGAGCCTCATTATATATATTACAATGTACTTTAAGCTAACATATCACTATTTATATAATTAATTATATTTTTTATTTTTCTTCATAAACATGTCTTGTTAAACGTATTTAATTAATATGTCGAGTTTTTTTCCATATTAAAATACTTTCACATATTTATATTTTATTTTTAAAAAATTAAGTTTTAATAAAAGTGACTTAAAATCTCTTGAAATTGATGATTTTTAAAAATAAAAATATAAAAATACTGTAAAATGGAAAACTTAAAAAATATATTTATGAAGAAAAATAGAAAAGAAAAACATAAATAATATATTTTAACTTAAAATACACTGCAATGTATATAATCAGGCTCCAAGTAAGTGTGGTTGTAGTTTACTTGGAAAGATGTAAATAAATCCAACTCATCGTATGCCTGTTCCAGATTATCCAGGTTAAATATTTGTGGGAAATAATTAATTTTATTATTTATTTTTAACGTATCGACAAGGACTGAAATGCCTTGCATGGGCGCGCACGTGACGTGCACAGTCGAGGAGAAATCGCAACGGACTTCGACTCGGTATGCATCGCAACGGATCCAACGGTTGGCATATACGCGTTCATATTTCATAACAATCTGCCAATGGCTGTTAATGGTAACGGGAAATCCGTAAACTTGCTTATCCAACCTATTTATAAATTGGTTTGAGTTGCTTATCCAATCTATTTATAAATTGATTTGAGAGATTTTTGAATAAATAAATTATCATCCACCAACCTATTTAACTTTTAATTAAATAGATGAATGAGGTTAGATTTTATAACTCCTCAAGTCGTTTAGTAACTCGTTTAAGCTATATAACCTATTTAACCTATTCAACCCATTTAACTCGTTTAACTCATTCGAGTTATATATATATAAAAATATAAATCCCTTAGTTATTTTTCCTTTTTAAGTCTTTCGTCCGTCACTTAATTTTTATTTTTTCACTGCTGTCCCGATTCCATTTTCCTATTTCAGCCCTATTTTCATTTTCCATACATTGAAAACTCCCTCTTGCCTTTCCTTGCAAGATTATCATTTACTAGAATCTAGGTTTTTAGGTCATCTGTTATACAACCCGTTAATAATTTGTTAACCCGTTTATTAAATGGGTTGTAAATGTGTGAGGGTTGAGATTTTTTAAATGAGTTTATAAACGAATTAGGGTTAAGATATTTTAAATAGATTAAAATTAGAATTATGATTAGGCTTCAACCCGTCTAACCCTATCCGTTAACACCCCTAATCCTAACCCTAGCTAGCTAGCAAATGCATGACGTACCAACCACATTATGATATCAGCTGTAATTGGAAGTGTATACAGCATGCATGCACGTTGAATTACGCGGAATTTCTTGGTAAAATTTTTGATCTTACGGTCATCTTAATTGTAATTTCTTGATTTTTTATTGTTATGTATTTTCATCTCCATTTCTATTACAATTAGGCTGTCGCACATTCTTACAAATTTTTCTTTTGACATTTCTACAATTTCCTATTTTTTCCTTAAGGAAAACAATAACGTGCTCCTGTATATCAATCAACTTGAAGGATGCTCCGGTTACTATAAGAAAGACAATGCCACCGCTGCTCGAACGTTGATGATCAGTGCTGTGGCTGCCAACAACTTCACTGGCCCACCAAACGCATGCAGGCATAATTTCTTATTTTTGATCCAAATCCTGAGAATACTTTGGAATACCGTTGTTAACCGGAATGGTTACGTTTTTATTAGTATATTACTATTTATTAATCTGAATTAATTATACATAAACACAATCTAGGATTTAGTTCTAAAATTTAGGGCCTTTTTATTCTGAAAAAAGATGTCAATTTTTGGATGAAAGAGTAGTGATGTCAATATTGATATGGTGGTATTCTATTTTTTAATTATTTTTTATACCTTTCTATATAACTTGTTATCTTTTAATCTTTTTGTACAGCTATCCATACAACTAATTTATCTATTCTAACTTTATTTTTTATCATTACTTTTATTATATTACATTATTTTCTTTTTTTTTTCAAAAATGTTTACGGTAAAAATTTTTCAACTAAGGGTATGTTTGGGAATGGATAAAACTTTTGATGAAAAGTTGTAAAGAGTAGAAGTTGTCAAAGGATGTGATATGATAGAAGTAATGACGAGGAGTAAATATGATAAAGTTGAAATATATAGGCTAGGTGTGTGAATAATTGTGTAGAAATGATTGAAAAATAGGATAGTTGTATAGAAAAATGTGAAGAAATGATTAAAAAATAGGATAATTGTGGAGAGTGAAAAGTTTTAGATTGAAAAAATAATTTTTACTTATTAACAAACACACCCTAGAAGTTTTATTACTTTCCAAGCATATTAGACCAAAAAATTGATAGAGTAAAATTGATGGAATAAGTTCCCATTAGCCATCAAAATATTCAAAATAAAATAGCTTACATAAAACTGATGATTCACAAAAGCATTCTTTTATATACATAATATTGCGAGAAATACTGATTTTTTGCTCTTTTCCTTTCCTCGACAATGGAATACGCATCTCAAATCCCCCCAACTAGAGGAAATTACAAATTTACTTCTACCAGTAAGAGACTCGGATAGCAGTCATGGCCACAAGAATGTCACCGTTCAAAAGCAATTTTTGTGGGCGCGGGATTAGGAAAGCTCGAACCGTGAATGTGCACACGGATGTGTAAGGTTAACGAAAGGCATGCCATGTATGCGTGAATGTTACAGACCATGAGAAACATTTCAATGTTTATGTTACAGTTGAAAATTTCAGCATCGCTTCCAATTTTGAGCCCAACTTGATAACGAGTTTGGATAATTTATTTAACTAGAAAATTAATTTTCATCCAAATAAAACATTGTATGGCCCCATCCGGAAAATGTCTAAAATCAAGTTAATATAATACAAAAATTTTATTTCATTTAATATCTAAATTGTTTAAAAAATCATTTCTAGGTGGATACATGATTCCATAAATTATTATCATATTTTAATGGATTTATGAATAGATTTAAACGTTTTTCATAATTTACACGTAATCATAAATTAAAATTTAAAAATAGGTATCAATTATCTAAAAATTACGTTTAATTGAAATGATTTTTAGTACTGTATTGAAGCATATAATATTAAATAGATAAATGGATAAGGTGGGCTCAAAATGAGGGTGATACTAAAATTCTTCAATGGTATCCGTCATAAGAATTTTAGTCAAATGAATTTTTTTTTCTTAATAATTATATATTTTTTGATTACTTTCTTTTTAAAAATTTCATAGCTCACATTATTTTATTGCTATTTTATAGTTATCCACCATATTTCATTTCCATTCCGTTTCTACTTCTCACGTCCCATTATTTTTCGAAGAGGTTGCAAAACCGACAACATGTCATGGGCTCGTGAAATTCATCAGCGAAAACACAAGCGAATTATTTCAAACGGCACGAAAAGAGGAAGAGAAGGGAAGAAGAAGAACAACTCTTCATCCTATTTACGGAAAAGGGGAAAAAAAAACAGCTGACAGGTTAAAAAAACCAGGAAACACGACAATAAAAACAAGAGGCACCCATTTTTCTTTTTTCTTTTTTGTTTCTACTTTTTGATTTTTGATGCTCACATGTTCAATCCTAAACCAATCCGCAAATTTCACCTCCAGACTTTTTCCTTGTTGATGGGAGATGGAATTTTCTTTAAACAGATTTTCATTTTATTAGGATTTTGGAGGCATTGTCTTGAGTTTGTGGATTATTTTGAATAAATAATTGGTCATCTTTTACAGTATTAAATCACCTTAGTTATCTATTCCATTTTATTTAATTCCACAATTTACGGATCGATCTTTCTCAAGCTACACAGATTCTCCCTCCCTCCCTCTCTCTCTTTTTTTTTTATAAAAAAAAAACCATTTTAAAAGGTTTTTCTTGGTGGTTGATTTGCCCATTATAAGATTTTGTAAATTTTTTTCCCTTGATAAGAAGGAGAAAAAGGATCAATGGCGATTCATGCGAGAAGATGTATAATGGGCTGCACGAGAGGTTGTTTGAGATTGATCCGCAATCATGTGTTTGTTGTGGTCATAGCCCTGGTCTCTGTCATCGCCTACAGATTTCTACCTCCTACCATTTCTTCCCATGTCGTGTCCTCTCCTCTCATCGTCACCATTTCTTCCTATGTCTCGTCCTTTTCTCTCATCGTCTGCACTGCACTCCTCCTCATAATTCTCTTCAGCTCCGCCCGGCGCCGTGTCCCAGAGCCTCAGGAACAGCGGTCCCAGCACACCCGTGATGATCATCTTCATCTTCGGAAAGAACCTTCTTCCAACTCCGAAAGCGTGGGTCTGACGGCGGCTGCTTCCTCCGGCATTGACTCGGGGTCCGACGGCGATGACGTCGAAGATGATGATGATGATGATGATGCCGAAAACCAGGAAGGAGAAGCGCAGCAGGACGGAACAGAAGCTGTGGTGTCGTGGACGGCAGACGATGAGAAGAACCTCATTGATCTTGGGACTTCGGAGCTGGAGAGGAATCAGAGGGTGGAGAATCTGCTTGCCAAGAGAATAGCCACTAAGAAACAGAGAGCTGCAGCCGCTGGGAAGAATCTGATCAACCTCGACACCCATGATCCACTGCCCTCGCCCGCGCCCGCGCCCGCGCCCACGCCCACACCCACGCCGGCCGCAAACCGCTTTCCCCACATGCAAATCCGTGTTCCTCCGCCGACTTTCAGGAACAAAAACAACCCTTTTGATCTCCCGTACAGCCCAATCCCAGGCTTTCCTCCAATACCCGGATCAGCTCCCTCTGTTCTTCTGTTAAGAGGGAATCCCTTTGATCTTCCTTACGTTCCACCCCAAGGTGGGCCTCCAGATCCAACCCCCCCAAATCCAATGAGCCTCACTCCAACTCCAGCCCATGCTCGATTTGAGCCAATGCCGCCAAGGCACCTGTTCTTCAAGAGGCATGAAAGCTTCACTTTGGGGGGATCTGTCCACCATCAGCAGCAGCAGATGATGCCCCAAAGCAGCAATAACTTGAATCCTTATTTTGTGGCGGAGAGACTTGCAGCGAATGAGTATGCGCACCCAGCTCTGCAGAGGCAAATGAGTGGAGGAAGTGACTCCAAGTTGAGCTCTGTTGGTGATTCAGATACGTCCTCTTCTGTTGTCGACGAATTAGATGCAGAAGATCAGGAGAAGCTGAATCAGCTAGAACAGAATCTAAGAGAAGATGAGCCCAATTCATGCATGGAACAGGAGGAAAATGACTTGTCTGACGGGGTGGACTCAATGGAGACACAGCCAGATAAGAGCCATGTGGATGACATTTTGGTGCAGGAGACAGGTTCAAATACTTCTGATGACATCCATGAGATGATGCATGGAGATGGGTCGAGCTCCTCTTGGTCGATGCACTCGTCGGCAGACGAGAAGATGATCTTCAAGACAGGTGAGAATGACCCATCTAGTAGCGGGCAAGTTGCTCTTACAACTGCTACACTTGCTCCAGTGCGGGTAGCTCATGAGGTGTTTGGAAACATCGATTACGGCCCTGTTAAGGAACCTGTTTACGATTCAAGCCCACATGCAGTAGCCAAAACTAGCTCCAATGTCTCATCAATTGCAAGTGATCTGTTTCCGGTAGCAGATAAGGGGCCCAGTGAATCCACTTCCTGTGCAGTTTCAGAGCCAATGCCAGTTGAAAGAACCATACCATTTGACCTTGAAGGTGAATCCAAAAAGATTTCATCTGCTAAGAAGCAATGGGTGGCATCAACCAGCTTGTCTTTCGTCGATCGCAACGAGGCTAGATCAAGGGGAGTTTCTGAAGTGAGAGAGGCAGACGTCATCCAAGCTGTTCTTGAGTCTTCAACGGAGGCCACACCATTTGAAATTCATTTTGTCCACCCAGAATCTGGTGTAGATGGAATGACAGACACTACATCATCAGAAGCGTCAGGGATTTCTGTTGAGGAATCAGCAGCCAGGACATCTCATGAAACGCAGGTAAGCGTTAGTCACGCCTCCTTATTTATGTTTTTTATAAGAAAATTTCCTTGCAAATTGCGGTTGCTAATTAAAAATAGAAATTGTCATATTATGCATGTTATATGACAAGATTGTTCCATATTTTGTCCCACGGAATGCTGTCTTGGACATCCCATATGAATTGAATGAGTGGTAGTCAATACCAAGAATCAATTGAATTATCTTGTAAGGCTGGCTTCACAATAGCTCCTATGAAACCTGCCTAATTCATGTATATGTTTTTTTTATTAATGTAATATGTCATCTTAAGTGATTTAATTCATATATGAAATATATTATTTTTGGATATTTGTATATACTTTTTTATAGTAATGGATTCCATGCACTTGGGTGCACTAAGCTTTGGTATACTCAGGTGCAAAAACCCATTTTTAATTATTTTTTGAATTTTTTTATATAACTATTAATTTAAATATTTTTAACACGTGTATCAAATTTTATCATTTTTGGAGATTCGTAGATTTTTTTTTGGATTTTTCAAAATCAACGACATATTTATAGTTTTGAAAACTTAAAAAAAATCTACAAATCTGCAAAAATGATAAAACTTGATATACATGTTAAATACATTTAGATTAACAATTATATAATTTTTTTTTAAAATTAAATAAAAAAATGAGATTTTGCACCCGGATGCACTGAAGCACAGTGCACTTGAGTGCACCAGATAAGGTCTCATTTTTTTTATTGAATTTCAAAAATAACAACTTTTGACATTCAAAATTACTTAATTACCCTTGATTTGAGAAATTCAATATAAAATATATGTAAGTCTCCAAAATTTGTAAAATATTTACAATATGATGTATGAATTAAACGCACTTAAGATAATATATTTTTTGAAAAAAATAATGTAAATCAGGCCGGCTTCATAGGAGCTCCTACGAAGTAGGTCTTACAAAGTCATTACCCGGATTATTAAAACTCAATGGTTACGTCTATGCAACATCAACGGAACTTACTTTTTAAGTGGGCATGCTTTTCTCCAGAGGAAGCATATTAATGAACCCAGCAAAGGCAACCTAGAAACAAAGGAAATTACACAATCCTCAACTGCTTTAGAGAGATCCCATCTTGAGAAGAAGCCTTCTGATGAAATCGGCAAAGATGATAAAGGAATGAAGGAAATTACACAATCTTCAGCCACTTTAGAGATTGAGCCCACAGATTCGGGGGATAAGTCAGCCTCCCAATTGGTTGATGCAAATGTAAATGCTGTCAACAAGAATTTAGCTAACTCGAAAGAAGTAAATGTGAAAGAGTTAGTGAAAGAGATTGATGAAGCGTTGCAAGCAAATGAAGAGATCATGAAATCAGCCATCCTCAAGTCAATTGAGGAGAAGGCAATGTCGGCAGATGCTCAAGTGGGAGTCACAGGGATTGGACTAGCTCAAGAGTCCCAAGTTGGGTCTTCTGCTGCCGGGACAGTTAAGCATCCGTTGGAGCCACCTAAAGATATTCACTTGGATTTGAAGGAGCAGAAATCAAAAGCATCTCATGATAGGCCTGTTAAAGATGAAAAATGTGAAAGACCTTCGGAACCAGAATCACTGATACAGACAAGATCTGGATCAGAGAATGAAGCAGCTGTTAAGAAAACTATGCTAGATGAAAAAAGCATCACAGCGTTAGAACCAGATGCTGACAATAATAAGGAAAGCATCAAAGAAGTACCTCCAGAACCACTGATACACACAACAGAAAAATCTGCAGCAGAGGTTGAAGCAGCTGTTAAGAAACCTATGCCAGATGACAAAAGCATTACAGCTGTGGAACCAGTTGCTGCTAAGAATGAGGAAAACATTAAAGAAAATTCAAGCACCTAAGAAAGCAAAATTGAGCAAGTGTAGCTTGAATAAGAAGAATTCTCATGGAGGTATATGTTTTCTATAATTAAGAAAGACAGAAAAGGAAGAAGAGAAAAAACAAGGGCAATCATTGGGGTTTCTTTCTTTTCTTCTTTCTTAATTTTCCCATCCTTTTATACAGCTTTTGTTGTTAGGAATTCTTGGTTATATATGGTTTTTATTAATGCCAAATCTATGTTTCAGTGTTTTAACGCCTTTTTTCCAGTGCTTTTTAAGCATTGAGAGGAGGCTTGGACTCATCTAATGTCATGTCAATAACCAGGTTTTCTGACCACACAATGCATCTCATGGCCCAATAATCAGGCTTGATGGCTTAGCTTATCATATCAATATCTAACATGGGGAGTCTCGCTTCTAAGAGACCCATTCCAACGAAATCTTGTTAGGCAGCCTACCTTGACTATTGCTGAGAATTCTTTGTATTTAGCATAATTGTTTATCCAGAGAAGTCCTGTTATTTGTTTAGCATCATTGTGCACGACAAAAACTCTAAAGTGTGTAGAAAGTTAAATACCAATTTTGAAATTGTATGTTTTAATTTCTAAACCATCAAAAGTATTATTCCTATGTAGATAAATGATTTTATTAAAACATGTTTGTATTCTAATGCAAACTTAAATGAATCTAAGCCTTTTTAATAATTTACACATGAATATATGTTTTAAAGGAAATTAGCCATATATGTTTTTTATTTAGATGAAACTCAGACATCCTAATTAAACAAATAATGCGAAATAAGATGATTGAAATAAATTACATATCGATTGTTAAGGTAAGACAAAATGGATAGAATTTAACGAATTCTCTTCTATGTAAGGAATGGGAGGGAAAACAAAAAGCCGTAGGCTTTCATGCCTCCATATAATCATGGTATTATCTGACATTAGTTTTTCTCTTATCCATCAACATTACTTCAATTTAAAAAATGGGTAGTGTGAAGAATGTCTTCATGGAGTAACCTGTTAGGGTGATTATTAACAGTTCACTAGACAACCATTATGATAATGCTGATGATTATTATCCATTATTCGTTAGATAGCCATGCACCCAAATGCAGTGTGAAGAATGTCATCATGGAGTAACTTGTTAGGGTGATTATTAACACTTCATTAGACAGCTGATGATTATTATTTGTGAGATAGCCATGCACCCAAACGCAATCCACTGAATTTTGTCTACCTGGTGTTTGGATTTTGTGATGGTAATATTTTCTTTGTTTCGATGTGCGATCAAGAATGTCTTTAAGAATCGCCACGGGGCAGTTGGCCCGGTGGTAACCTACAAGGCTATCATACGGCCAAATGGGTTTCGACTCTCCCCTCACTCGTGGGTAGGGGTTTTATAACATAGTCCTCCTGAAAAATTGAAACTTTCCCCCTGAACGTGGAGGTTTTTAGAAATTTTCCCATGTGTCAGAGTGTTTATAGGAAAATTCCCTTTATAGTGTGAGGGTTATGGGGTTATGGATGTGTCTCATTGTAATATCAAGATATTACATTATATCAATGCCAATAAAAAAAGAATGTCTTTCGAAATTAAAGTTATTTTTAAGTCATTATTTACAATGTTAGTCTGGCTTTCATCGTTTTTCTAAGCCTTGATGCAATCTAGAATGAATATATAAAAATGAACACATAGCTCATGGGTGTATGTGATTGAACTAACCTAAAACTAGATTGTAATTAAGTATCATTGGATTCAGATATTCATAATTTTTTTTTGATTGTTTAGTATTATATAACGTGACATTTTCTTTGAAGTTACACAACATGATATCTGATACTATAATCAGGCTCATTCATTTTTATATGAGAACAAACTCCCATATAGCAATATGAAGATTGCGCTCCATCCACATTAAACTCGGTCACACTACCAAGAAATAAATGCTCCGATACATTGTCGAGAATCAAACGTTTGACCTCTCACATGTCTGACAAGGGTGCTACCATGACTTTCGTAAATTTAGGATGATGTGTTAGGATTATTAGAGTTGAAAAGGTTGGGTTGGAATAAGATTTTTTTTTTTTAATTTTTTTAAAGAAAATTCTAAATGTATCTAGGAATTTTCACCCTAGCATCTTATGTACTTACCAAAATTTAAAAATTCCTCGTGCATGTACCTAAAAATTATCTCCAAAATTTCTCTCATATCAACACCGTTACTCTCAGTAAGCTACATTTAAGTTTCCGAATTTTTTATTTTTAATATTTTTCAAAATACGGAAATTACCCACTGCATGTGGAGACGGTTTTTGCATGCTCCTGGAACGGTGTTCGGTCGTCTTCTCCGCCTGTTTGCATGGCTCCCATCCAAACCACCTGCTTCGGCATCCTTGTAGAAGATATAGGGTAGCCATCTCCGGCCGTCTACATGCATCTGTATAGGTTTTCTGGGCACCGTCGGAGCACCATTGGTGGTCTATCATCTTCACCTCTCCTGTTCTGTCTGCGTGCATCGTGGAGGGAGAGAGTGTTCACTGCACCATCCGGCAAGATGGCAGCTCGCCTTCATCAATTATGGCTATCACTGTTGAGTGGGGTGCGTTGCTGGATAGATGGCGGGTGTTGCAAGTTCGTTGGTGACAGATTTGGAAAATCCGGTTTTGCTTTGCACATGCCTCTGCTCGGTCGGTCGTCGCCGTCTTCAAAAATTGGAGTGTGATCACGGTCGGATTTTTGGTGGGTTCCCCGCTGAACTTTTCAAAAGCTTTTAGCTTTTCTGATAGCAACGCCGGCAACCGTCGTCAATGCCAGCCTTGACAGTGGTTTCCATCCTTAAATCCGGCGAAGGAAATAACAAGCCAACTCGCTGATTTTGTTGTCGTCGTCGGACGGGCATGCCGGCTGACCAATCAACGCCATCTCCCATCGAGCCAGCAACCCTCTATTCCTCGTCTCCAACAAAGCTTGTCGGTCGCTATCTCCATTAAAGCTGGAAGAATCCACCACCAGAGGCCACCGATCTGCATCGCACTGTACCGCGGCCAACCGGACTTGAGGAGGATGCCAACGAAAACCACCGGCATCTATCCTTTTCTTCACAATCCGGTGAGGAATAGTTTTCACCAACCTGCCATTGCCGTTGCTTAACCAAAGGCACCACTCAAATCCACCAGAAAAGCATCCGCGGATTCCAACAGACATGGTTGCAACGGAAAGCAATCCCAAGACAGCAAATCCATGAAATCCGCAGTAGTCTCCAGTAGTCAAAATCTTCTCTAGGCCAATTTGAGGCTCTGTTCTTCAAATCCAAGGTATCAGAAATTTATATGTGTCTCCATCCAACTTCTACGTACCTTCCACTCTACACACCCTCACATATCCTCAAATCAACCACTTATCATCCAACCCAAATTTCCATCAACTTGAACGACATTAACGATGATATTATTTTGATAAATGTAAGTGCACCGTCTTTAGCTCGAGTTGAGTAATTAAAACTAAAAAAATCATACATCCATCAGAAGTTTACAAGTGGAGGAGAAAACCGGTTAGATCTCTTCTAATAACAGTTTGGTAAGCGGTTAAAAATAATAATAATAAAATTCATATGTGCCACATGGCACATCTGTTGGGTCCCGCTTGTGGGCCATGTCTGCTGCTGGGCTCGAGCTCTTCTGGTTGGGCTCTCCTCGGTTTTCTGGTTATCTATGCATAAAAATTTAAATAAATAATCTATACATTAAAAATCAACGTACCTTGCTTTAGAAAAAAGAAAATCCAAGCCCTCTCTCTCGGCAAGCCTCTCGTTAACGGTTGAAATTTTGAATTGGAATCCAAATCTTCTCTCATTCCCTTTTTATAACACTTACCGTTTTTACCGTTTCGCCTTGAGTCATGCGTAATGTGCAAAGCCAAGCGCAATGCACGTAAGGCTTTAAAATAGATAAAAACGGAAAGTTTTTACAGACAAAATCTTTGAGAAATCTTGTCGATTAGTTAGGATGTTAGGCACACTTGCTAGGGTAGAATCAAATCTTTTATTATTATTATTATTATTATTTTACCGTTATTTTCCAAAAATAGAAAATTTACCCATAAATTCCTACTGTTAAAAATTCATTGTTCAACTAGTCAACTTGCTACCTAAGATGCTAAGTTGGACACATTATTTTTTTGGGACTAAGTATGACAATAAGTAAGGGGCTTCTGTTTATTATTGATTTTTAATTTTAAAATATGTTTTAAAATTTAATCTTAACATATTTTTTAATTACGATACCAAATATTATCTTCATTGTAAATTTATATCTTGCGAAAAAGAACTTCTTTTGACAGTGGATACGTAACTATTAAAATTTAAAAATCTATAAAATTAATACAATATATAGATTTTTTGAACTCATAAATAAATACTTGTTAATAAACACGACAAATTGTTTGATTTAAAATATTTAAAATTAAAAAACCAAGGATAAATACGAAGTTTCTCACGAGCACTTTTTTTTTTTTTTTGATTAATAAATGTACAGAAAGTACAAAGCAAACAGACGAGACTCCCAAACCCCACCCGATCACACAAAAAACCAAAAAATCAGTTGGAGAGGGACTCCTCTTCATCAAATACAGCGGACAAAACACAATCCTGGTCAAGATATTCTTTAATGCAATTTGGGGCATTTCCCCCACAACTCCTCTCCTGTTCTTCTTAATGTGGAGGCCATCTTTGCCACGAAAAGAGCGCATTGGTTGCCCGTTCTGAGAACATGGCGAAATAACACTTGTTGTAATCTGCCTTTCATGTCGAATACCTCATGAATGAGATACTTCAGATAGGACGAAATTGTCTCCCCCCCCATGTATCCAGTTCACGATCATCATAGCGTCTGTTTCAATCTCAGCTTTAGTAGAATCATTTTGCAACAACCATCTTAATCCTAGCACCATTGCTTTTGCTTCCATCATTGCCGGCATGCCTCTGCCTCGTTTCAACTAACCTTTAGCTGCTACGAAACCACCTTGGCATCTCTAATCATAGCACCATATCCAATGCAACCTGTGTCCTCATTACACCCAGCGTCCACTTTCAATTTTAACCATCCTTCCTCAGGTCTTTTCCAGTGAGCTGGGCTGCGTTCCATGTTCAGAGCACTCCTCCAGATCGATATCGAGGATAGGTAGAAGAAGTGTAAGTACTTAGAACACTAACTCTTGAAGATTATCCAGACACACCAGGTCCTCCTTTCATGACTTTCATATTCTTGACTTGCCAAATTCTCCACCACATTGCGACATAAAGGTCAAGAGGGAAGCTGCCCTTTCTCCCTTTCAAAGCTCCCATCATTTCTTTTACCTCTCTGAATTGTCTTACCCCCGACGTGTCAAACACAACTTTCTTAGGCAGATTGGTCACTGTGGTACAGCTCCAGAAGATGTGGTTGTCGTTTTCCTCTGTCGCTGGATTATTGCATAATGGGCATGAAACCTACACAAGGATCCCCCTTTTAACTAAATTCGGTCTTAGAGGAAGGGTATCAATGTACAACCTCCAACCGAAGATTACAGTTTTCCTTGATAGCTTCGTTCTCCATATCTCCTCGAGCAGCCTGTCCTTCCCTTCACTCACCTCTTCTGCTTCATTCTCTCTCTCCCTACTAGTTTCAGGATAAACCAGCCTGCCTGTAAGCATATTTTACTGTAAATTTGACGCTAGCTTCCAACTTCCAGAACAGTTCATCTTCTCCTCATGAGCACTTCTTCAATACAACCTTTAGTAGTATACAATACAATTGTATTTTTAATTTTAAAATTTTTGATTTTTGATTTTTTTTAAATCCAAGTCATCCTCCATCCATCCATCATATTCTACTTCATTTATATTTACATGACGTGAAAAATTATATTATTTGGATTTGTAGATACTCTACGACAAGAATAAGCGCATGAGGTTATGGATTGGATGCTACGAAAATAAAAAAAAAATCCAATGGTTATAATTTACAACCAATTCTGTTGGATTATTTCTCCTTAATCATTCCCCTTTATATATATATATATTACCTTTTGAAATTTAATAAAAAATTTTAAAAAGGTTTTGATTCAAAATTTTTTTAAATGGAAGAAGGATTGTGATATGATAGAGTTAATGATTAGAAATAAAAAAATAAAATTAAAATGGATAGGGCGTTTGTATTAGTAATACGGAAGAAATGATTAAAAAAATAAAATAATTATAAAGTAAATATAAAAAATAATTTGAAAATAAAATAATTGTTCAAGAGGCACAGGCACACATCTGCGGGTCATTCCACTCTTCCAGGCAGCAGAATATTTTTTTATTTTTATTTTTTGGGATATTCAGGTAGCAGAATTTCAAATAGTCCAACTTCCCCTCGCCCACCAAACCCCTCCCACAGTCCCCAAACCTTTACCCTTCTTTCCACGGCGCGCGACGAATGCCCTATATGTCTTCGCCTCCAGTTTTGCGGTTTTTCTCCTTTGCTTGCTTCGTCTTCTTCCTAAGTCCCAATCCAATCAGACACAGAAACCACCACTCTTACCTCCTCCTGCTTTTCTCCTAAAATAAATAAATAAAAATGCCTTTCTACTCTTTTCTCCTGGATGCAATCCCCGCCTACACTGGCCTCTCTCCTGCCGCCTTCTTTACCATCCTCGCCCTCATGATCGGCGTCTACCGCATTGTTTGCGGCTTCTTCGTCGATCCCCACCAGCTCCGCGCTGACGCCGCCAAACCGCCCATACAGGCCGCCGAAGCCTGGGCTCCGCCGCCACCGCCCGTGCAGATCGGAGATGTCACAGAGGAGGAGCTGAGAGCTTACGACGGCTCCGATGCGACCAAGCCGCTGCTCATGGCAATCGAGGGCCAGATCTACGACGTCTCCGTGTCTAGGTCTGTAAGCCGTGCTTCTCCTTCTCCCTTTAATTTCCATAATCATTGGAAGGTGTGTGGACTCCTGTTAATTTGATGTCTTTTAAATTTTTAGGTTGATTTTTGTTTTGGGGGTGGTCCATACCTTCCCCATGCTTAGTACGATAATTTGATGTATTTTAAATTTTTAGGTTGATTTTTGTTTTGGGGGTGGTCCATACCTTCCCCATGCTTAGTACGATATGCAGGGAATGATCCTGTCTCAAAGGAGAAATGGAGAACAGAGCCCATGTTACAGGCCAAAGCTGTCATTCATCTTCTCCATTAGTATCTTAAAATCGAGATACTGACGGTCAAACATCGGATTTCTGCTGATTATTAAGCTTAATTGGGCTGATAGCTGATATTTAAGTAATCTGCTTGAGGTTTAAGCAGTTTCGGTGAATTAATGGTTTCTCTGATGAGTTGCATGCTTTAATTTTGTTAGATTTGGATGCCTAAGTTCTCTAGTGATTTTACGGTGGCTGCTTTCGTGCAGTTTTATGGCTTTATATTAGTACTAGAATTAAGCTGGTTGTGTGATAGGAGAGTATTCATATCAATGTTTCTGAAGTGACGTCTGAGTCTTTAGTTCTTGAGAATCAGTTGCTTGATATGGCTGTGATTGGTTGGGAGCAAAGGAAAGGAAGTGGAAATGGGTAAAAAAAAATATGGAGATTATGTCATCCGCAGAGTTAATAAAGTTAAAATAGAATGGTTGCTAATATAGATAATAATGAGAAAAGATTAAGGTTTTCATGGAAAGTACATATCTAATTAACTATTCGGAAATGGACTTCTAGGAGAAATTGTAGCAGTTCACTGCTGTTTGTTGTCCACTCTTCCTTTATGTACGCTAAAAGAGAGAATAAAATCATCCTTGTGACATATGGCACGAGTTTAAGGTTGTCTGAAAGAGTTTGCATGCAGCCTCATGGTTTTCGTGATAATTCCTTCAGTAAATCTATAAGAGTGAAAAACCTTAATTGGTGAGTTTGTGTGATGCACTGAGGTGCTTTCTTCTTCTTTCTTCCTACCCTTGCTGCCAGGCTACTTGATACATTTGAACTAGCTGCTTCTCTTTGCTGCACCTGCATCTATTATCTCTTTTCTTCACATCTGGTGCAACTAGAGATGAACGCATCTCTGGATTTCTTCTTTGGACCATATTAAAATGATTGCCTTGTGATTACCAGCTATAATATAACCATAACACTCAAGTTTCACAAGATTTCCCAAAATATCTGGCTGTTTGGTAGCGAATGGAGGCTGCTCGATCGTTTCCAAGCACAGTCCACTATTTACAGTTTTGTGGGTCTTGTACATCACCCTAATTGCATCTGAGCATGGCTTGATATATTCGAATTTGGGCTAAAGACTATCTTTGTGTTATCTCATTATACATGCAATAACAAATTAGATGTGGCATCCATGAATATATCAGATGGTTGCTTGGTCAGCTTACTTTGGGTTGAAAGAATTTCCAAGATTTTTTACATTCTCATGGAAATCGGTTTTCTACTTCTATATTTGCTAATAACAATATGGCAGATTGATTATCATAGAAAATTTGAACAATTCCGTTTTAATAAATGTTCTAGTTTTTAACAATAATTGTTGCTAACACCATCATATAGCTGATTTGTTGTTGATAGTATATTTGTTGTTGATGAGGTAACTATCAGCTGCTTTTTTGAAGATTAGGAGATTGTATGTGATTTCAATATAAATGCATGAGCTGATGTGCTTTTTAATCGTCAAGGTCCTATAAAATCACTGACTAGGAAGATGAAATCCTTTTTCCTTTTTGATAAAAAATTCTAAAATATATTGTACATTTTATATTTATAATATATTCCTTACCACATGGACATACGCATTGATTAAATTATACTAACCAATCCACTAATCGTTTGTATTATATTGGCTTGCATAACTGTTATGCACGCTATTGGTTGAGTCAAAAAGTAGTACAAAAATAGTGTAGTTTGTATTTTCTAAGTGGTCTGTGGCTCAATAACCCAAGTCTGGAGTAACTTCTAGTTCCAATTGTGGTTTTATTCTAGATAAAATTTCCATAGATCAATTTTGGTGATTGCAATGATGTTCTTATGTTTGCGGGTGCGTTGAGCTCCTTCCGACACCTACTAGAACATTGATCTTTTGCTTGGAAATCGAATGGTATAAATTCTAAAATCACATCATTAAGATATCCTGAAACGTAAGTGGTCAAATTAGTATATATGTTTGGAGTTTGGTAATTCTTTGCTTTGAAGTTAAGTTGACAATGTAGTTTAGATCAATTTTGGTGATTGCAATGTTGTTCTTATGTTTGCGGGTGTGTTGAGCTCCTTCTGACACCTGCTAGAACATTGATCTTTTGCTTGGAAATCGAATAGTATAATTTCTAAAATCACATCATTAAGATATCCTGAAACATAAGTGATCAAATTAGTATATATGTTTGGAGTTTGGTAATTCTTTGCTTTGAAGTTAAGTTGACAATGTAGTTCATTTCCTGTTGACTTCAAAATGAGATCATGTTGTCTTGCAAATGCAGAATGTTTTATGGTCCTGGCGGGCCATATGCTTTGTTTGCTGGACGGGATGCAAGTCGGGCCCTGGCCCTCATGTCATTTGATCCCAATGACCTCACAGGAAACATTGAAGGTCTCAATCCTGATGAGATAGAAGTTCTAAATGACTGGGAACTGAAATTTATGGAGAAGTACGTCAAGGTTGGGCAGCTTGTTAAAGAGAAAGGAGAAAAAAAGGATATTCCAGGTGAAGAGAAAAAGGAAGAAAGTGATGAACCCAAAAAAGATACAGAATGCAGAAATGATATTAATGAGGCGCAAGTATAGAAAATCTGAATGTTTGATGGTCCTTGAAAGCATGCAGGTATGTGTCGCCAGCCAATGGTTCGGCACAGTTATCGCATGAAAACGACTAATACTTTAATATGTCACTTCACCATTATACTGATCCTTGTCTGTAAGGAAATCTTCATTGCTGCTTCGTTTATGCAGCAGGACTTGAGGGCATTGCATTTGCCTGTTTTTTTCCCTGTCTGCAACTTTGTACAAACAACTTTTTTCTTTGGCAATGATATGCAACTTTGAAGAACTAATATTTGTTCTTCTTGTCATGTGGATGCACGCTAAGGTCAAGTATCGAACTATCGACCAGTCTTGCATTCTCCCAGATTCGAATGTTTAGTTCTTGAGTTCATTAATTTGTAGGAATATTATGTTAATATGGGCAGACAGACGATACATTGTGCTGTCATAGTTGATGAATTGGGAACATGAGTTGCCACTTATACGGTGGACTAATTATAATTGCTAACTAGGTTTGTCACAATTATACCCACTATATTTGACGAAAACTCCAATATCCACTTGGACTTGATTGCAAAAAGGCTCCAATTCGATGAAAACCTTTCTATTAGGGCCGTCTTGTGATTGTTTGAACTGAGGTTGGGTTTGATTTTGGGCTCATTTGTATTGATTATCTGGGCTTTAGAATATTTGAAGATTAAATTACTTTTTTGGGTTGCTCTTCGAACAACTCATTTAATTGCTCCAAAAATGTTTTGAATGCTTAATTTTTAATGCTAAAGCGGTCTACTTGGTTATAATTTTCATCTTAAATAGCAGTTTTATGTGAGGTAAGTTGGTAAGCTTCTACTCTGGGTTCATTGTTTAATTCAATTTATACTTATATTTGGGTTGATATTCGAAGATAAAGCATTTTAAGTTATCGTTATGGGAGATTACGGGGAATTATATCCCCATACTTAATGTCCCTAAAGATAAAAGTGTGGCAGGCTGGATGCTTAATGTCTCAAAATGTTAGAAGTATAATAGGGGTAGGAATCGGGGAGGATCACAGGTCGACCCGACCCTAGTAATACTGGGGCGGAAATATATGGGTATGTATTTTACAATCAGGTCATGAGACATTTTAACAATTTTTCCTTTAACATTCTAACAATATTTCCTATTTTTCCTATTCACTGGACGGCTGGACACTCCCCCATTAAATACATGTAGTACCAACGTCGCCACTTGAAACTTTGCCTGTGCTGCAGTAGTCCGTGAGGTTACCAACGAGGCAGCGCCTAGTTGACTACTAATTATAAGAGTTGAAGTAATGAAATTTTGGAAATGAAAGAAAAAAAAAATCAGAAAATATAATGAATTGAGCCGAGAAAAAATAAAATTCCATATTTAAAACATAATTAATAAAAGCTTCCATCATAACAAGTTGAATCGGATCAGTTACTTTCTGGGCACGGAAGGCTGCCGTAATCCGTCTGTCACCTATTGTCATTGCTTTTGTCAGTACTTCCTATTTGGTCTACAACGTGCAACATGCCTTCACGGTAGTTTGATAGAAATTGATATACATAAGTAAGAAAGAAAAATTAGCTGGAAGTTAGTTTTGAACAATTAAAAAAAAAAAAAAAAATTTCTACCTTAAAAGTTACATGGGTGGTATGATGGTGGAAGAATTGATAATTACAGCGTGTTTAAAAACTTCTTTACCTTAAGTTATTGACATTTGAAATGAAGTTATAATTCATGGTGGTATAATGAAATGGTGAAAGAATTGGTAATTACCGGCTTGGTACAAAAATTATAACAAGTAAAATTTGGTCTGCTTTAGGACATAACTTTCTCGTTTTTCAATATATTTCAGTATCTAATTTAATTAATTTAACTTGTGTATTCTACCCAAACAAACAAACTGAAGTACACAGAATTATATGTAACATTTTAATATCGAATACTATAAAATTTAATATTTTTCATACTCACATCATATTTGTCAATATCACCTAATTAATAAAATATCTAAATAATAAAGTTTCGAACTAGATAATTGTTATATGAACCAAAAAATTGAGATTTTCTGTTATGGAAGAGAGTGAGCAATATAATCTGGTGAAGACACAAATCAAAATATATAACAAGCCCATTCACGAGTTTGATGTCACAAGATTAACTAGTCACGAGTTTCGGATGATAAAAATTTATCATTCATGTGCAAATGGGACAAACAAACGTAGTTTTCTTATAATATTTTACTAAATTAAGGACGTCATTACCGTAAGTGAAGGTTAAACTCTGTTTTTTAATGACAGACCATGTTTCTCTGGATTACACTCACGCATGCTCTTCTCAGAGTTCGAAATTACATCCCTCAAAATGTAAAATCAGGTTCACAAGGTTAAACTTTGTGTGTATATGCAGAGAAGCTATCTAGTGCAGTGCACTTGCACCGTATTAACAGTACATTGGCTAAAAATGAACCCTGCATATATTTAAATATATTAATATTTTATATAAGGGAACCGATCCTGTGCAGTCCGCTGTAAAATGGACCCCACACATATTAGATTGTAATGAAACTTTATACACTCATTTATCCATATATAAATCATACTTTAGACGGTTTAGATGTTGAAAAAACCACTTTAAACTTGATATTTACATTAAACTATTTTATTACGTTGATTTTGTACCATTTTAAGATGGAGACTACACACATGTTGGATTTGTATGAAAATTTGTATGGTAATAAAGTGAACAATTCTAAATAAAATGGGTGGGGTGGATTTATGGGAAATGATCAGGTGGGGCCCACAGTGCATGGACTGCACGGTGCAATCGCATGCACTGGATCATTTCCCTTTATATAATTATTTATCTATGTATAAATTTTATAGCAAATGGTTTAAATGTTGAAAAAACTACTTTAAAGTTGTTATTTATGTCAAACTATTTTATTATATTGAATTTATACCATTTTCAGATGAGGTCCATGCACATATACAATTGGAATGAAAATTGGTATGCTAATAAAATACATCATTATAAATACAATGGGCATAGTATATTATAATTCTATGATCATGTGTGACTCGTTTTGTGACAACTACACTATAATTATGGTGCAAATGCGATGCACCTTAATCTTACTTATATATCTATACATATACAGAGTAGATTGTAACTTTTGAACAAAGTTAACACAAGAAATATGAAAATGTCGTATCCAATTCATTCTAAAGGTAAACCCTCGTTAATTAGATCATAAAATAATTACTATAGATTTTCCTTATGACAAGACAACTAATTTGAATTTGATTAATTAATTTAACCTTTTTAATCAAAATTAGGTAAGGAATAAGCTATTTAAAAGTCAAACTATATATATAATTTCCTGCTGTTTGTTGGGGAAAAAGAAATAAAACCCGCACACCGCGGATCTCTTATATGTCATATGAGCAACTTCAGTTTGCGAAATTTGTGATTTTTGACTTTTAAAATTTGCACTTCGAGTTTCATGCGTGGTCCTCCTAAGATATAATGTTAGTTCCGTTGACTTATTACATGTCCTATTTAGGGTGATGATCTAATGCAACCCTTTTGCTTTTAATTTTAAAAACTTTTTTAAAACCTAAACAATTCGTTGCCTTGATTAATACACATCTACTTATGATTTAAAAAATTAGTTTGCTTGGAAACATATATTTCAAAATTTTGACACCTTTTGAGTTTGAATATACAAGTATTAAATTAAAAATAAACAAGGTAAATTCTACAAATATCCACAAAATTTACCTCTAATTCCATTTATATTCACAAAATTTCAAAATTTTCGAATATACCAACGTATTTTGTCTAAAATTCCATTTATACCCATAATTGTTGTAAAATAACAAATACGCCCAAACACTAATTATAATTCTAAGCTAAAAGTTAACATTCAAATGAATTTTTAGTATTTGTATAGTTCTGGAATTATAATTTATTTCTATAGAATCATATATCATTTGAATATGAATTTTTATTTACAAATTTATAATCAAATTTTCGAACACATTTGACATTTTACATAAGGACTGTAAGTATGAATAAAATTTTGGGTAAAATATATGGGTATATTTGAAATTTTGAAAAGATAATAGGTATAAGTGAAATTAGGAGTAAAATTTATGGATATATATAAAATTCACGCTAAATTTTTAATATATACTATCTTTTATCATAAACAAATATATGTGGCGGATCCACGTTATAAATGATTTATATCTTTAAAAAAACTTTTGAAATTAGAAAAATAGAGGGTTCTTGTACGCGTGGGTGATCATTATTTTATAACCCATGATCTAATGCACTTGATTCCTTTTTCTTATATAAAAGCATTTTTTTCATATCCAAACAATTTATTAGGTTTGTCTAATGTATTTATTCATAATGCTAAAAATCATTTTTATTCAAAATTTATCTGTTATATGTATACTATATATTTTTTTCAAAATTAATAATATTAATATATTCCCCTTTTTTATAAAAATATATTCCCTTTTAAAACATGTTAAATTGTTATAAAACTTTGTATTTCCAATCAAAGTGATTTTTTTCACCATAAATACATGCGTATAGGTGAACACAATTATAAATGGTTTGGATCTCAAAAAAAAATTAAAATAAAAAATTTGAGAAGATGCGTAGACGTGTCCACGCAACCGTCGCGCATTGTACAGCACCCCGTCACCTTCAACCCGTACCAAATTTATTGGATTTTTTTTCGGCGCCCCCATCTGACATGGTCAGCCGCAAATTAACCGATTTGTGGCTGGAAGGAAATCTATGTTTTAATTTTTATTTTTTAATAGAAAGATGGACCATATCTAGATTGATTACCATACCAAAATTTATGAAAATTTAAAATTTTTAGATATTTTTATTTTAAAATATGTTAAACAATCAAAAAATAAAAAATTTAAATACTTCAACCGATGAATGTGAGCCCGAGTATCCATAAAAATTACAAAAAGTTATTCGCAGCTGGCCCAAAATCATATTTTTAAATATAAAAAAGAGGTGTTAAATTAATATGCTTAAAAAATTAAAATCATTTTATTATTTTATATATATTGATAATTAACTTAAAACAAGTCGATACTATTAAGGTAAGAGTCATGATACACAGACTTGCGATCTCTCTCACCACACAAGCAAGCGATAATTCCCATATGCAGTTTTCCATCTATTGCTGCATATGACAAACACGTGTTAAAAAAAAAAAAAGGAAAATTTCTCTTATGCGCGTAACATGTCCTTAATTTCTTATACGTTTATAATATTTTATAAATTCTTCTTATACCTATAACATTTTATTCTAAATTCTTTTTATGTTATGCCATCAATACAACCATTATTTATTTTATTGAAAAGACGATTTTGACTATTCAGAATTTCCTAATTAAGACAATTTAATCATAATATGACTCAACGATGATAATAAATCATTAATATATGATATTAAATAATTCAAAAATTATATTAAGGTTGAATCATTTTAATTAGAAAATTTTTGGAAGGGGAATAATCGTCTTTTTAATGAAATAGATAACAACTATATTAACAACATGAATATAATAGGAATTTAAGATAAAATGTTATAAATATAAGAAAAATTTATGAAACATTATGGATATATTAGAAATTATGTACAGATGTTGTAGGTATAAAAGGAATTCTCCCAGGAAAAAAAAAAAAGAAGTCTTTCACTCACCAAGTCTTCCTTGCTCAGGGTGACATCTCAATTAATAGATTTTACATTTATATAAAATCCAAAATTATCAGCAATGTACGTTATCTCTAAATCAAAGTTTACTATTTTTAATATTTATGTTATATTTTTAAACACAAGCATATTGTGGTCGTTTTCATAGGAGTATGAAAATGACCACACTACCCCTGTGTTTGAAAATATAAAATACAAAATAAATACATCTCTAAAATTAATAAAACTTGGTTTATAGAAAATATACATGTAGATTAATAGTTTTGTTTAGAATTTTTAAAAAATAAAAAATTGGTGATCATCATTTTTGCGGAAATGAATGTAAGACACATGTGGGAACAAACAAATTGAAATCTTGAACAATGAATTAAAGGTGGAGGGAGACCCAGTAACTGATTAAAAAAAATTATTGATTATTAGTGAGAGTAGGGGTGCAACTTGGGCCGGGTTCAGCCCGAACCCGGCCCGCCGAACCCGAAAATATACAGTGTTGAAACTCTAAGCTTTTCAACCCGAACCCGATTTTTGAGCCCGAACCCGAACCCGAATTCAAATAGGGCTCGGTTTCGGGTTTAGGCAAGCCCGAACCCGAATTTGCATTTATATAAAATATATAATTTATATTATTATAATAATATATTATAATAATAATATATTGTAATAATAATATATTATAATAATAACATATTACTCATGGATGGATGATGGACAACAGGAGTACGGCATGGCAGGCATGGACAGCTCATCGCCGAGACAATCTAACATCTTAAGTGATTTCAACAAAATACCTATTCCCAATTTACATTACGATATAGGTCCAACAGTTTTTTTTTAAAAAATTACTCTTCACGCCTTTTCTACTGAAGCCTTTTGACCAACGAAATCCTATGATACTAAATATTAAATTTTTTTGAGATCTTTTTTTCCAACAGGAAAATTTATGAGAACTTTAAAATTATAGTTGTAAAATAAGCTTAAAACAATAGAGGAGTAAAAAAATACAATTAATGATTAATAATACAATTTTATTGACAACGTTTACACATAATCCATATTCTACTTGATACAAAGAGAATGCTCAAAACAAGTTTTTTTCTTTCTACTCTTAAGCGGTATTTGAATTTTTCTTAATTTCATACAATAAATTGTTTTTAAAACTTTTTTATATAATAGATTTGTGATAAAAAATTATATATAAGATGAGTAACAAAGACATATTAATAGAAGATGTCAACCCGAAACTCAACCCGAGCCCGAATTTCAAAAATAGGGTTAGGGTTGAGGTTTACAAATAGGGTTAGAGTTAGGGTTAGGGTTGAAATTTTACAAATAGGGTTAGGGTTAGGGTTGAGGTGAACTCGAGTTTCATGAGCCCGAGTTGCACCCCTAAGTGAGAGTCCATGGCCAGCCGCCTTTGTAGTTGGACTTGGACGGGGTTGATAGTAACTTATTCTTCGTAGCCGGTGGACAGGTGGTAGCTAATTATATTTGGCTCCGGACAACAAAATAATGGGAAAACCACTTGGTTGTTGGTACATTTTGAATATTCGATGGGATCCAATCCATGTATCCTGTAACAAACTAACATGTCTGCGATTATTATTTTCCGCAGAAATATACGAAATAGTTTGCATATTAGGTGGTTTTTATAATCAATATCATGTGAAAGGATTTCTACGGCTACTAGAGCTAGATACCCCCTCCCACTCCCACTCCCACTTGATTTTTTTTTATTATTGTTTTTGGCATGTGTAAATTTCTAATCAACATAAGTTTTAACACCATGAAAATTAGGGCGAATTTCTCGTGTAGCTATGAATTGTATTCATAATTCTACTTGTACGCATTAATTTTCAAAAATTTTAAATATATTCGTGTATTTTGCCTTTTACATCCATGCTCCTGTTGTAAAATGACGAATATACCTAAAATCTAATTATAAATTTATAAAATACAAATCATATTCAAATGATATATGATTCTATCGCTGTAAAAGTATTAAAAATTTTATTGAATACGAATTTCAAGCTTAGAATTATAATTAGAATTTGAGCATATTAATTATTTCATAAAAGGTTGTGCGTATGAATAGAGTTTTAGGAAGGATGCATAAGTATGTTTAGAATTTCTGAATGTTCAAGATATAAGTACGATTAAGGATAAAATTCATGAATATATCTGGAATTTGCTATAAAAATTGAACATAACATTGCAGAAGATACGGATTAATTAAATAAAAATTTTGTTGGAGAATGAACTGGTTGCGTTCAATCATCGCCTCAAGATAACTGCAAAACATGCGTGTATGAAGTACTTCTGGGTTGTCCCTTATCCTCCCTATCAGATATCATCATCCAGTCATGTATATGCTAGCTAATTTGATGGCGACTAATATTTATTCAAAACCACCCTGGCAGTTATTGCAATGGATTTTTTTTTTTTTTTTCAATTACAATGGATTATAATAGAGATCCATAATCTCGTCACCGCTCACAAGCTGGAATCAACACTCGCTCAACCCAACATTGGGCTATGCCCTGCTCCACATTTTAATATATAGTAGAAAATACATGGCAGGGATAAGGTCAACTATGATGCGTTGATGAGAAGGGAATAGGTAGAAGTAATGGTGAGCAAATTACAAGAACTAGACTTTTTTTTTTTTCCCCATAAAAATGTGGAGTAGATGGAAACCAAATTCATTTATTGATTGTTTATATTATCGAGATTGCGTTAGTTCGTACCCATCAACCCTTGCTCCTACCACATGTTGGAAAGGGTTATTGCACTGTGAAGTGTGAACCTGGGTATTTCTTTATTTTATTTTATTTTGGAAAATTTGTTTATAAAATTGTTAATCTAAGTGTTCCTCAACAAGAAAAACTTTTCTCTTAAAACTTTTTAGTTTAAAATTTTTCAGTCTCTACCAGTGTTATCAGAACCGGACCGGACCGGCCGGTCGGACCGGGAACCGGTCCAGTTTCCGGTTCGATTACTACCGGTTCGGTTTAACAGCATAAAACCGTGCGAACCGTCCAACCGCCGGTCGGACCGTATATTCCGGTCGGACTGGATTCGCTCGGTTCGCTTCATAGCTTAAATAATATATATATTTTTTTAAAAAAAACTGGAAAATGAAAGCCGAAACCGGAAAACCCTAAGCGCCGCAACCCGCATCCCACAACCCGCCGCAGCATACAACTCTCTGGTCTTCCCCAAATCCGGCGATCTCCTTTGCTGCCGTCGCCGCCTCACCTCGTAGCGGCAACACGCGATCTGCAGTCGGCAGTCGGCACCTCATAGCACTTCGCAGACGCCTTCATCAGTTAATCTTCTCCAGTTCTCCTCATCGCAGCCGCCGGCATCTTCTCCTTCTCGGCCGCCGGCTCTCGTGGCCCTGCCTCCTCCTCCTCAGCAGCTCAGCTCCCTGCGCCGGCGATTCCTCCTCTCTTGTCGTCGCGCCAGCAGCTGCCTGTCTCCTCTCTCGTCGTCGCGCCAGCAGCTGCCTGTCTCCTCTCTCGTCGTCGCGCCAGCAGCTGCCTGTCTCCTCTCTCGTCGTCGCCGTCTCGCCATCTCCGGCTCGCCGTCGCCGGCAGGCCTAGCAACACTGCAACAGTAATTGCGTAATTAATAATTATAATATCAATTTTTTTAAAATTTTCTGCTTAATTTTGTGCATGCGTGCGTAAATCAAATTATTTGAATTTTTTGCATAATCCCGCCTCCTCCTAATTTTGTGCATGTGTCTCTTATAAATTATAATATCCAATTATTTCTTTTAATATTTGTAATGATGTAAATGGTGAATTTCCAGAAAAGAATGTGTGTTTGACTGTTTGTAGACTTTAAAATTTTATGTTTGGTGGGAATGATGTGTTGTTAGACTTTAAAATGTTATATTTTGTTGAAATGAAGTATTTATATATTTTTAAAATTTATGTTTGATGAGAATGATGCATTTAATGGTTTATAGACTTATAAATTTTTATTTTTTGCTGAACATAAGAGCTATTCTTAATTTTCATATTATTACAGGTTATTTAATTATTCAAATTTTCAGCACTTACTAATTTATTTTATTTCTTATTTTTTCAGGTATGTTTATAATAATTTATCAAGGTACCGAGATAAAGAGAAAGAATTCAAAAACCAACAACCAAGCAACAACTGTCATAACTTATTATAAGTTTAAGTCTTTCAGGTCAGTTAATGTAGTTAATTCTTTAAAACTTGCTATTAATTTTTTTCTGCATGTTTTGTTCTTATATTATGGTCCTTAAAATCTAACATATATATTTAGGTTTTATAAAAATATAATTTTATCAATATATTATTATATTTATTTAAAATTTTAAAAAAATTAATATTAATGACATCATAAATACGTTATGCTGACGTCACCGGTTCAAACCGGTTTGATTAACCGGTCGAACCGGTTCGAACCAGACCAGTCCCTTTACCGGTTCGGTTCTGACAACATTGGTCTCTACAACTATTTTTCTTTTAATTATTTATTCGTATCTTTTTATACGAATCACCTTATTTTTTAATTATTTCTACATAATTATTTATATAATTAACCTATCTATTTTAACTTTAGAGTGTGTTTGGAAAATGATAAAACTTTTTAATGAAAATTTTTTGATGTAAAAGTTGTTAAATCGGTATAAAATGATGTGATATGATAGGGATAATTATAAAGTGTAAAAAGAATAAATTAAAATAGATAGGTTGGTTGTATGAGTAGTAGTGTAGAAATGATTGCAAATTATGGTAGTTTGTATAAGAAACTGAGAAAAATAATTAAAAAATAGGGTGATTATCTAAATTGAAAAGTTTTATGTCTAACCACACCTTTATTCTCTTTACTTCTCATCATTATCTCTATTATATTACATCATTTTTTTCATTTCAAAAACTTTTTATCTAAAAATTTTATCGATTCCCAAACACAACCTAATTATATTTAACACATGTATTAATTTTAAATATTCAAAATGCAACTAATTTTAAAAATTCAAAAAATATCTAAAAAATTCAAAAAATGGTAAAAATTGATACTAATGTTAAATACACTTAAATTAACAGTTATATTAAAAAATAAATTAAATGCACCCGGTGCCTCGAGATTCCCGACAGTAAAGACATATTTATCATATCAGTTTTTGGTGTGGGACTTTACAAGTCCAAAAATCCAACTGGTTTTGATATGTATTGATATTATAATATTTAGAGCATATATCCTAGGGATATACCAGGGCGTGCAATTGGCCTCGAATGGCGTCCTCGTGGTGGTAAAATCAAAATTTAGACCATTCAGAGAACACGGAGAGCAACAGCTAATTAATACCAGCTCTACGCTCACCAGTCACCATTCACAAAAGGCTAGATGGGGATTGGAGTTACAGGAACAGCTGGTGCAAGTGAATGCAGTAGTACACCAGTGCCCTTCCTTCCAAATTCATGACATGAGTTCTCGGCTAGCAGTGGGCAGAGAATGTTATAGCCCAGTTAATTCTTTGTTTTTAGAAATAATACAATGCCCTGATGATTCCCTTGCCAATGCATGAACATTAATCCCACGTCACCCCTGTCAACTGCATTTTTTTGGAATTAGAAAGCCACAGACAAATTAAATACAACAACCCCACCTCAAGATATATATTCGTTTTAGCTTGTTGTCTTTTTTGGACGCATTACCATTAATACCAAGTGGCTGACATAAATGTGTGTAATTGTGTATAAGATGAAAAGTCCAAGATTTGAAGTTAGATAAAAGCATTTATCTCATTTACCCGGACCACAGAGTTGTTCTATGTAAATTACCTAGTTATCCAGGGATGACATGATAAAATAATTTTTTATAAGGATACAATAACAATTTTCAATAATTCTACCTTTCATCATTATTATTTTACCTACTAGATGGATTTTAGGGTTAGTATACCTTCACTTTTTCAGGGTGCTTACACGCTATCTCTCATGCACCACAATATATTTAATTAAGCGTTTTAGATGTGTTTCCTAGTAAGAAATTTTTTTTCCCCAATTTTTAGGAAAAATTAGAGTCCAAAAGGTGCTTATCATGAAGGGCATGATCTAGTGCACCCGGTAAACTATCCTATTTTTTATATTTTTTCCTCTATTATGTGGGTCAAAGAGTGTATTTATTATATACAAATTTTTTTATTAATGTATATTTTACATCACATCTCAACTTATATTACAATCAAACACTGAAACAATTATTACAAATTTTCCAAAGGAAAACAACTACAGACTCTCAAATATCAACAAGAGAAATCATAGGCTCCCAAATATAATTTTTTTTTTTGTAACAAATACTATGGGAATTCAGTCCACCTTTACCAACAAGCATACTAGGGTGAAGAGTGGGCCCTAAATTCATTCAAAAACACCACATAGGTCTTTACAATAAGTATTAATGAAACAACAAGGGAAGTTCCCCTCCAAGTACACGAGGGGATACCCTACTACAATACGTAGCTTACATAGGAGACTTTACATAAACACAACCTTAATTTTATCAATTAGAGAACCAATATTTGATTGAATCTTACCATTACCTGCGATCATGCTTTTGAGAATCAGAGAATCACTCTTACAGATGACATTTTGAAATTGAAGCTCACGTAACCACTAAATCCTTAATAACATGCTATGCGTCTCCATCCACAACGCGTCTGCTCTTCTCTTATATGACCAACCCGTAACTGCTAACACGTCTCCATTATAGTCCATTGTAATGACTCCTGCACTAATCAAACTAACTTCACTTCTAAAGTCTGCATCTACATTGACTTTAACCAAAGTGCTAAGAGGTGATTGCCAATGAACAAGACAATCATGGAACCCAATTTTATGCTCCCGGGAGCATTGTGCCTCAATGCTCCTGGGAACATATACTTATTTTTTAAGTTTTTTTTGAAATATTTTTCATGAAACTGTTTTAAATTACTAAAATGTCATTTATTTTCAAAAATTCGAAAAAAATCTAAAAGTCTCCAAAATTGATAAAAATTGATACACATATTAAGTACACATTAAAAGTTGTATAAAATTTTTTCAAAAAAATAAAAATAAATAGGTGTATACACCTGGGAGCATTGAACCGGACTCCGACAATCATGGGACAAATGGTTCCCTTGCAAGATGAGGTTCATAGCACTGTATTGGAAATGAAGCTCACACACAAATTAGAAATTGCTGAGAAGACAAGAGAAATGCCATTCACAACTGTAATGCCAAATTTTTCAATAAGTAACCAGATATAAGTTCGGGAGCTGCTTAACATTTAGTTTAATTATATATTGTAGGATATCCCTAATTTCTCCAATCGATCTATTAGATACGTGTTGAAAGAGCTGCACTTCCAAAGCTTCTCTAATCTTGTCATATTCCCAAAATATATGCAGTTTATCTTCCATAGCACAAGTTGTAGAATTTGCAAGCTACCTCAATCTGAATGCTTCTCTTTTGCAGGTTTACTTTCGTGGGCAATGCGCCATTAATCGTCCTCCAACCAAATATCAAAATCTTGGAAGGCAGTTTCACTTTTTCACATTACATGAGTTGCTTTAATTTCCAATTGCCTGTTTGAGTTCGAACAATGTCCCAACTCTTTTTTAACCTCATAGGCTAGGCAATTGGTAGATTTCACCTGAATATTCCATAATTTTCCGCCATTGCAATCTTCATTCTCATACATTGGCAAAGGAACCTCCTCCATAATGTCCCAACTTGGCTTCCCAACTGTGGGTTGCATAATGTCTTTCTTTCATATCCTTCTACCCAATCAATGAAAGAGAATGTTTTAATGTAGCAGGTGCAAAATCCCATTTATATATATATATATTTTTTAATTTTTTTATAAAATTATTAATATAATTGTATCTAATCTATATACCAAAATTTACCTTTTTTGGATATATATATATATATTTTTGATTTTTTAATGTATCCCAATTTCTTTTATTAATGGTCTTACTCTTACTAATGCAGTTGACGTCCACTTGTCAAGGAAGAAGTGAATCTGCTGACCATTGCCAATATTCCAAGTATACCCCTTTTATAAGAAGTCCATGGCCATAACAACACATTGCCAAGTGTAGGAAGAAGCCAGATTAAGAGAGCAGCTTCAAAATTCTCCATTTGGAAAGCAATTGGGCGTAAGAACTTCATAGCAAAGAGAATCTTAATTTATTGCTCCCCTCCTTGCTTGTTTAGCCATGGTAGTAAATATTAAACGCAGTCAAGTCTCTAAAACCCATTTCATGGCCTGCCTTTGATACGCACATCTTGTTCAAAGAGACCCACTTCATTTTTTTTTTCTTATCACTCTTGTCTTCCCATTAAAATCTGCTGACCATGACGTTGATCTCATTGCATAGCAAAAAAAAGTGGATTTTTTATTTCTAAAATTAAAAATATTAAATGAAAATGAAAAATGTAACATTGTATATATCTTTGTGTTTGGGCTGGGCTGCGTAATAGTAGAAAAAATTATGGAAAAAAAAATACAGCTGGACAAGTTGCTGGTTAGAAGCAACCCCAAACCGACCTTAGTTGAATCGACTTCATATATGCCTCTTGAATTTGCAGGACGAAGAAAAGCTAGAAAAAGGTAATGGATGGCTGGCGCATGTAAGGGTTCTCGTACAGCTGTTGCATGCGCTTTTGGACCACTAAAACTTGTGGTTGTCCATTGTCGGAATTGCACGAAATGCTGGGCACCACGCGTGCGGTGTTGGCCGAGAAGGATCGAGAGTTGCATGTGAACGCGTCCCAGTCATGTCATGAATGTGACCCATTAAACAGCACCATAAAAAAAAAAAATCTGGTGCCGACCGGCGTATCAAATTATTAGTTGCACGGTTTCACAGCCAACATTCCCATCTCGTGCAGGGCCTGACACGGCATGAACATGCACTGTGCCACTGAGGCAAATTTTGAAGCAACTAATTAGATTATGATGCTATACGGTAGGCTGTTACTTACTAAGTAACAACTTCATAATTTTTATATATTTTTTGGTTTTTTCTTTACTTATATGTGAGCTTGAAGCAATTAATTAGATTTTGACACTGTACAGTAGGTATTTACACGCCTAAGTAATAGCTTCATATTTTTTTAATATATTTATATATATTACTTCAAAAAAAGTAATAGCTTCATTTTTTTAATATATTTTTATTCTTTCGTGGCTTATATGTGAGCTTAAATGTATTTAGTTCATATCAAAATTTTTAACATTGTTTAATTTTTATATATTTTTACAAAATTTCAAAAATAAAAAATTTGAATTTATCTCACACTCCACCGTACTGGGAAATGATAAAATATTTTATTTTTAAAATGTTGGAAAAATATAAGAATAAAAATAGTAAATTTTGGCATTTTAATTGAATGCACTGTAGCTCACATAAAAAAAAAAGAAAAACTAAAAAAATGTAAAATATAGGATTTACTTAAGTAAGTAACATCATCCCAATTAATTTGCTTGCGTATAATATCAACTTGATCGCATTTGTTATCATTTATTTATAAATAAATTATGCAATAAATAAATTGTTTAATTTGACTATATATAGACACCATTGAATATGAACAAATGTAATTTATTTTTAACAATTTATTGCATCTAGTGTTACATGCACGAGATTTTTATTTAGAAGAGCGATCTTATTAGCCTGGGCTAAGCAAATTCACCGTGTAGTCCACTTCAAAAAAAAACTCATTTATAATAATTTTTTTATTTTTTCTTCATACACTTGTTTATTAAGCATATTTAAACCAAGTTTTACCATTTTTGGATATGTACATATATTTTTTTAGATTTTTAAAAATATGAATATTTTAAATACATGTATACACATAGATGTTTAAAAATCTTAAAAAATATATACATATGTCCAAAAATGGTAAAACTTAATTTATATGTTAAATACACTTACACGAACGTGTATGAAAAAAAAAATAAAAAAATGTTGTAAATGAATTTTTTGAGTGGGTTAAGCAGAACATTTGCTTAGTCCGGGCTAATTGGATCATTCCTCTTTTATTTATGATGTATTTGTTTATATTAAAAATATTTTACTCTCCACAACTATCCTTTTTTTAATTATTTTTTGATATATTCTTATACAACCATCGTACTTTTTAATCATTTCTACACAACTATCCATATAATTTATCTACTTATTTTAACTTTATTTTCTTTACTCCTCATTATTATCACTGTCATATTACATCATTTTCTTTTATTTTAAAAAACTTTTACACAAAAAACTTTTCATTTAAAAGTTTTATCTTTTTCCAAACATACCCTTAGTTGTAACTATTATTAAAGATTAATTGCAAATTTTTAAATTGGTTGTGTTTATCATTATTTGCAGCCGAATTTAAATTTTGCTGAAATACATTACTCGGTGAAAGAAATTTTCTTAACGACGATGGACGATCTGAAGTCATGTGGTCCATCCCACCACCACCGCTATCAAATATCAACGGAATTCACGTGTCACACGTGCGCCCGTGCATACGTATGCATATCGTACCATACTACTTATTCCGCCAGATCGAGTATGGCGACTATGGTCGGACCATTTTAGGCGGGGAAGGTCCACGCATCCGTACGAGTGCGCATCTACCATTCCGAGGCGTTGTTTTCGCGCGTTCCCACTTTCACGTGCTCATGGCCTGCTCTTCTTCGTCTTTGCATTCCTCGCCATTTGCGCCATTTGTGGTGCAACTCGGGTCCTACTGTACTGGGTTTAAGTAAATTTAAATTCTAAATTTATTGAATTTATGTCGATCTAAACCCAAATTCTAACGTTAAAAATCAAGTTTGGGTTAGGTTTGGACTAAGTTGACATTAGTTTCGATCTTAATTTCAGATTGAAATTCGGGTTATTCTCGGACTAATAGAAGTTAAAATTGCTGAAAGAGATAATAATTTTTTAAACACTATTCCATTAACACATGAATAATTACACGTGAATATATTTATATGACCTATAATATATTTAATTTTGATGAAAGTTAGTTTTTTAATTAAAAGATAATTCTTAATATAATGAACGTAATGAATTTACACATAACAATGAAATTATTATCTAAAGTTTAATACAAGTGAGACCTATATTTGATTTAGTTAATTAATATATATGTAATAAAGTTAAAGAGTTGATATATTTATAATTATTTGCAAATAAAGCTAATATAAATGTAATATATTTCAACTTTTATAGACAAATGCATATAATATTTAAGTTTTAGAATAAATATCTTGTAGTTTAATTAAGTTATGATTATATGAAATAACTTTTATGGCAATTATAATTGAAATACTTAACATATAAACAAATATAAATATTTTAATAAATTAGGAGAGAATATCAGGTTCGGACCGGGTCGGGTTTTGGTAACGGATTGATGTAAACTCGATATTAGTTTCGGATTTTCTTGGGTCGGGCGGGTTCAGACCAACCGGGTACCAAATTGCACCCCTACTCGCCATAAGATTGCTTACTTAAAACATGTATTTTTATTAGGAGAATGATTAAAAACGAACTTTTTATATGATACGTTGCTGTTGAAATAGTTAAAATTCGAAAAGAAACATATGCCACAAGAAAGTTGGTTTTTGGCAATTTTATTGACAATTAAAAAATCTTTATTAGCACCATTAGCCACATGCACTGGTGCTAGCACCGGTGTTTGACCCCCCCGCCTTGGGATGGTGGCATTACAGTCCTTCAATGGTGTAAGGGTTTTTTTTATTGGATGACAGCGTGCAAGTCCCCAAGTTTGGAGGTAGAGCATAGTGTCTCAATGTTGAAATTTTGTGAGAACGTCTCAGAGATTATTGTAATATTAGTATATTAGTTGAGATGAATGTAAATTTATATACTAATAAAAAAAACTTTATTAGCAACAAAAATGTAAACATAAGAAAAAATTTTTAACTTTTGATGATACTTTATAAACCAGAAAAAATTTTCTTATTTTAAGCTCTCATAGCGAGAATTTTTTTTGTCTTACTAAACGAAATTTAGCTGCCTAAGTATAAAGATCATGAATTAAATGATTGCTGTATGAGATATACCACCAGCTTATTGGCGGCCAAATTTTCTTTTCCAACACAATTATAACTTTTGGAAAAGAATTTTTTGCTAAAAGTAGAATTTTTTTAGTGATATAGTACAAACTGTATAAAAGTTCTCTGAATATTAATATTTGACATCATAACTAAGAGGGGTGTTCGGGTTCGGCCGGGCGCATGGCTGCCCCATGCATCCGGCCAAAAAATCCATTATTTATTTATTTTTTAGTTTTTATAAATATGTAGAGCTAGATATATTTAACTTATAAACATAGTTTTTGGATGCTTTTAAGTATTTTATTTTTAAACACGGTGATATTTTTTGTAATTTCTAAGTCAGAAAATTACGAAATGCCACTATGTTTAAAAATAAAAAAATATTTAAAAGCATTTAAAATTGGTAAAATTTAATTTATAGGTTAAATATACCTAGCTTTATATGTTTATAAAAAAATCAAAAAAATCAAAAATATTTTTTTGCCCGGGCTTATCTAAGGCCTTAGTTAGCCCGATCTAACAAAATCACCCCACCATAACTAAATATATATAGATAAATATTATAAATAATTTAGATATTAAAAATCTCAAAAGGAAGTGAACAAATAACCATTTGCACTATACAAACACTACTTCTGATTATTTTTAATCATTCCTCGTTTGATTAACGAAACTCCATATCTAAAGAAACCTATTCCTTTTTCGCATAATGTATTAATTTCTTAGACCCAATTATTTCATAATATATTCTTATCTAAAATTATTTCATTATATTCAAAGGGTCCTACTTTGGCGAAATCTATTTTCCCACGATAATTTCTAGCGAACTTCGTCAATGTGCCCACATTGATACTTCGATCGAAATCAAACGGGACAAATTGTTTAATAGTATTTATTGTATCATGTGACTAAATATCATTTTAATTGAAATATTATGTAGTTCACACCTATTTAAAAAATGTATAATTACGTATAAATTAAATAATCAAATCATTCTTGGACATATTATAATGTTATAATAATTTGTAAAATTCGTCATCCATAAAAAATGGTTTAGATGGCTTAAATGTTGATATAAATTAGAGAATTTTATAATAGTGATTCTACATATATCTAGGATAGAGTTAGGTCAATCTTTGATTTGATTTTCTAATCAAATAAATTATCCAAATATAATGGGCGGAATACCACAACCCAACTAGCATGACCGGCAAGAGTGTCACCTTAGGTGCGGGAGGTCCGAGCTTCTAGTACTGACTCGAGACATTTATTTATTTATTTATTTTTAACAACATCTGCGTACCTGCTTAGTTAGTAATATTGTTAGATTTACACTTTTAGAGTTAGAGTTAGAATTCGTACTTGAGTTAAATTGTAAATACAAAAATAAAAAAATATAATAAGTGAAGTAGATTTAACATCATCATAAAAGTTAGCCAAAACAAGTTTGTTTTTCCACCAATACCATTGAAAGTATAACTTACATTTAAAAATGCATGTTGACCTAATTACAAATGTTCATGATTTTATTTCACCTCATATCAACATACTATATATCTAGGCCTTCGTGTGGAATATAGATTACATTGTACTCTTCTACAAAGTGCACGAATAGACAGGCTACAAATTAATAAAAAATTAATTATCAAAATTACCTTTCTTTTGGGAGATTTATCATGGCATTTACAATCCAGCATAGTAGAAGGCTAGTCCCAACTGCTTCCAAGTTGAAGGAAAATAAATCCCACCACCTCTTCGGCTCCTACATTTAAAAAAAAAATTGTACCAATATTCTTATTCTCATTGCTTGCTTATACCTGGCTAGGGGTGTTAATAGATTTGGTTAACTTATAAACTTGCCCATCCAACCCGCCTATAAACGAGTTAGTATTGAATTTTTTCATAAATTGGTTATGATCCATCAACCCATTAAACTAGTTAGTTAAATAAAATAATTAAGGTTGAAAATTTAGTAATCTATTGAATTCATCTCCCTCTCCTTTATCCCTCTTCCTGGCCATGCTCATCTTGTACTAGATTAAGTGGAATTTTAAGGAGATACTTATATTGGACCATTTGTTTTCAAGCTAATCATGTATGTTTTTGAATTATCAATACTTTTTGGCTATTAAGAGTTTAAATTAATTTAGTTTTAATCTATTTTCCACACATACATACAATCTGTTAACAACTCATTAAACTCATTTATTAAATGGGTTATAAACGAATAAAGTCTAAGTTTTTAAAATAAGTTAATAAACAAATTAGGGTAGAGATTTTTTTAATAGATTGGGATTATAATTAGACTCTAACTCATTCGTTAACATGCCTACTTACTCCTCTACCTCGCTAGATGCTAAATGCATAATGAACCTTTAACTATTGGATATTATATTTATTTGGACTTTGCTTTTATGAATCATTCTAGGTAACTCATTCCATTTTTAATATCTTAATGCTCAATGATACCTATTGTATTTAGCATAATTAATACTATCATAGAAATCCTTCTATCTGTCCAATATCATTATGGATAGGCCCCGTAAAAATATATAAAATCAATATGATAAAAAGTTTTTATACCAAATATCAACTTTAAAGTTGTATTCTCAATATCTAAACTAGGGATATAGCTCAGGTCATTCGTGCTCTGTTTTTGGATAACTCAAACCCAAACCCAAGTTATAACAAGTAAACCCTAATCCTAACCTAACCATATTTTTAAAACTTCAATCCTTACCCTACTTCAATAAGTCAAGTTTTGGGATGGGTTCAAGTTGAATTCAAGTGGTAATTCAAGTAAGAATTTAAGAAAATTTTGGGTTGAAATTTAGGTTAATCTCATTAATTTGCATTCAAATTTAAAAGTATAAAGATTATATTATTGATTTCAAACTATATATACATTAATAATTATTTATAATATAGTAGACCTAAAATTTTTCTCTTTTCAAAATAATTACCATAGATGATAGAATAAAAAGATTACGAGAAAATATATATTAAAGCTACATGTGTCATGTATGAACTTTTCTAATATATATCACAAATTGAGTTGAATTCGAATTCGGGTTCAAGTTTCTATCAACCCAAACCCATCCTGATTTTGATTCAAGTTGTTTTTTTATTAGGTGTACAAATTTCACCTCATCTTATTTTAGAATCAAGCTCAATAATTCACACATGAGACAATAATAAGCTCCCAACTACGTATAGGGGAGATAATAAACTCTCGCCTTATTTATATGAGAGACAACAAACTCTCACAACCAAATTGACCGACTAAAGGTTGAACTCATGTCGCCAGCATATACGTGATCAACCGAGATGCCACCCAATTGGTGATTCAAGTTAGGCTTAAAATCCAATTCTAACCCAAATTTCCAAACTATCAAGTCCAAACTTAAAAGAGATTGAATTGAGTCAGCTAGGTTCAGGTCAACCTAACCCAAGTTATATTCCTAATTTAAACCAACTAAAATATAATTAATATGTAGATAAATAATTATATAAAATATTATTATATTCTAATATATATAAATAAATCTAAATACTTTTCATAATTTACACATGAATATATATTTTTCAACAAATGTAGCTCATGCAAATATCTGATTTGGATGAAATTTAATTTCTTAGCTAAACGAATTATGTTAAATATAACAAATGAATTGGATTTTTCAACAAACATAGGATTTTAAAATTAAAAAGGGTTACATGCAAGTTACATAAAAGTGAAGCTCATTATATCTTTATATTTTGTATATTTTCAAATTAGACGTTTTGAGACCCTCGAAATTCTACCTTTTTGTGTTTGAATGGACGTTAACAACCTTGTTCGGATTCAAATTTCAAATCTCACACGCATGCACTCATGCCCATTCATGTCGACCACATGACCATCTAAGTACTGTTAACTTACCATCTCTTTAATATCCATCCATCTTGCATGTTATACTATTTTTAACATTTTTATTAGTGCTCCAAATGATCTTCTAATTGTTAACCTACCATCTCTTTAATATCCATCTATCTTACATGCCACAATATTTTGACGTTTTCAACTTAATGTTCCAAAGGATTCAAAATCCTTGAATGGGATGTATATTCTTATTCTCTGGACAATTTTTCAATTTTCAATATAATTTTTTTTTGTATTTTCAATACCACTTTTTCATTCCCCGTCTACATCATTAAATTTTCATATCATTTCTCCATCTGCTTCAAGCTTTTGGAATCCTTTTGGAACATGCCCAATCTTTTTATAAATCCAACCTTTAAGATTTTCCAGTTGTATATTATTCTCCTCTTTTCTATATTATAAATTAGACAATTTATCTCTTTTCTGAGCATTTATTAAATTTCATTCATATCCGTTCATAGGCATAACATGGACGCTAAAAAAATTCAATTTCAACGATCAATTACTCGCAAGGAAACATCACTATTAGTAACAAAAGATATACCTTCATTATGTGCAATAAATGTGTTGTTTGGTTAAATAATTATAAGAAATTTATATAAAAAAATAACTATAAAGAATAAACTTTAATATTTGCATCAAATAGGCATTTGAAAAGAATTTTTTATTGCTAAAGCACATAGGTTACAAAGGTTTCTTTTAACATTGTGTAGCTGGCTTTCAAGACCACATAGTTGATTTTTCATCAATTGTTATTCTGTCGATGTACTTTAATGTGGCCGAATGAGTCTTTGATTTTGAACAGTGCATCTAAGGGTCAGGTTCAATATAGGATTCTTATCGTCTGGGCATCAATATCTGATTGTCTGTCATCTAGGGGCTAGTCAGGTGGAGGAGCGGGAGTCGCTTCTGTACAAGCATGTGCTGTGATGTACTTAGCTAATTACTCGTCCTTGATTTTTTTATTTTTTTTTTCCTGGGTAGCATCCTTTAAGTGTTGGCATTCTTCATCAGTTGAATGCTCGACCTCCTCATGGAAAAAGCAAAAGGCCTTTGTTTTATGCTTGTGGGGTTGAGCCTTTAGTGGCTAATTTTTGGTAATGAGTTAATTCTTGTGTCTACAGGTAAAATAGTTCCTAAAATATGTTAAGGGGTGTGTAAATGTCATACTGCCAAGGAGGCAAGGACCAGGGATTTTTTCCTCTGTCGAAGCTACTTTCTCAACTGTCAGGACTGGGGATCTTGTCGCTCTAGGATCTTATCTTGACGCCTGTTCGGGTTTTTAACTATAATTATAATAAAAGTTTTCTATGCAATCATAGTCTAATTAAACTATAAGATGTTTATTTTAAAACCTAAATATCATTTACTTTTGTCCATAAAAATTGAATGTATTGTGCCAACCATGCAAAGTGTTATGCATGGTCTATGGTGGAATCACACGGAGGCGAGGCGAGATTTCGACCAAATTTAAATGGGAGCTGGTAGTCTCCTTTTAATACAATGGAAGCTGGTGGTCTTCCTTGATAGATTGATAGGATCTTGTTGTCTCCTCTTAGATATGTGAAGCTTGTTGTCTTCAGACTGAATGTACTTGATATGTAGTATAAGATGTCATTTTGTATAATACCAATAAAAAATTGAATATATTACATCTATACCAACTTAATTTTTAAATAATTATAAATATACCAACTCTTTAAAATATTGTATTTTGTTAAACTTATTTAGATGATGATTTTATGTAATTCTAATTAATTTTCGTACTTTAATTGTTGATAGTAAAGTCATTATTTCATCGTATTTAGTATTATCTTTTAATTAGAAGATTAGCTTTCATCAAAATTAAAGATATCATAGGTCATATAAATATATTCACGTGTAAATCAAGAATAAATAAGTTATCATAATCAAAAGTGTATTTTAGAATTAGTTGGTGCGAATGCAAAAATATTCAAAGAGCTCAATATTTCTATTGGTAGATTTCAACTTCTATTGATTTGAGAGTAACCCGAATTTCAACCAGAAATCAAGATGGAAACTCATATCAACCCATTCTGAATCCGACCTAAATCTAGATTCTAATATTAGGATTTGGGTTTGTATTCACCCAAGCTTACTAGTATTCACCTAAACTCGGTAAGCTTAGGAATAGAGTTCACTTAAACTCAATACAACCTGACCCGAGTTGCATCCCTATCTTTAAGAGACTTGATAAAGAGTTGATCTTGCTTGACCCATCATCTTTTGGCCTCTTAGGCGAAGATGTGTTGGGACATGACCTCATTGAATTTGTAGACAAACAAGGGGCTTCAGAGCCCAAACTCCCTATTGACTCCTTATTGTGGATCCCTTGGATAAGTGCTTAGATATAAATCTTTGCAGGCAACTAGGGAATTTCAAACACCTTCGAATTGAAGTGTGTGTTATGTAGTCCCATAGTGATTCAATTGGGGCCCACTTTATACACATGAACTGTGTTGCTATGAGGGGGTGCCTATGTTGGTTGCTGAATTAGGCCTCAAAAGGTCTATAAAGTATTTGAAGCTAATAATGGAATTGGAAGCAAGTGAGGTAAACCACACCTTTTCTTTCTCGACTAGCAGTGGTGGGGAAGGCTTGATATATGTAAATAATATAATTTATCATATATTCTGTGGGGTCAGATTTAGGGGACATTTGGTAAGTTGAATTTTTGTGGGATTATGGGATAGGGTGAGGAGTGAAGAAAAGAATATTTTAAAATTTATGTAATTGATATTAAATAATAGATATAAAGTTAAAATAAACAGGGTAGTCGAAAGAAAAATTATTAGAATATAAAGATAAAATTAAAAAATGGAATTATTAAATTATTAAATGATTTGGGGAGAAATGAAGAGGATAGGACGCTTCTCACCCCACCCACACGTGTTGTTTACCAAATGTTCTCTTATGATGAAATATATATGGGTACTAATACAGTGCACCCGGGTGCACTTAGCCTCAGTGTACTTAGGTGCTTTAACCCATTTTTTATTTTTTTGAAATTTTTAAATTACCTAAAATGTTACTATTTTTCAAAAATTAAAAATAAATATCGAAAATATTCCAAAAATTATAAAAATTGAAACAAACGTTAAATATACTTAGATTAACAGTTTTATAATAAAATTTCAAAAAAATAAAAAATGAGCTAAATGCACCTGAGTGCACTGAGGCTAAGTGCACCCAGGTACATTTAGCCTTAACTATATATATATGAGAAATATTCAAGTACAGTTTCACTACACCATAATTACGGTGCAGTTATCTTAAAATGGGCCCCATATAATCATAAAGTTATAATCTACTCCGCCTATTGTATTTAGAATTATGTATTTTATTATCATAGTAATTTTCATCCTAATTGGATGTGTATGGACTCCATCTGAAAATGATATAAATTCAATATAATAAAATAATTCAATATAAATAACAACTATAAAGTTATTTTCTCAACATGTAAATTATTTGTTACAAAATTTATATATGGATAAATGATTGTATAAAGTATCAATACATTTAAGTACATGTGATGCCTATTTTCGGCCAAATGCATCGTCAATTATAATGTAGCTTCACTGCATAAGAAAGGTTCTCTCTTTCTCTCTTTCTCTCTCTCTCTCTATATATATATATATATAAGAAATATTAATGTGCAGCTTTACTACACTACAATTATAATGCAGTTACCTTAAAACGGGTTCCACATGATCATAAAATTATAATCTACTCCACCCATTGTATTTAGAATTATATATTCTATTAGCGCAACAATTTTCATCTCAATTGGACATGTGTATGAACCTCAACTAAAAATGGTACAAATTCAACGTAATAAAATAGTTTGGTGTAAATAACAATTTTAAAAATTTTTCAACATGTAAACCATTTGGTATAAAATTTATACATGGATAAATGATTGTATAAAATATCGTTACATTTAAGTACATGTGCGGCCTATTTTAGACCAAATGCACTGTTAATAATGGTGTAGTTTCACTGCATAGGAAGTGTTATACACACACACACACACACACACACACATACGATCCTGCTTCTATGTTACCGGGTTACATAGAAGCAAACCTATATAGCCTTCAAAATCCTTAATGAAAAATTCAATCCATTCATTGTATTTAACATACTTTATTTATCTAGGAAACAAAGTTTCATTCCAATCAAGTATATTTATGGGCCACATTTGTTCAAAAATATATATTCATATGTAAATTATGAAAAATGCTTAGATCTATTTGCACATGTATTAGAATATAATAATACTGCATAGAATTATTTATTCACATAGAAATAATATTTTGGACTATTTAGATGTCAAAAATACTACTCTAAAATTGATATTTTATCATTTTTCATAATTTACGCATGAATATATATAGTTTCTAACAAATGTGGCTCATAAACATATTTAATTGGGATGAAACTAGATCATTTAGATAAATAAATGATGTTAAATACAATGAATGAATTAGAGTTTCCACCAAAGATCTAAATCATATATTTTAAAGGGGTTACATGGATTCACAACCTATATATATAACATTTCCTGTGCAGTGAAGCTGCATTATAATTAACGGTGCATTTAGCCTAAAATGGGCCCTACATGTACTTAAATGTATTAATATTTTATACAATTATTTATCTATATATAAATTTTATAGCAAATGATTTACATATTGAAGAAACAACTTTAAAGTTGTTATTTATATTAAACTATTTTATTACATTGAATTTGTACAATTTTCAGATGGAGTTCATATAAATATTCGATTGGGATAAAAATTGGTATGGTAATAGAATACATAATTCTAAATATAATAGATGAAATAGATTATAATTTTATGTTCATACGGGACCCATTTTGAGATAACTACACTGTAATTGTGGTGAAGTTAAGCTACATTTGAATATTTCTCATATATATATATATAGAGAGAGAAAAATATTCAGGTGCAGCGTTACGGTGCAGTTGCACCAAATGGGCCCCATATGATCATAAAATTATAATCTACTTCACTCATTATATTTAGAATCATGTATTCTATTACCATACCAAATATATATATTTCCAAAGATATGGAAGCTTTTAAGGACAGACCGTATTTATAAATGGTAGCCAAGGGACCTTGGAAGTTAGGGGCATATATATTGGTTGATTGGTACAATTGGCTTGAAATGACATTTGTGGTTGATAATGATATGGGCCGTGAAGTTAATGGACTAGGATTATTTTTATGTAGACATATGAAGCGGACCCCAAGTTTGATGGGTGGCTAGTTTAGTAGCGATGGTAACATTTCTTGTCAATATGAGACGTTTACTCAAAATGGAAGAAGATATATGTGAATTATGGGATTGGGATTATTGTGGTATTAAGTTTTAGTGGAGGCACAACTGCTGCAGTGAATGTGACCTGGCTGAGAGAAATGGCTTAGGATTGTTATAATAAGTACTATAGTTACTACCACATACTTTTAATAAGTCCCAAAAAAAGCATCATACTAATTAGTCTATGAAATGAGGGTTTCATGTTCATAGCCAATTCTATTCTCTTTAGGGACCTGCTCATGGTGACCTCCTCATGTTTCATCATTCTCTTATCTATTGGCTTGTAATTTTTCAGGACTATTGATCCTCAACATGGAGTTAAGAGGAGGCATCAATTGCTTGAAGCATCTCTCCTTCATCTTAGGGTACATTTGGCAGCCCATAAGTGTGGGATGGGATTATATGATATGGTAAACACATTTTTGACAATTCATTTTACAATTTAACTATCCTCTTTTTCCAATTGTACACTCATATTCTAATTATTTTTCTTTCTAACTACCTTATTTCTTCCAACTTTATGCCTACTATTTCTATTAATCACGTAAATTCTAAAATATTTCCTCTCCCACTTTCATCACATCCTACAATTTTTTCTCATCCCACATTCCCAAACGTCACCTTATTTTGAAAACTATGACAAGTCTTTCAGATGATACCAAATGATGAAGCTCGAAAAGTGGTGAAGAGATTACAACCACACTCGAGACATAAGGTTTACATGAAAAAGAAGGTATGCTCAATAAGTTTAAGGCCAGTCTAAAAAACCACAAGGAAAGGTACTTCTTTCTATTTTGAAATTAAGAGTGCATTTGTTATTAAATAAAACTTTTCTTATAAACTTTTCAATTTAAAACTTTTCCCTATACACAATTATCTAATTTTTAAATTATTTATTCACATCTTCCTGTACAAATTACTCTATTTTCAATCAATTTCTATACAATTATCCCTACAACTAATCTATCTATTTTAACTTTATTCTCTTTATTTTTCATCATTACCCCTATTATGTCTACATCATTCTTTTTTATTTTGACAACTTTTACATAAAAATTTTTCATTTAAAAGTTTTATCACTTCCCAAACACATCCTAAAATGAAATATAAAAAGGAGTAGATGACAAAAGTGAAAAAAATTGATTTGTCCCCTTGAGTTTTATAATGAGATTTTCTAATATTTTTTCCTTCTGTTTTTTCAATGGGAAGAACTTGAGTTAGCTTCGACAAATGATAACTTCTCAAGATATGCGGGTGCAAATATTATCATAGTGGGTTTCTATCATTGTTTCAAAGATGATGTAATGGGTGTCATCATTAATCATCCTTGGATAGACCATGCACTTTCCAATATTGGTCTCTTTTACCCTTTTCTAGACCTCACCTAATGCACCTATTGGATTAAGATCATATGGTGCTTCTCTCTTTCCTTAGGCTTTTGCGCCCAAAAGTTAACTCATGTCCAAGGAGTCAAACTGCTCTGCCAAAAAATTATCAAGTATTTGATTTTTGACAACATAACTAAATAAATAGGGGGTTGATCTTCTTAGGTAATATACATAGATGAATATTATGAATAGTTTAGATAATAAAAGATGTCACTGGAAGTGAAAATATAAACCATTTGTAATATAAAGGCTTTTTCTAAATGATTTCTTTTTTTTTTGGACAATCTAAATGATTTCTTTTCAACATTAAGGAATAATCTAATACTTAGTTCCCTGCTTTTGCATCATGTTTATCCATATATATTTATTTATGATTTAAGAATTGCATATATTGCAAACTTTTATAATACTATCTATATTATATATTTTTTAAAATTTTTAGTAGTTGTATAATTACTCTTTAAAAGATACTATGTTTTACAAGTTATAAGTTTTCGATAAAAATTATTTCAATGAAAAACTAAAAATTAGTAGGGATGTTTTCATGTTTATATAAGTATTGAATCATTCCCCTTCAACGCTATATTTTAGGCTAAAATATAATGTCATTTGGGCAAAATTTTATCTAAAAAAGTAATTAAAATTATCAAATAGTCTAATCCACAATATATGGCGATAAATATATAAAGGAAATACGTAAGTAGTAACATTAAAGTACTTCAATGTTGCAGCCCCCTTGTAACCCTTTTTAATGATCAAATTAACATTTTGTCTACTCATTTTGTTTAAAGTTGTTTATTTTATTACAATAATAAAAAGTAATCTTAATTAAGGTTCTAGGGGGTCTAAACCACTTTAAAATATTTATAATTATATGCAAAATCTGAAAATTATTTATATCTATTCACATATTTCTTTGAATGTTATGATAATATATAGAATTGTTTAATTGCATAGAAAAAATGATTTATATGATATAAAAGTCAAATGTAATAGTTAAAACATATATACCTAATTTCGTTGTGGTGTTGATTTTAAGCTTTTTATAGCTTTTTATTAAATGAGGCACATATGAAGTGGATGAAATTTGGCATCCCACATATAATAAGTAATTAGTTAAATCTAGAAAATTTTGTTAATCAAAATAACGACTATATATTCTCCTTAATAATATGTAGGCCAGAAATATAAATTTCAAATCATTTTTTGGTCTACTTCCATATGGGCCAAAATATTGTTTATAGAAATGTGAGCCCGATTCAGATTCACTTCAAGTGAAATCCGGCCATTTTTAATTTTTGAAATAAAAATGGGCATAAATACATATGTTAGCCTTTTATTTTTAAAATCTTTACAAATATACATTTTATATGCGGTAACATCTAAATGGGACGCGTACTTTTGTAAAAATTAATAAGAAAAACATTTTTGACCTCCGGGCCTCTCTTTAGAGGCCGCCTGAGATGGCGACGCCTCTTTTGCAATTTCATCACATGTGCTGTGTTATGATTTTGTGCGTATGGATGCATCACAGCAACCGTATATTCTTCCAAAAATATATTTGTTAAAATTTATTCTATAAACCTATTATTCTAAATAGATTTAGCATATCTAAGAAGTTTTACCATTGATTCAATCTAACAACTCTTACCCCTTCTTGTGTGATATACATACAGGGAGCAGTTCCGGTGCAGCGCAACTGCACCGAAACAACGGTACATTTAATCAAAAATGAGTCCCACACATATTAGAATGTAACGAAACTTTATATAATCATTTATCCATATATAAATTTTATAGCAAATGGTTTACATGTTGAAAAAATCACTTTAAAGTTGTTATTTCATCAAACTATTTTATTACGTTGAATTTGTACCATTTTCAGATGGGGGCCATATACATATCTGATTGGGATGCAAATTAGTATGATAATAGAATGCATTATTTTAAATACAATAGATGGAGTAAATTATGATTTGATGATCGGTGCAGCGACGCTGCACCTGAATATTTCTGATACATACATACATAGATATATTATATATATATATATATATATATTGAAATGCATATTAATATAGCCACTGATCATTTCGGATTGGTCCAAAAAAAATTTTAATTTTTTTTAAAATATGTTAATCTAGTTATATTTAATCTATAAACTGAATTTTACTATTTCTAGATATGTGTATATATTTATTTTCAATTTTTAAAATGTAGGAGTATTTAAGTTATTTAAAAAATACTCCCGCGTTTAAAAATAAAAAATAAATATATACATGTATCCAAAAATGATAAAACTTAGTTTATAGATTAAATATAATTAGATTAACATGTTTGTAAAAAAAATTCAAAAAAATATATTTTTAGACCAGACCGATTTGAAAAGATCAAGACTCATGTAAATAAGGGTATAAATTGGGTTGGAGTAAATATAACTTTAACTCATCTTGTAAAATCTTAACTCGGCCTTACTGTCAATCTTATTTTTCACACCTTAACTCAATCCTATAAAAATTGATTCAATTCGGATTAAAAATCAGTTAATTATTTAAAAATATTTTGCTTAATTAAATTTATTTTAAAGTATAAAGTTATATGAAAAATAAAATTTAATCTTTTCAATTTATAAACTTATACAATAATATAATTGCTAAATAAACTTATTTCAAAGCTATAATATTTAGTTAATTATTACGTGCTAATATATGACTATTTTAATAATTTATTATATTTTACACAAATATATGAAATTAGATCAAGTCGACAACTAACCCAAAACTAACCTACTTTTATAATTGTGTCAATTTAAATCAAGTTGTATAACTTAATTCTTTCTAAAATACCTAACTCAACTCTATTATAAATTGTGTTAAGTCAGTAAGTTTGGATTGAGATAAAATTTATTTACACTTTTATATATAACCTAGTTATATAGAAGTTAAGCTTATAGATAGTTTTTATAATCAATATGTATTTTTATTCAAGTATTTATGTGTTTGAAATTCAAAAAATATATTTATACATCTATAAAAGTTGTGAATTTTGTTATATAAATTAAATATATTTAAAATAATAATTTTATGAGAAAATATGTTTTAGAGGCCGGATGCATCATGCATGGAATCAGCCCTCATGATGGCGCTGCGTCCATTAACGGCGTTACGCACCTCCGCCGCCTGTTTGCAGCGACCTTGGTAACGGTGCCGTTAACTCTTCGCCTATAAAGTCACCATATGACGGCTCCTCCTTTTTAGAGATTGGAGCGAGGCAGGTGTCGGAAAACCCTATTATGCTTTTGAAATCCAGCCGTTCTTTCGATTGCCATCTTTGCCAATCGCTTCTCGTGCCTTGAGGAATCCTCCAACGTGGTTCTTCGCAGATTTGGGTCGTTCGAATTCGTTGGATGGGATCTTTTCTGTTTGGATATTGGTGACCTGGAACGAGAAACGGTGGGTTCTTGAGGGATCCGCCAAAAAGAGAGGGAAGGAGGACAGGACTCGAGGGAATTCGGTTTCTGGATGGTTTCCGCGTTCGGAATTTTGAGGGTTTTTGAAGAAATGAAGGATCTTGAGGTATTTCTGCTGCTCTTAGCATTCGATTTCTTGTTTCCCCGATCGAATGACATTGCGCCTTTTTGTGCTTCTTGAAAAAATTTAGGTGATTTGTGTTTTCTTCTTCTTCTTCTTCTTCTTCTTCTTCTTCTTCTGCTTTATTTTGGGCCGAGCAGGAAAGTTGTTGTTTGTTGTTGGTATCTGCTTAGGGTTTATCTGTTCAAATTGGGAATTTTTAATCTGTAGCTTTGTCTCTGCTAGTTAAGTGATTTTTGGTATGGTTTTTCCGTTTAGTTTTACTGGGCAGGTTTGAAATCTTCTTCTTCATACAATAGATGATTCAGTGGTATCAGATGTCTGAAATGACGATCTTACGGGCTTTGGATAAGTTTGTGAATTTATTAGAAGATATTCAGCGTTCATCTTTCAGCTCTTGACATAAAGGGTAATTCTTCTTGTTTTTCTCAGGAAACCATGCAGAATTAACTGTGAAGAGGAAGTTGTTGCATGACAAGCAGAAGATGCAGGCAAAAATAAGGATCCATGCTGCCCTTCCGCCTTGTACAGACCAATTTGACTGTATTCCTGATTCCATTGTCCTTATAATCCTCAACAAGGTCTCAGATGTCCGCGCCCCTCGGCCGCTGTGCTGTTGTCTCAAAGCGGTTCAATGCCCTTGTCCCTCTCGTGCATGATGTTTTTGTCAAAATTGATAGAGTTGTATCCGATAATGGCGACGAAGATGAAAGGTTTGATTACTCTTCTCAGAGACCACGGAACCTCTTTTCCCACCTTTTAAAGCTAATGTTTTCCACTCTCCTGAGACCATTCCATAACCTCCAAGACATAAGCAATGCCAATAGGCCCCTTCTTCCCCAACTATCACATCATTCGGCAGAGCAGGTTCTCAAGAAATTTCATCATATCCATAACCTTCAGATTGAGTTGCCTGCTGGTGATGTTGGCACTGAAGATGGTGTGCTATTGAAATGGAAGGCTGAATTTGGGAGCACACTCCAGAATTGTGTCATTTTGGGTGGAATTCAGGCAGACCAAAAGCTTGGGTCTGCCCCAGAGCCATTGGAGGACAACGGAAGCATACCTGAGTCATTCTATACAAATGGAGGATTGAAGTTGCGTGTTGTTTGGACCATCAGCTCGCTGATAGCTGCTTCCACAAGGCACTATCTCTTACGTCCCATAATAAAGGACCATCCAACACTCAAGAATTTGTTGTTGACAGATGCAGATGGACAAGGTACTCTGAGCATGAATTCTGAACAGCTGAGAGAGTTCAGGGAGAAGCCATTGGCTGCTTCTGCATCCTCAAGCAGGACCCAGGTTCCAGCTTCAAACATGAAACTAAGATATGCACCATATCTGGAACTCCCAGAAGAGAAGGGTATCATGCAAGGCGCAACATTGGTTTCAATCAGACCATCCGTGGAAGGCAATATGTCCACTAGAAAGGAAGCAGAGGCATTTGTGTCTGGTGCATTCGATGACCCCTTCAATCGGCTGTGAAGGCATTGCTGAAGAGGAGAACCTATCTTTTGGAGATGAATGGTTTCTAGGCAGCTGCCTGCAATTAAATTTGCGGTTGTGCGTGCATGGAAGAAGGCCAGCGCCCGGCCTTAGTCTGTTAATCTTGAAGCATTTCAAGGAAAGATATGCTGTGCCAGACTGAGTTCTGTCAAATCATATAATCTTTGCTTGTGCTTTTTGTATCTGTAAAGGAATACCTGCTTTTTTTATAAGAACGAAAAAACAAAGAAAGAAGTTGTCTGAGCTTTTAATGTCAGCTTGCTTCTGCATTTTGTGCTGAATGCTCTGCTCCTGACATCCTGTTTATGAGGGGGTGATGATACGGAGTAGGATAGGATATGATGTGGATCCTTAGTATTCCCAAAATTTTCAGCTGTAGAACCATTAGCCTCTCTCTATATTGTGCGCTAATCTTGAGTTTAAGATAAACACATGGGCACATTGCATTTGAATATCTTGCTGGATTGAGCTTGAAATACGGGAGAATGTGAATTTGGGTTGCAGAATAGAAATGAAGGCTCCAGCGCTCTTTGGTTAGTGTGTTTGCAAATGGTAGGCCATAATTGGAATAGATTCCATGAAGAAAGGATCCAGACCGAGAGGGCCTATTTGCTAAGGGAAATGATGCAACTGGCAGACCAAGCAGCTGCTGATCGCTGGCTGGCTAAAAGGACTCAGTTCTTTTCTGGCGGGGACCTACCATTTGTTGGTTTCTTGTAGATTCATGTAGGTCCGGCAATTTTGCATAATCCCCAGCGGGCAGCAACAGTTTTGTTCAAATCCCAAATATACCCCAAGTTCTGCACCTAATTTCATTTAGAGGAGTGATCCTATTAACCCGGGCTAAGTAAATGTATCACTTAGCTCACTTTAAAAATTTTATTTAAAACATTTTTTTTTTTTGCTTTTTTCTCCGTGCACTTGTTTATCTAAGTATATTTAACATATAGACTAAGCTTTACTATTTTTGAATATATTTATTTATTTTTTTGAAATTTTTAAACATCTATGTGTACATATGTATTTTAAATACTTTTATTTTTAAAAAATTTAAAAAAATATATACACATGTCCAAAAATGGTACAACTCGATTTATATATTAAATACACTTAGATAAACAAGTATATGAAGAAAAAAAAATTTGTTTTAAATAGAATTTTTGAAGTGGGCTAAGTGAGACACGAGCTAATAAGATCACTCCTCATTTACTAGAGTATTTTGTCGAAAATTTCATTTACTCGTAATGTGTGTGAATGACGAAATTACTCATGCGCGTTTCTACCTGAATTTGCAATTCATGCCTTAATTTCTGTTTCTATTATTTATTCAAAAAAAAATTAGGGCATGGATTGCAAATTAGGGTAGGAATTTGGGCATGGGCAATTTTGTTATTTCATGCACCGGCTAATGGTCATTCTTAACTGCATGGGTATAAATGAGATTTTGGGTAAATTTGAAAGGCAAAAGTTGTTCGTGTATTTAAGGATTTGCCCCCAAGGCTTTTATGGCCAGTGATTGGTTACGTTCAAGCCTCTTGAAAGTTGAAACAGACTCCTAGTTACGTTTTGGGGCCAATATTTATAATGAGGTGAACATTCATGGAAATATAATGCATCAAAAAAAGAAAGGGAGAACCAACAAATCTTTTTAAATGGTTCATGGTATTGCTTAAATCATTTCCGAAATTCTTAAAATTTACTGAGGGTTTTTTTTTATTGGTATTTCTTCTGTATGACATTTGATATTACAAATTAAACTTATTTTTAATAAAGTCAATAAACTTCCATCAATCTTCAAGAAAGATCAAGCTCTCATCACAAATTTTATCCCCACACAGGGTTCGTACTTGCATGGGGTTCGAACTTACATGGGATTTGAAATTGCACGAGCGGCCTATTGGCCATTGTCCACAACCAACCAAGTTAATTACTTTCAATCCTATGGAAATGAGTGCAAAGATTAATTAAAATCTAGAGATAAGTCCCAAATAAAAAGGCAGTAGCACTGATACATTTATAATGGGAAGGACATAAGAGGCTTGAGTTGGAAAAATATAATGATATGTATTAATAATAGCAAAAATTTTATTGAAAGTTGCAAAAAAATTCTCTTGAAAATAGAAAAACTCATATTATACACATCCCATTCAAGATACTAGGATCCTTGATAATACCTCTTGCATCTACCTATGCTATATACTGGGATCCTTGCTTAGGGAGTGTTTAATTATCTTCAAACTTTTCAAACTAAAACTTTTTATGTTATGTTTGGGATGTGATAAAACTTTTGACGAAAGATTTTTTGTGTAAAAAATTTTAAAATATGAAAAATGATGTAATATGATAAGGATTACGATGAGGAGTAAAGAGAATAAATTAAAATAATATATATGTTAAATATATTGGTAATTGTATAAAAATGATTGAAAAATAGAATAGTTGTACAAGAAAATTTTTTAAAAAATAATTAAAAATAAAGTAGTTGTGAACATTAAAAAGTTTTCTAGGTTACCAAATACTCTCAACAATTATTTTATATTTTAATTATTTCTTCACATCTTTCTATATATCTATTTTATTTTCAATCATTTTTACACAACTATTCATGCAACTGACTTATCAATTTTAACTTTATTTTTTTACTTCTTATCATTGCTCCTATTATATTACATCATTTTCTTCTATTTCAAAAACTTCTACACTTGGGAAATGATAAAACTTCTTATGAAAAGTGTTGGTTGTAAAAGCTTTTAAAATAGAAAAAAAAATGATGTAATATAGTATTGGTAATAATGAAGAGTAAAGAGAATAAAATTAAAATAAATAGATTAAACATATAGATAATCGTGTAGAAATGATTGAAAAATAGAGTAATTGTATAAAAACAAGTGAAAAAATAATTAAAACATAGTATAATTGTAAAAGCTGAAAATTTTTAGTTTGAAAAGATTTTAATTCTAACAAATACACTTTAAAAACTTTTCATCTATAAATTTTATCACCTTCAAAACGTACCCTTAAATTAAAAAATAAGAGGGAAAGCTCTTTTGTTGGTATGTCATTTGGAAGCATTGCAGCCTTCGATAAGCTTGATCCCACGCCAAAGATACAACTGGCGAGAACTACGATGATGTCTCTGTTTTTTATTTTTTTATTTTTCCGATTGGTGATGATGTCTACGTTTTTGTCCTTTCATTCATTATCTTGGTATTTCGCTTCCAACAACCGTATACGTACCAATAGCAGACTGACAAATGACAACTCACGTGCACATGCGTGCTTTTCGTGCCTTTTCTTCCACGGAATACTCCGACTTTTTTTTTTAACCATACAATATTCGGTATCCTCATCCGAAATCCGGTCAAAATAATACAAAATAAGTTTGAAATCGTTGATCCTAGTTCTAACCCGATTGCTATTTAACCTTATTCTGAATTCTAACTCAATTCTATTTGTAGGCGTAGGTGGCGTTTGGGTTGGATTCGGTTTGAAATCGGGAGAGTTCATTAATTTACTAGCATGAAACTTGGTATAAACATCATCCAAATCCAGATTTCAAGGAACTTGGTGGGAAAGAGTACTTTTATCTAATTCCTATTTTCTTTACACATTTTTTAGCAAATACTAATTTCATATAATCAAGAAGAAAATCAATACATAACAAACAAAGGGTTTAGCATTATTTTGGAAGAGATGCAACAAATCATGTATTAACAGTCAACTTTATGGTGGGTCCTTCCATTATACATCAACCCAACCTCTGTATTTCGTGGATACACAGCAATAGAACTTTATCATTTTTACACTATACAGGATTCATCTGTGTGGAAAATAATAAGCATATGGTGCAGCAGTAGGGATTTGAAAGTAGAAAGGAAGAGGATGGAATGGAAGGAATAACTTCTTTAGCTGTTCTTTTTCTGTGCTCTTATCTTTTCTATGGACTCCATGGCTTCCTCAAATGATTTCTGCCAAGGAAAAAAGTGAAATTTTGATGAGTAATCAAATTTTCTGCAACCAGAAGCACAAGAAATGCACAATAAATATATTCTATACCCCGGAATTCTGCATCTTCCAGATTGTCTGACCACTTCTATCAAGAACAACTGCTCCACCTAATAAAACACTGGAAGAGATGCACATTAGTAAAGCTTTCCAAACAAACGTTGCTTCAACCAATTATCCAGCACTAAGGAAGACGCCCATCTACGTGTCCTTCCTGTTTATGTTTGACATCTGACCATGCATCACATTGTAACCATTGTGCAGAACACATGGTATGCACAGAGTGCAGTAGAATTTGATTCAAATCAAAAATATACCCTAGTAAAACTCCACATGGTTTCTACAGAATGCAGCGGAATTTGATTCACATAAAAAATATACCCTAGTAAAACTCATGGTTTCTACATAGTGCAGTTGAATTTGATTCACACAAAAAATATACCCTGGTAAAACTCCACATGGTTTCCAGAAAGTGCAGTTAAATTTCTGAACCCTAGTGAAACTCCACATGGTTTCTACAAAGTGCAGTTGAATTTGATTCACATCTAAAATATACCCTAGTAAAACTCGGTATGGTTTCACAAAAATATACCATACCAAAACTCCCTCCCTCCCTCCCTCCCTCTATGTGTGTGTAGCATGATTGGTTTCGCAGAAAAGGATGCTTCAATATACCTATCTGTAATTCTACATCAACTTTTGTATTATTCTCCTCCTAAGATGGTTCCTTATTCTTCTCAACCAATATTTGTCAAAATCAAGTTCAAATAGTACAAGAAGAAGATATAGACATATACATGATGTGTAAACATACATATATGATGGTGATGATCATATGCAACTAGTCGCACGATATCTTATCATGTAACTCGTTGATTTTTATTTCATTCATCCATAGATATTTATTCATGAGTGGAGACACAAGTGGTTGAATAAATGAGTCATATGATGATGATGCGGTGGGAAAAAGTGGATAAATAAAGACTAAGATGAGAAGCAAATGTCTCTGAAAATTAATTTGGTTTTGTGCAGGACATCAATCAATGAATTCATCTTTTTTAATTAGACAATTATTTGAAAAGTGTGGAGAGTATACATGGTTTTTATTAATATTTAAAAAACATATGAGAGAGTTCCAAAAAATTAATATAAAAGATGTTAGAAAAGAAAAGAATTGCCAATAGACATTGATATTATTAGAGAGAGATAAGGGGACTATAACAAATGTGAGGATCGAGTGGAGACAAGAGTGATTCTTTCAATTACAAAGTGTTTGCTCCCGAGCTTAGCTATAAGTCCTTTCTTTTTCACTTTAGTTATAGTTGAATTTATTGGACATTTACAAAAAAAAAAGTACCTTTGTCCATGTTATTTACAGATAATATAGGGTGTGTTTGGCAATTAATACAAAATGTCAAGTTAAAACTTTTTAATCTAAAACTTTTCAATCTCCACAACTATCATACTTTTTAATCATTTTTTCACATTTTCCTATACAACTACCATACTTTTCAATCATTTCTACACAACTATCCACACAACTAAGCTATATATTTTAACTTTATCCTCTTTACTACTTATCATTACCTCTATCATATTACATCATTTGACAACTTTTACTTTCCAAAACTTTTCATCAAAAGTTTTATTCATTACCAAACACACTCATAGTCTAATAAATGTAAAATGAGTAAATTTTAAATAAGTGAAAAAATACTCTCGAATCTAATAGTTTTAGAATTAATCGAACAAAAGATGACTATATGAAATAAAACTTTAATAATAGTGAGCACTTAGATGATGAACCAATTAAGATTCAAGCCAAGTAGCACCGCAAACTGATTACTTTAGATATTTAGGATTAATAGCTCAAGTCAATGGAGAAATAGAGCAAGACGTTATAAATAAAATCTAATCTAAACAAGATAGAAAAATGGCATAATGCCTCAGGGATTTTATACAATGATTACATTCCAATTAAATTAAAAGAAAAAATTTATAAGACATCAGGCCAACCAAGATGTTGAATAATTAAGAAAACAATATATAAATACAATGAGTATAGTAAAAACGAGACTATTAAGGTGGATGAGTGATGAAACAAGAAAAGATCAATATAAAAAAGGCATTAATTTACATGCCAATAAGAAACTAAATTATTTTCATTCACACCAATAATTTTAAAAGTCTTTCATCCATGCCTACATCTTTCCAAATCAATTTTATTCATGCCATGACCGATGGTTAGCGTTAGATTTACAAGTTAAATGGATAGTAAATGTACAAAATTCCCCCAAATTGCTAAGATTACCATGCTTATGTCTCTGAGGGCATTTTTGTCAATTGATAACTCATTTAACTTGAAAATCTAATTGCAACTATTAGTGTTGGCATGAATAACTTTAATTTGAAAAAGTGTTAGCAAAAATGAAAAAATTTCAAAACTATTGGTATGGATGAAAATAATTTAGTTTTCCGTTGACATGATCTAATTTGATATAATCAAAACTGAAGCTAATAAGTAATAAAATGAGATAACACAAACTAAGGTGGTTTAGACATGTTAAATGGAGACCTGCAATGGCACAAGTTAAGAGAGTTGAGTTTATTCAAATAAAAAGCAATAAGAGAATGAGAGCAAGACCCCCCAAAAAACGGACACGAGTAATTAAACAAGATATAAAGACGTTATAGATTGTTGAAAACAAAGTTCATGATTGTAAAACCTAGTGCAATAGAATCCACATAACTAACCCCACGTAGGTGGGAAAATTTATAATGATGATGATGATTATGAAAGTGTGGATTCAAGCAATGTTTCCTCTAGTGAAGATGGCAACACGGACTAAGAAGATCCTATTGAACATGAATCAGGGATCATGGATATTCTGATATGAAATAGGGGATGGTAAATAAAGAAGCAGATCAATTAATGCAGGCAAGGAACTAGTGCAAACTTCGGACAAGGAAATGCAACATTGATGAGACAGATTCCACTGAATCCCACTCCAGAGAGTTTTTTGGCATTAGTAAAGGACTCAAAATTTTAAGTGATGATGTTCGGTGCATGCACTATTGCAGAGCCTTTTTTCCCATTTTTTTTCATCTTGGTCAGCATAATCATCTTGAGGACTGAAGACTCTAGTTTGTCCTTTTTTCGTACCCTTCCTTTTGGTTGGAATGTCTCCCATTATTCTCCATCACAAAGGAACTGGCCCATTGCTGATGCAATTACCTAAGCTTCAACTTCTTTTTCTATCATACTTACTTTTCACATGTCAATGCCTTCTGCTTCAAGGCTTCCATCCTAACAGATACTGCCTCCATCAGCACCCACCTACGGAATCTTTGTCAGCAGCCCCTCCAACAGCAGGTCACCTGACATATTGCCCCACCACCTACAACCTTCCATGCTGCAGAAGTAGTGTGAGCTCCACCAGTACAAAAGCATTTGCCAATTGGCCACCACAAGGCAAGAGACACAAAGCCTGTCATTGATAAACACCACAGGGTCCTCTTCATGCTGGTGCTGTGGCAATTGAGGGCTTCAGCAGGGGGCATCTAGACAAGTAAGGAAGCCCATCCACAATGGTCAACTGTTTTTTTAAGTTCCTATTGAAGATGGTGCTTTTACTTCAGACAAGGAAGCCAATCACAACAGGAGTTGGGAGGCTTGTGAATCAATCATCTGAATCATGTGTGTGACAAATCTCATGTCAGCGTTGGGGTGTAGAAGTCATGTCCCGTTATATATGTGCATGGATGGGGTTGTAAGAATGTAGGGATACCATGATAAAGGGCCAAAACTAAATGGAGTACAGAAACAGTAGAGGAGGCGACAGAAATAAGTTAGCAAATTTTAATGCCTTTGGCTTCATCAGTTCATATCAGATTCATCTTGTTTTCTTTTCTCAGTTTTTTTTTTTTTTTTTTTTTAATATGAATTTGGTAAGGCAAGGCAACACAAAAGATGAGGAAGATGAGTTCTAACATGGACAAGGTTATCTGGCAACCTGTAGATGATTTGGCAAACAAAGAAGGGTATATAAGGTATTTAAAAAAAAAATTAACCACCTCTTCAAAAATGTTTCAATATAACGAGACAAAGCATGACAAAATTGGCATATTAACAAAAAGTGTCAAAACTTTTATTTGAAATATTTCAAATAAGTAATCCAAAAGATTAAGAAAATTTTGTGGATCCATCTGCAAGTTCCCTGATTTTTATTGTGTTAATGGGTTCTTCCCCAAGCATAGATTTTGTCACATCCAAATGAGAACCCTTCTCAAAAAATCACAGCAGGCAAGCAACCTGAGGAGGAGAGAGGTTCAAAGGCCAGAATAGTTGAAATCTCATCAACTCCAAGTGTCTAATACATTTTGAGTTGCCAATATGCAGCTTCTATTTATACGGGCACAGCAAACTGAAATTACCAGGATGAACCCATTACTGTTCTCAATGTTGTAAACACTAGTGATGCTGAAAAATGTTGCACCTTTCACACCTAGAGGGGAATTGCAAGGTACTGTAGAGACTCCAATGCGTGCCTACTCTGACACAGCTATAGCCATAAATTGTTATCATCACCGTTTTACCTTCATCACACATGTATGGCTGTATCCAGCCATTTCAGGTTTCCCTCACCCTCCATTTAACTCCCTCACCTTTACAAATTTCCCTACCAGTAACAGAAGCCCAATCTAGTTTTCAGAGCATATCATATCTGTCTCTAGGTGGGAGTGTTCCCAGCTTGTTTCAAATTGTTTCCCACAGACACTGACAACATAAACTTCAGTGCAATGCAAATCCATTTATCGTAAACCTAGAACCCAACCAAACATTTAATAGGCAAACTGGTCGCTGAATCCACAAGACCTTAGACTCAAATGAAATTTCCAGATCATGTGGAGGAAAAAGTGAAAATTACTTAGATTGATGAAGATTCAGTTCAATCAGGAGGAAATCAAAGGTATGCTTCCAAGATGTGTACTCTAAGGAAGAAATTACCATTTTAGCTACTACAAATACTAAACATCAGATCATCCTAATACTTAAAAGAAGTTCAAGTAGAATTTCAGAAAGTTTTTACAGGAAATAAAAATTGATTAAAAAAAAAAAAGTTAATTCCTGACCATTGATTAGTAACTGCAATTCAAATGACCACTAGACTGGCAAAGAGCATTGAACGTTTGAACTTACCCAGCGAATGCAAGATTGAGAAGGAAGCTGCGTCTTGTTACGAATCCAAACAAGACATCCAGATCAAAACCAGCCCTCTCTCTCGCCCTGTAAGCATTCCTACTGTAATCATAACTATAGCCATAGCCGGCGCCGGCAGCTGCTGCTCCCCTGGAACGAAATCCTTTTGCGGACCGTAGATTGTAGTCTGCGCGCTTCTGGTCGTCGATCAGGACCTCATACGCCTCAGATACCTGCTTGAATTTGAGAACAGCGCTGTCTCTGACCTCTTTCGGGGACTGAGAATGCTTGTCCGGGTGAAATTTCAGGGCCAGCTTCCTGAAAGCTTCTTTGATCTCGACTTTGGTGGCGCTGCGGGTCACGCCGAGGGCCTTGTAGTGATCCATGCAGAGGAGGTAAACCCATCAAAACTGCGCAGAAATTCTCTCCGTTCTCATCGATTTCATGCAATGAACGTACGCTTTCGGATTCGCGTTCGGCACCAGGTCAGGAAAAAAACAGAGATGGATTCAACAGAGCGGCAATGAGAATTCCCGGATTTTTTTATCACCCGATCCAAGCCAAGTACAACTAAACAAGCAGTCCGTTTGCCTTTTGGGATATTTGCACGTAACTCCTAAGTTCTCTGATATTTCCCAAAACTTGTGTTTTGCAAGTTACCTCGAATTTTTAACTTTATTTGCAAATTACCCTCATGTGATACCTAGACTCAAGTAGGACTCATATATGTGCATTTGGCATGTAAACATGAATTATGTATGATTTGGATGATTTTTATGATTTAATGATATTTTGTAATTAGGGTTATGATTAAGGAGGGTGATTAAGATTAATCATCATAGCCCAATGTAAGTCAATATGACTAAAGTGGCTTAATAAGGATTGGAAAATGTTAATGCGTTATGAATAATTATTTTAATCATCATGATTTGATTAACGAAAATTAGAATGATAATTATGGAATTAATGTGATAAATGCTAGAAAATTCATAACTTAATGCCTATAAGGCGGATTGAGACGAAATTTGAAAGATAAGTACATAATTATGTGCCCAATCTTATAGATGTATTGGATTATAGAAATTGTGATGAGATTAGGATGATAATTATTTATTTTTATCCCAAATCCAAAAGTTAATTTCAAATGATTATAACTTGATATTGAAAAATCGTATTGAGACGAAATTTGAAATGGTCGGATAAAATTATATAATTAACGTTATGGAAGGGTTGGATTAAGCTAATTATCATGAGAATATGCTTAATCGGAAAAAAGCGCATAGTTTTGACTTTATGCACTATAAAGTAGCATTGCATTTATGTAAAAGCTAAAGAGATTAAATGCATGCTAAATGACACATATGAGGTGTCGAAAGGAGGTAATTTCAAATGGATTTTTTGAATTTCCTAAAATAGAAAAATTCATGATAAATAAAGAGGTTTAATGCATGATTTAAGTGGCTAAGGGAGTAGCCATGGGAGGCATGGTGTGGTGGCAAACAAGTGACGCCCAAGGTGAGATATTCTTGATTTTTTGAATTTTTAAAAATGCAAAATATGCATTTAAATGACCTAGGGAGCTAGGGTGAGTTATGAACATGAATATGGGGTTGATTATGTGGCAAAAATATTGTCGTAAGATGATGACATGTGGACGTTCTTAAATGGACAGTTTTATGGCCCATTAAGGTGATGATTTTGATAATTTTTATATGATATAATTACACATTTTACTTCGACATGATTTAGCCAAGTCATCAAAGGGATAATAGGGCATTAAATTACCCTCCAAATGATGTGGCAAGTGGGCCCAAAAATCTGAAAAATGAGGGGCATAAGAAAGGGCATTCAACGTTCCAAGCCAGAGGTTAGAGAGAGAAAATTTTGAGGAGAAAAATTCTCCAAACAAGGCAGTAGCAAGAACGTCCCCAACCAGCAAGGAAGGAAAGGGAAAAGAGGAAAAAAAGAGAAGGGAAAAGGGAAAGAAGGAAAAGGGGATTCAAGGTAAGAAAGTTGGATTCAAGGTTGATTCAATTCAAATAAGTATGGGTTGAGTTTTGAATCATTTAAATCTAAGTTCTTACCTATATTTATGAGTAATGAATATGATTCATAAAAAATCCTTAAAGGATGATTCATGATGCCCTTGAGTAGGGTATTGAATAAGGATTGAATGATATGTATGAAATCAAGGGTTTAAGAGGGAGAAAATGGAAACTAGAGTTGATTTTTGAGATGAAATCTATCTTGAATTTTCTTAAAACCCTAAGCTAAGTTGTTTTTTGGTTTAAGCACCATGATTAGGACATGAATTGTGTTCTTATGAATTATACATGTTGATTTAGGCATATGCTAAAGATTTTAGAAATGATGGAACTTAGTGTTTCATATTTGACCCAATTTTTCACTTTTTACATTAAATATAATGCAAGGAGTAGCCTACATGATTTATGGGTAAATTGTAGGGCAAATACCCTAAATTAAAGACTCTTTGGACGTCCTACAAGGGGTGGAAGAGATGACCCTAAATCTGATTTCTTGGGCGTGTATAAAGGAACGTCCAAACGGGGCTAAAATGAGTACCCTCTATACGTAACATGTTGCTGTTTTGTAAATAATTAAATTATGGATGTTTAAGAGAGTAAAATACCCTAAGATTAGGGTACTTTGGGTGGTCAAAGTAAGTTGGGAATGAATGCCCTAAATCTAATTTTTAAGGGTATGCAAAGGGGTATCCAAAGAGGGTTGCAAAAGGTACCCAAAACATGAGTGAAAGTTGCTATTTTGAAAGCAACCAATATATGGATTTTCAATATGTGATATTACCCTAAATTTGGGTTAAGAAAAGTATGATTAATTGTTGGAATTTATGGATTAAAACTCTGTTTGGATTTAAGTATCAAAAGAGACGTTGAAAGGATGAAAAATTGGTCCTAAAGTTGTTGTTTTGGAACCCTAAATTATATGTTAATTAAATAATTTAATCATGCTGAATTGGGATACAAGTTGCTGTTTTGAAAAAGTTTAAGAAACACATAAGTTATGTAACATAAGATGAGTCTATATGGAAGGATATGAATGGACAAGTGATGAATAACTTATGTGAATTCCTAAAATGGTAAAATGCATGATTATGTTGCTGATTTGATGATTAAGTATAATTTTAAATTTTGAGATTAATATATGAGGCCTAAGACGTCGTATATGTGCCTAAAATGAGCACTAACGTATGAAATATGAAAAATATGTAAAAAATGATAAACGGGAGGTAATGAACTTCCATATGATGATTTAATAAAAGATTATGATGTGTATAAAAGTTTTCCCTACATAGGGGTATTAAAAATGAATGAATGGATCATGTGATGGATACGTTATGTTATTATGTATGAACACCTGACTTGAAAGACAAGTAGGTTAAGCTAATTCAATATAAATCCAAATGGATTCATGTAGGTTGAAAAATCTTAAAGGATGCAAGCATTTGAAGTTGATGCATATAAATGAAATGTCATCTTCATTTATTTAGGCAAAGGCAAGGATGGAAGAAAGGGAATTAAGGTTATCTCAGGTAAGTAAGCGAACTTTTTAAAATATTATTTTTCTTCTATGTGTTGACAAAATTGAAAATGTTTATGATGATGTTTTGATAAATGGGCAAGCACAAGTTTTGAAAATGATGTCTTTAATGAAAAGATACAAGTTTTAGAAAAGGATAGCTTTAATGAAAAGCATCAAAGTTTGCTTCATAGGAAGCAAGCAACATTTTTTAAGATAATTATTTCATCACAAGTGTTGCCAAAGATTGGGAATGCTTTATGTTGATGGATTTAGGAATTTTCTTACAAATAGGAAAATTCTTCATGATGTTGTTTCTTAAGAATTTCATGCTTTATGTCAATGGATTCTAAGCAAGCAAGCTCCTTATGATGTTGATTTCTATGTCATGACGTTTAATCATAAACGATAATTTGGACATGGTCCATATGTTGAAAATGATATTAAAAAAGTTTTGATTTCCTTTAGATAAGGAAATATGTTGAAAATGTCTTAAAAAATGTTTATATGGATATTATTAAAAAGGGGTTTAAGGATGACCAACCAGATAAGTTTATTTCATAAAATAATTTGATTTCGAGTTGCTAAAATGACATGCAAAAGGCTACGCAAGCCCCTCTTTATGTAAAAATGGCAAGATGGATATGGACGAGGATTTGATATCAGGGTGGTTGAGAAGGGGATGATACAATTATATAACCTTTGTGGGCAAAAGACCCCGAAATGGAAACCAAGAAAATGCTAGGAAAATACGTGGTTTATTCTTGAAAATCCAAAAAATTTGAAGTTTCTTTATCAAAAGGATTTTAAAATCTATTGTTTTCTCAAGCATTTCCAAAACACTTATCAAAACGTCTTACTCGAAATATTTTTAAAAGAATTTTAGGAGGGTCATCCTAAAACTAGATTTCAAATGATAACTTGTTTAAAGTGGGTGCGCTCGCTTTACGAGTTGACACGGATTGCTGTCCGTGATGTTCGTTTCCAAAATGATTTAAAAAGACACAGACTACGGTCTGTGATGTTTTTCAAAATGGTTTAAAAGGACACGGGCTATTGTCTGTGATACTTTAAACCACATAGACTGTTGTCTGTGATGTTTTATGAGATCATGCTAGCATATGAACATTTATGATGATGATGTATGGTGCACCAATACAAGAAATAGGTCGATTTTAGAGCACAGTCGGAGATGAACCAGGGTCCACTCTACATATGGCCAAGTCGCTAATGGATGACAGGAGGCCAGCGGCGCCCTCCCGAAGATGAGAGAAGATGATGGAACAGCCACCTGGCTAACGTGCTATTAATGATGGATTTTCTTCCAAAATGTAGAATGATCACTTGGTAAGTGTCACTACTGGATGGGGAGAAATACATTTGAATATGTTTTGCTTTTGAAAACCCCAAGGATTGAGACATAAAAACGTTTATACGAAAAGTTATCTTACGTGGGATTTTATAAGCCATAATAGGATATTTTACACAAAAGGTGTAAATAACAAGGATAAAAGAAAACGTTTTCTATGCAAATGCTTTCATGAAAATGGATTATGTATTTTTATGTCTTGTTTGTTATAAACAAGCCCCAATATGGGGATTATGAAAAATACTTTATATGTCTTGTGGCTATAACAAGCCCCGAAATTGGGATTACAAAATAAGTTTTATGTCTTGTTTGTTATAAACAAGCCCCAAGATGGGGATTATGAAAAAGGATTTATGTGAAAAGTGTTTATGGACATGAGAATGTCCATTGCCAAAATGCTTACATGAAAAATGTTTTGGACATGAGAATGTCCTTTGTCAAAGAGTTTATATGAAAAATATTTTAAGACATATAAATGTTCATTGCCAAAGGAAGTTTATGTCAAAGATGTTTTGGAACGTCAAATGTCCCTTGGCTAAAGGAATTTATGATGAAAAAATATTTTGGATGTAAAAACGTTCATTGGCAAAAGAAGATTTTATGTAAATGTCTTAGAACATTATAAATGTTCACACAAGATCAAAGAAAATTACTTAAATAGGGTAAAACACATTGTTTTGCCTTAATAAGCCCGGACGTGGCTTGTAAAGGTTTTAAGAATTGATGTCTATGAAAATGTTCTAGGACATAGAATTGTCCTCATGAACAAATGATTATATGATAATGTATTAGGACATACAAATGTCCTCATGAAAAAAAAGGTGTTCTAGATGTTTATGAGAATGTTTTAAAAAGAAAGTATTGCCCCAAAATGCTTGCTTACTGAGTTATCCCTTATATTTGTTTTTCCAAACCTTAGATAGGTACCAGGAAGCTCAAGAGGTCGTGCACCTGAGCATCTAAAGAAAGGCAAGAGATGCTATGTAATTGTGGGCTCAAATGATTAGTCATGATGTATGAGATGGTATGTCTTAATTTTTTAAGCGGATGTATATGTATTTATTTAAAGTTCTAAGTTCTATATGAACCGATGATTGGATGTATGTATGTATGTATGTATGTATGAAAATGTCATGATTAAGTCAAGAGGACCCTTAATGTAGAAGAGCAAGTTGAGATGTTATGAATGAAATGCGCATTTGATATGTGCAATTGATTACAAGTGTATTATCGCTTGTAAGATGAATGGAATGAAATATAATGAAATGAAATAATAAAGGAAAAGGAATGAAATGAAAAAAAAAATTTGGACGATATCCAATTAAGAGTGATCAGGGCAATAATCCTGATTCACATTTACCAATCGATAAGATTTTGGAATAAGGATCAGAATGTGACGTCTCAAGTTGGGGTGTCACACCTCATCTTTCACCTTTGCTTGCAAATGGCCACTCAATTATTTCCCACAGAACCTCAAAATTTTAACTTCATTTGTCAAATGGGTAATGATCTTATGAGGTGAATGAGATGAAGGGATGAGATTTCTCCTCCCAAGGCAACTTGGATGGGTTATTCACAAGACAACTTTTCACTTTTCAATATAAATTTTTTACATTTTCAATACCACTTTTCATGTTCTCAATATACGTCACTATATTTTTACATCCCATTTATGCCTTTCATATACAGCCAAACAGCCCCCTGTCTTTCAACTATGTTTGCAAATTGCCGCTCTCATTTGGAAGTTATCTGTATGAGACACTCAATAGTCAGCAGCCAATTGCCAAATAATTACGTAGGCATGATTTACCCCCCGTGTATTTGCAGAACATCCAACTTCCACTTGATTTACCATCCTTAATTTGAATATATTTTCCAGATAATTCAATAATAAAAAAGGATAAATTCCAAATATGCCCACAAAATTTATCTATAATTCCAAATATACGGACGAATTTTCATAAATTACTTTCATACCCATATATTTTACATGAAAAACCAACCATACCCAAGATGTTATGCATAGTCAATTAATTTTTTAATAATAAAGTAATTTTATAATCTCCAAAATGCCCTCTTTGGCCCTAGCGAGCATATCTAACCAGAATTGTGATCTTTTCACACCGGCTGTAAACCGGGTGTGTTTCACACCACCTGTGACGGCCGTTGGATGTGGGGCGTGCGATCTGGGACGTCGAGGAGTTGGGAGCGACGTTGACACCGTCTGACACGCGAAGAAAGGCATGCAGGTCTCTCTGCGCGGTCCCCCTTTGCGTGCAGGTACCGACCTCTCTCCCCTCCTCTCTCTCTCTCCCTCTCTCTCTCTCTCTCTCCCCCCCCTTCCAGATCGCACGCCCTCTCTCTCCCTCTCTCTCACTTTCCCAATCCAGATCGCAAAAACTCCCCTTCCACGCACCATTGCAGCCTCTCGTCCCACGCACCATTGTAGCTTCTCCTCAAGACAGCCATTACTTGCAAGGCAGCCTCTCCTCCCACGCACCATTCCAGATCGCAAAAAACTTGGTTTCAGCTACCGATCGGTATTGTTTATTGTATCTGAATCTATTTTGCTTAATCTCTTTTTGCTTTATATTTTCTCTATGGATTGCCTTGGCGGGAATGCAGCATTATGCTCTGATTCTTTTTTTTTCCTTTTCTGGTTTGATTTTCTGATGTTCTATAGCAGGTATTTAATTCAGTTATGATAGATTTGATATAATGAAAACCGAAAAATAATGAAAACTGAAAAATCTGTTTTCATATTAACTGATTTCTTGGTAATTTCCTACTATCCCATTTAATTTTATTGGTTAGAATAATGAAAACCCAAAAATCTGTTTGCATATAAACTGAACTGATTGTGTAAATATCAATTTTTTGTAGATATATGTGACTTAGCAAATTTAATTACAACAATAATTTGTGCTGATATAATCTGATTAGTTAATGCAGTTATTTTTGCAAAATTTTCAACAATTCCATATCTACTCCATGTCATTGAAACCTAAAATCCCAAAGACGAACATCATTTGAAGTCTACGCAAATACCCGAATTGGTTAATATATGTTTTCATATTAATTGATTTCTTGGTAATTTCCTACTATGTCATTTAATTTTATTGGTTAGAATAATGAAAACCAAAAAATCTGTTTGCATATAAACTGAACTGATTGTGTAAATATCAATTTTTTGTAGATATATGTGACTTAGCAAATTTAATGACAACAATAATTTGTGCTGATATAATCTGATTAGTTAATGCAGTTATTTTTGCAAAATTTTCAACAATTCCATATCAATTCCATATCTACTCCATGTCATTGAAACCTAAAATCCCAAAGACGAACATCATTTGAAGTCTACGCAAATACCCGAATTGGCATATTCATTATTTAGTGATTCATATCTTACATTAAGTAATCTTTGTTTCATCGTAGATTGAGGGTTGTTGGCAGAATATTAGACTCCTGTTTAGCATGGATGGAAATTTGGGAGTTGATCTGAATATGGAAACGCTATATCCAAATGACTCGACAACAATGCAACTTCAACCAAATGATGAGCTAGAACCTAGTTTGATTAAGGATGTGAGAATGGATGATTTATTGAATGAGTTAGAGGGTGAGGATGTTGGTATTCCAGGTGTTAACTCAATTGATGTACATGGAATGAATGGTTTGTTCACCCCCAATGCTCCATTTGAGATGAAACCAAGAATCGGCATGATTTTTAGCTCCATAGATGAATCCTACGAGTTTTATAATCGTTATGCATGGCAATGTGGATTTAGTATTAGAAAGGATTGCTCCCGCAAGTTAAAAACAGGCGAAATTTCAAGGCTTATTTTAAGGTGCTCTAGAGCTGGTGCTGCACAGGATAAACGGACGACTAAAAGTGGTTTTATAAGTCGTTGCTTATGTCCTGCTAAAATGTATGTGAACTTAAGCCAACAAAATAAGGCATATCACGTGTCACAGTTTGTTGAGAGTCATAATCATTTACTATGTACTCCAACAAAAACTCGTAAGTTGCGGTCACATAAAAAGTGCACGGAAGATGACCTAAATCTTATTGCATCATTAAAAGCCTCTGGGATTAGCGTGGCGCGGTCTATAACATTCATGCAGCATGAAGTGGGAGGCCCTTCTCATCTTCATTTTTCAGAAAGGGATGCTAGAAATGCACTAAGGAGAAAGCGTCAAACAATGTTCGGTGGTGATGCAAATACTTTGCTACGTTATTTTCAAAGAAAAAGTCAGGAGGATCCTCTGTTCTCATATGAAATTCAAATTGATGAGGAAATGAGATTGACTTCGTGTTTTTGGGTTGATGGAAAATCAAAGGAAGATTGCATGGTTTTTAGCGATGTTATGTGTTTCGACACGACATACAAGACTAATGAGTATGATATGTCGTTTGGTCCATTTGTGGGAGTCAATCATCACAATCAATCTATATTGTTAGGAGCTGGTTTGTTGTTCGGTGAGACAATTGAAGATTTTAAGTGGTTGTTTCAGACATGGGTGGATGCGATGGGTGGTGTTCATCCAAAAACTATAATCACAGATCAAGATGCTGCCATTGGAGCAGCAATATCATCCGTTTTTCCAAATACTACCCACCTCCTATGCTTGTGGCATATATGTAGGAAGTTGCCAGAGAAGTTATCTCACGTCATTCACGAGCATCCGACTTTTAAGGCAAAGTGGAATCATTGTTTGTACGGCACAGAAACTGAAGAAGATTTTGATGAGTGCTGGCAAATGATGATAGACGAGTTCGACCTGCAGGGCAACTCATGGTTGCAGCACATGTATGAAATACGGGAGAAGTGGATTCCGACATTCACGAAGAAATTCTTCTCTGCTGGTATGAGGACAACAGCTAGAAGTGAAAGCATGAATGCATTTTTTGATGGATTCGTAAACCATAAGTCAAATCTGATTGATTTTGCGCATGGATATGAGAAAGCACTTGAACGGAGACGTGAGGCTGAAGGAGAGGCTGATTTTCGTACACTGCATGGCGTGCCCTTGTTGAAAACCGTAAGTACTATTGAAGCTCAAATGGCAAAGTTGTATACGTTGAATATTTTTTTAATTTTTCAAAAGGAGTTGGAGCAAAGTCTTATGTATATTGGAGAAAGGATAGAAGGAGATGGAATAATACAACGATGGCGCATGCAACATAGTGAAGTGGACGACGATGGAAAGCATAAGATCCTGTCATGGAATATGGAGGAGTTAGTGACTACCTGTCCATGCATGAAATTTGAATCCTTTGGTATCATTTGCAAGCACATCATTGCCATATTTCGATTCCTTAAAGTGAAGCATATGCCACCATGTCACCTGTTATCACGTTGGACACAATCTGTAAAGTCCCATATCAGTCATGGATTTACACCAAATGATAGCGAATCCAGGCAATCTCTTGCTATTCGTACTCACACACTATCAAAGTGGTGGAGTCATGTTAGACATGAGGCTTTGCACAACCCAGAAGCATTTCAAATAGTGAAGGGTCATATGGAGACCATGCTTGCTGAACTTGATGCAATACCGAAGCAGCCACGACATGCGGATCCAAATAGACTGGATGGAATGGATGCCAATGGAGGTCCTACTATGGGAGTTGCAAGTGACAATTTCAACCTGAATGTTACTGGCCCAAACTCCACGGACGTTGAAGCAATAGGAATATCAAGTGGTGTATTTCCAGCACAAAGTTCTCAAGGCATTAGCATTGACAAACCACATATCTCACTGAGGAAGGGAAGAACATCGAAGCGATTCAAGGGAGCAATTGAACAGATACGTGGTGGATTAAAACATTGCCGTGGATGTAATAAACTTGTTGTTGGTCATGATAAACGTAATTGTCCTGCATTCAATGTTCCAATTACATCAATTCGATCTGAATCTAGTAATGATGCGTGCATTTACACAGTACGAGGCCGAGGTATGCGAGGTATTCATATCGACTTATCTTCCGTTGTTGCTATGTTTTATACTTTTGCATTTGTTATGAAGAGAATGTCATCAATACATGTAATACATGGCATAATTAATTCATTATGATCTAATTACCATTTCTGTTTCATTTTGTTGCATAGGTGGCCATAAATGAGATGACATATACTTGTTTTTGTGGTGCCGCAGTTGTTATATTGACATCACATACAAAAAAGAACCCTGGCCGGCATTTTATGCGATGTCCACATTATAGAGTATGTATTCTTCTGAATAATAATATGCCCTTTTTATTAATTCGAATTGGGGATCATATATAATTTGTTTGACAGGATCCTTCAAAGTGCTGCAAATATTTCAGATGGGTGGACGAGTCATCGACTTCTGCTTTGAAGAGTTCAAATTCATCACAGTATGAAAGCGAAAGCAAGCTTCACTCCGAAAGCCAACTTGTCCCGTACGAATACGAGCAATTGGTGGCTGATATGGGAGAAGTCTTGCGTTGTGTTTCAGATCTGAGGGAGATTCACATAGCAGAAACCAATCAAATAAAGCAGATACATAAGACTGCAGTACAAGAATTGAAAGGTGAAATCCGACAAGTCAGGGATGCAGCAGTGAAGAGGGACATCGATTTAAAACTCGCATTAGAGAGGAGAGACATGGAGCTGTTGAAGTTGAAGATAGCTTTTGCAATTTTTATTAGTCTAGTTGGTGTTGTTTTGCTTATTATAATGAATTAGATTCTCTAAATATTTTAGAACAGCTGTTGTTAGTATTGTGGGGTGAAATTCTCTAACTTGTTGTAACTACATGAACCTCTGTTGTTAATGCTATTTGGAGACTAATCAGAGTTTGTCTATCTTGACATTTAGTTATGAGATTTCGGATTTTTTGCATATTTAGAGATGGAGTGGATTTATTTTCTGCATTTTTGAGCGATAAAATGCAACTTTCATTTACAGAAATGATTTTATTTTTCCAACGATATTTTCCAAATGGTTTTCCACATTTTCTGTATTTTTTGGAATTTTTTGCATATTTAGAGATGGAGTGGATTTATTTTCTGCATTTTTGAGCGATAAAATGCAACTTTCATTTACAGAAATGATTTTATTTTTCCAACGATATTTTCCAAATGGTTTTCCACATTTTCTGCATTTTTTGGAATTTTTTGCATATTTAGAGATGGAGCGGATTTATTTTCTGCATTTTTGAGCGATAAAATGCAACTTTCATTTACGGAAATGATTTTCTTTTTCCAACGATATTTTCCAAATGGTTTTCCACATTTTCTGCATTTTTGAGGAATTTTTTGCATATTTAGAGATGGAGTGGATTTATTTTCTGCATTTTTGAGCGATAAAATGCAACTTTCATTTACAGAAATGATTTTATTTTTCCAACGATATTTTCCAAATGGTTTTCCACATTTTCTGCATTTTTAGGAATTTTTTGCATATTTAGAGATGGAGTGGATTTATTTTCTGCATTTTTGAGCGATAAAATGCAACTTTCATTTACGGAAATGATTTTCTTTTTCCAACGATATTTTCCAAATGGTTTTCCACATTTTCTGCATTTTTTGGATTTTTTTGCATATTTAGAGATGGAGTGGATTTATTTTCTGCATTTTTGAGCGATAAAATGCAACTTTCATTTACATAAATGATTTTATTTTTCCAACGATATTTTCCAAATGGTTTTCCACATTTTCTGCATTTTTGAGGAATTTTTTGCATATTTAGAGATGGAGTGGATTAATTTTCTGCATTTTTGAGCGATAAAATGCAACTTTCATTTACAGAAATGATTTTATTTTTCCAACGATATTTTCCAAATGGTTTTTCCACATTTTCTGCATTTTTGAGGAATTTTTTGCATATTTAGAGATGGAGTGGATTAATTTTCTACATTTTTGAGCGATAAAATGCAACTTTCATTTACAGAAATTACAAATAATCTCAACAATTTCCAGGTGAATAACTTAACTTCTCACAAACTTTATTGAACAACATTAATGGAAGAACAACATACATCGACTCACCATCAATTCGCATTCTTCAATACAAACAAAAACAAATCCAATTATACATTATGGAAATCTTTCAAGTGAATAACTCTTCTTACAATCATTGAACAACATACATGGAAGTCCAACATACATCGAAGTCAAATCAGTCCCCGAAGTTCTTCTACAAGGATTAACAGCCATTTATTCAGGATAATGAAATTTCATGCCAATATAACAAATCATTGAAGACCATACACAAGCAATGCTCCAACCCCTGCAATTCCGATCACTAGACCTATAATTACCCCAAATGGGGGCAGTCCTCCTCCAATGGCTTTTCCTGTGTTTACATCATAACGTGCAAACCTCTTCTTTGGTGCTTGGCACTGTGGGCAAACATATGAATCCGGCTGCAAAAGAAGGAAATCACTCAGAAACTATCCAACTTACATTTCCAACTTCAACAACAAATTTAGGAATGAGAGCCCATGCTTCGAAGAAAATCACGTATCAGATGGGTTTTTAGTGGTATAGTGTTCATAGAGAATCAGAGATGTTGTTACCGGTAAGGATTTACAATGATGTCAAAATGGATTTGATAGCATTTGATTCTATTGATTTTCTATTATATACTGTCAAAACGAATTCATTAACAGCATTAGATGGAAGGATACAGGTACAAACATGGATGAAAACATTCTAAAAATGATTGGCATGATAAATACAAAAAAAAAAAGAAAAAGAAAAAAAAACAGTTGGCATAAATGCAAATTTTTTACTTTCGAGTTGTCATGGACGCCAACCTTGTAGGAAAGACAATGAAATTGATATGGAAGAGATGATAAATTCAACTGCATTTTAACCATTCAAAGATTCTTAGTTTTTCAGTAAGGGAAGGCGATCTAGGTCAATGTACTTCCCTGTTCTTCGAAAGGCTTCTGGAGAAAGTAAATATATCCACAGTCAAGGCATATATGGGTTGCTCTGGCCTGCAATTTACCAAATCATTCAAGTCAATTTCCAAGCTAGTGCACCCGAATGGGAGATAGACCAAGCCTGTTATGTGAAACTCTCACCTTCTAAGATTCTGTCAGTTTCCTCCCAAGGCGAGGTAGAGCAGGCCTCTTTGGCAATCGCCTAACATCTACTTTTGCACCTCTGCATCGCACAGGATATAAATTGGGTATGGTATTGCAGCTTGCGGTGATGATTCTTAAGGAGTTGGCTTCTATGTAATCCCATCCATTTTTCCCGCTTTGATGGTTGATGGGAAATCCATTTCATCCATTGTATCTAGCATTATTTATATCGTTGTGGATATCCATTTTGCAGCTGTTCCACATTACATCATTCTGTGGTTACACTTAAACATGCGATAGTCATGTACTTTTTAGTTCTGAACTCACGGTGAGAAAAAAATTGCTGACCTGCTTACTACGAAGTAGACAGAGTCTGGTTTTGCTTGGATTGCTGTCTTTGTAAAACCCAGCTTATCAGCAGGCCAGAGCTCATCCCCAAAGAAGCTGCTTGTGTAAATTACCTGGTCCCCGGCTTTTAGTCCAGCCTTGGCAGCATTCCCACCTCCCTCGACAGCCTAACAAAACCGTGGATGCTTGTGAAATTAGCAAGGACAATTCAGTTACTCTATGCAGCAACAAGCCAGAAACATTTCAAATGAAGCTACACGTGAATTTAAACGGTCAGAACAACATAGATTAAAATTTTCAGAAGATGGAAAAGGAGTAAGCAATATATGTATGTTACTGGAAACAAAAGCTAACCGTGATGACAACTCCACCTCCAGGCTTTTGGCCTAATGTTAGACCTAATGGCTTATCAACTTCAACCTCAATGTTCTTGGATACACCAGCAGTCCTTGCGTTGATTTCAAGTCCTCTCCTTCTGAGGACACTCCTCTGCCCTCCTCTCTTTGTTTGAGAAATGGAAAATACCCTCTTGGCATCTGACAGAGAGAGCCCATGGAAGCTGGTTTTCTGGACAGAACATGAGCAACAAAAGTCAAATAATCAATAGCTCCAGCTGAACGGGGTTTTCAGTTTTCTCCTTCTTTGAACAGAAGCTGTTTCGGGGGGTGCCATACCTATTCTGTGGCAGATATCAGTTGCTTTACAGCAGTAGTCTTGGAAGAGTGGGACTGAGAAATTGAGCATGAAGAGGAGGAGGCTGCATAGAAAGCTGCTGCTGCAACGACAGCTGAAGACATCTTGGCTGGTGTTGCATTCGGCGGAGAGGAGAGAGAGAAAGGAGATGAGAAGAGTTGGGGGGTGGGAGGATCATGTGGATGACAATAATTGTCTATGGATAATTGAAAGTGGGTGCCGAATTTGGACCGGTAAACGACGATCGTGATTGAGGAAGCCACACGCCCACCTCGCGCTGTGTGTAGAAAGAAGCGGTTTCAAGTATCCCATCCTTTCTTCCCACTTTGAAACAATACCGATCGGTAGCTGAAACCAAGTTTTTTGCGATCTGGAATGGTGCGTGGGAGGAGAGGCTGCCTTGCAAGTAATGGCTGTCTTGAGGAGAAGCTGCAATGGTGCGTGGGAGGAGAGGCTGCAATGGTGCGTGGAAGGGGAGTTTTTGCGATCTGGATTGGGAAAGTGAGAGAGGGGGAGAGAGAGGGCGTGCGATCTGGAATGGGAGAGAGAAAGAGAGAGGTCGTGCGATCTGGAAGGGGGGGGAGAGAGAGAGGGAGAGAGAGAGAGGAGGGGAGAGAGGTCGGTACCTGCACGCAAAGGGGGACCGCGCAGAGGGACCTGCATGCCTTTCTTCGCGTGTCAGACGGTGTCAACGTCGCTCCCAACTCCTCGACGTCCCAGATCGCACGCCCCACATCCAACGGCCGTCACAGGTGGTGTGAAACACACCCGGTTTACAGCCGGTGTGAAAAGATCACAATTCATCTAACCATCCCTATTAGATACCATTTTAGCTACGAACCTACTCGCGCAATCATCTCCTGTGTCACCGATGTACCTACTATTCACTGTTAACGAGAAATCTCAGCAAACAGCCATCTTGACCCATTAGATCCACCATTAATGGCAGGGAGAGAGGAAAAATCTCCTTTTGTTGGATGATGATAAGCCCCTGCTAAGCGGGGACTCACTTTCTTAAATTCTTACGTGAAAGGAAACAGAATTGGAAGGGAAAGGAAACTAACTAAAGAAAATGAAAGAAATGAATTGGTATTTTCTTACTTCCCATTACAAAGTGTCACCCCCTCTCTTATACGCCTGTTCTTGTTACATCTCTAACTGCTTTTCTCTCCTAATGCACCCTTGCCATGACCCTCCTATTACATTTACACTGCCTGTCATTTCATCCCCCATGAGAATCAACATGTCCTTGAGGTTGAAAATCTGAAATTTTGAATTTTGAAAACAAAATCCCAATCTATGAATTTCCATCGTCTAAAGAAGAAGCCACAACCAGTACGCCTCCACATGTTTTGGTGATTTGAGCCACGTATGATGCAACAATGCTTGCCAACGCCACCATCATGAACCAACTGGCATGCCCACATGCCTACACACCTCATGCCCGCTCCCATGACATCCCGTCCAGATGCAGGTAGGGGTGCAACATGGGTAGGGGTGTTAATGGATACAGTAAAACCATTAACCTACTCATCCAACCCATTTATAAATGAGTTTGAATTTGAATTTTTGAATTAACGGGTTCTAATCCGTCAACCCATTCAACTATTTAATTAAAAAAAAGATTCTGGTCGAAATTTTATAGATCATCAACCCATTTAGTAATCCATTTAACCCATATAACCTATTCAACTTATTTAACTCGTTTAACTAATTAAAGTTGTATATGCAAACTCTTTGGTTGTTTTCTCCCGCTAAGTCTTCCTCCCCCCACCTAATTTTCATTTTCTCATTGCTGTCCTAATTTCATTTTCCTGTTACTGTCATATTTTCATTTTTCTTACGTCAAAAACACTCTCTTTCTTCTCCTAGCAAGATCATCGTCTGCTAGAGTCTAGGCCTTCAGGTCATCTACTATACAACATATTAATAACCTGCTAATTCATTTATTAAATAGGTTGTAAATGGGTTAGGGTTTAGGTTTTTTAAATGAGTTAATAAATAGATTATGGTTGGGATATTTTAAATGGATTAGAATTAAACTTCAACCCATCCAACCCGATCCATTAACACTCCTAAACTCGAACTCATAAAACTCGAATTCACCTCAATTCTAACTCTAACTCTAACTCTATTTATAAAGCATTAACCCTAACTCTAACCCTAACTCTATTTTTAAAAATCGAGTTCGGGTTGAGTTTGAGATTGAAATTTATTTTGATAAATTTACATTTTACTTAAAAGTGATAAGTTTAGAATTTTATATGAATATACAACAATAACAAATCATGTAAGTAAACATAATAATATATAGTCAAACTATAGACTTTTAAAAAATATAGCAATATAAATAATATTTTTTAAAAAAATTTAACATCAAAAATAATATAAAGGAAGAAAATTAATGGATATAAAGATAAATTATAGAAATAAAAGATAAATATAAATCAAAATATATACTTAATTTATAAAATAATTACAATATGCCAAACATGTATTCAAATATAAATAATATAAAATACACAAAATAAAAAATATTTTTTAAATATTATGTATATAATATATTTTATAACAAATAACAAATACGAAATCGGGCTCGAGTTCACTTGAACATTAATCATATCACATTTACAAATTAGGTTTCTTGGATTCGAGTTTTTCAAACGCAGATTGCAAAAAAGCAAATTACAGCACAATTGGAAATCAGATTCAGAGTGCAGGGTTCAAGCTCAACCCGGCCTAAGTTGCAGCCCCCGTGAATTAGTCGAATCATAGAATTGGAGAGAGCGGCAATCTGCTACCGAAGACGAAGCATGAAGTAGCTGCGTTTGTTGGCATTGGAGCCGGAATTCGTGGCAAACCGATCTGCAGGTGGGCCGCTGACAGCCATGGCGGTCGGTGGGGTTGTGCACACAGGAGCTGAGGAAACTGACGGGGCAGATGTGCTTGCTGACAACAATGGAATTGCAAGATTCAAAGAAGGGGAAGACAAGGCCAGCCATTCGGATTTGTGGTTGTACTGGGTTTTGTCAGTGGTGGTGATTTCAGCTGCGACGATTTATGGTGGGCGACCAGATTTTCACCGGCAGCCGTTAGGATGGAAGACGGGTTGTAACGAATGTAGAACAGGGCTGTGGCAATCGTGGTCGAGGGGAGATTCGCTTGCCATTGTCTACGGAGTGTGGATCTCACGGAGGTGGGTTTAGCTTGGGATGGTTGCCGGATTCAGAGGAGACGACGTTGAGCGGCGAGGGTGACATCCTGCAGCGTTTGTTTTTGCCGAGTGTTGACTCATATTGTCATTAAAAAATTTATTCGGCAATCGACAAGTTTACCGTTATTTTGGTAGCTTGCATTAACGGCCTACAAGATTTGAAAAGTAAATATGCAAAACTCGTGAATTAAAAAGCAAATACGCATTATTAGAGGGACTCAAATGCAAATAACCCATCGTTTAACATAAAGTTTAGACATGAATATGAAAAATTAAATTATAGACGGAGAATTGCAAAATCACAAACAACTCGAGGCATAAAATAATATGGAAAATCTATATTTAGGAATCGGATTTTGAAGTGCTAACGTATACAGAGCAAAATTATAAACCTTTCGCCTTTAGGTTTAACTTTGGGGAAAAAAAAAAGAAGCCTGCCGAAGGAAACACTGCAACTGCCCCTTTTTTTTCATCCTCTTTTTTTCCCTTCTTTTTGGATTTTAATAACAGGATGTGAAGACAACAATTTTACACCAGAATTGCACCCGATGATATCAGTTTTGCTGTGCATTTTGCTCATTTTTAGTGACAATTCCTGATTAGCGAATGCTTGGAATCATGCATTAACAAGTTTGTGTGGACTATGGACAAGACTTTCTCCCTATAGCAAAGATATTGAAGTCAGGTTTTAGTTCTGTGGAAGAATCTCCACAGAATCAATTACTTTTACAGAAGTCTCACGCAGAAACGCTGAGAAAGTTACTCAAACTGGTCGTACTATACGGCTGAAAGAATTGAAGAAATCTCTGCAAGGATCAAACCTTCAGAACAGTTTAAGAGCCCCCCAAAATATCTCTGGAATCAGAAGCTAACTTCCAGTTGTGAAATTGCATGTTGAAGTTTGCAACTTTGCACTATGGGGAAGGAATGTCGGAATGTCTGAGAGATGCTGAATCCTACACATAACACGGCCATGCAAAGGTCCGGTAAACCTATGGGGCAGTCATTGGACATAATGAATGAAGTACACCACGCTAAATTTCAGAGCCGGGCCAGGGCATCCGTAAGTTGCAGCTCAAGTATCCAGGAGCTTCAACATCTCATTCATATGTAACATTAGAACTGTGAATGGGGCAATGGATCTAGGTATGCTGTATGAATGATAGAATCTTTGAAGAAAAAGCAAATAATTCTAAAAGCATGGAGCCTTCCAAGAAAAGCAAGCAGTACTTACCCCTTTATCCATCTCATAAGAAAAACAGTGGAGAAGTCCTTAAAAGATTTCTCCTTGGTGACAATCTGCTGAACCTTAATAATCCCCTGCTCAGGTAGAAATTTCCAAAAATGTCTTTTCACATGTTCAACCCTGTAGAACAAAGATCTAATGTAAACAATCCAATGCAATTGAACTCTTCTATGTTGCAAGCTGTTGCAAGTTACCAAAAGATCAGAAATCCTGTGATACAATTTAGCACCAGCTATTACATACACCTTAGCAAGTTCAGCTAACATGTATGGTTCATCATGTAATCCATTACCTTTGGCCAATAGCAGACCACAAGGCTAACCTTGGTCATTGTCCTCTTTCACTCAATACTCAATCTACCACTTTTTGTCCATAGGCAGACCATGAGACAGGCCTTGATGAATTCGGGCCCTCTAATTCTCAGCATATCAATGTTGAATGGTTGGGTTCATCCATGAAGAGTCAACTGGGAGATCAGCTTGGATAATCACAAATGAGAAACCAATCAAATCCTAGCCTGTGTCAGCCTATAAGGTTAGAAACAGATCCCGTCAACCACAACTATACGTTAAAGAGCCAGCAATTTTCTGGTCTCGTTAAATGGATTGCCTGTATTTGCCATACATTTCCTTGAGAATGAGCAGCATCAGCAACATAGATACTAAATATGGTCAAGTGTAATATTAGACTGATAAGTACTAGTTGCAGAAAGTATAGCAAAGCAGCAGCACGAAACTGTAGAAACGCATGCTAAAAATAAAGTTAACAAATGGCTTCAACAGACTTGTCATATAGGGTGCATCAGCAGGAATGTACGCATTTTGATTTCAGCTGCCTAGCATTTTGAGGATCATGGTATCCAGTCCTAGCACTTACTATAGCTGACTTCTTTTATATTCACAAGGTGATAGTAGGTCCATCATTTGAGTACAAGCTCCAAGCATGAAAGTTGAAAAATGAAAGACATTAGGATTGAACTTTGAAGGGCTTCATTTATGTACTTACCACATTGATACAGCTTTTGGAGCAGCATATCTCTGAGAAATCAAACCATTACAGTGCCGATGAATCATTTACTCATAATCAACCTCCACTAATGATGGCATGCCCCTCTCTAAACTGCTCTTGCTCAGAGAATTTCAATTCATTCACAAGCCACTCACGACAAGCCCTTAGGCTGAACAGCTCACTCATGGGCCCATGCCTATGTCCCTTGTTGCCAGGCTATACAGTTTATGTACACAACATACCATCATGATCAGGTGCCTAGACAGAGCTATCACATCAGCAACATAACTTTAAAAGCAATGTCAACACAAAAATCGGAACAAGCTGCATTCTTTTGTTAATACATAGCACAGGCAATCACTATTAACCTCAACCTTAACTTATGCAGCTGAAGCAAGTAAGCAACAACTAAAAGGAAAAGCCTAATGAAGTTTAACACTCATGGGCCTTCTATAGCCTACGCACTCTCAAAGATGGAAAGAAGCATAGATAGCCTAAACATAGCCTGTTGCCAGGCATGAAAACCAAACATAACACAAGTCATGGCTCATGACCAAAATGCTAAAAAACATTAAATTTTAAAGGGGTGGAGGTACAAACATCTGTTTAGCTCATGGTAATCTACTTTTCCTTAAAAAACAAAAAAAAAGGGACCTGGAGGAGTGATGGGAACCAGCAACAAAACCGTACATTTAACCATGAGACAGCAAATTACCCCGTATACAGACATTTCTAATCCAAAATCAACATCAACTTCTTTTCTGATTTTTAGATTTGGTTGGGATTTTTCCATATGCCATAAGCCTGGACTGAGATATCTTAAGTTCCGCTTGTCGGTGTCGTCTCTTGCTACGTCTAGAAATGGCACCATTTGCACCATTTGATGCCTCCAAATCAGTTTTCTCTTTCGTTGCAGAAACAGAAGTTTCATATTCTTTCTGAGTATCAGGCTTTACACCAACCTTCTTCTTGCTAATCTTCTTTTCTTTATCTCTCCTTTTTTCTTCTCCTCCTTGAAGAAGCAACTTCTTCTTTACTTTCTGATCATATCTCTTGAACTTGGATACCTTCCACTCGGTTTCCCTGTATGGGGCAAGCTTTTTCAAAGAAACATACTGGTTCAAATCCTTATCATCAGCCATAAGTAACTCTGCAGGAGTCAAGCCATATCTGTTGGAAGTGACTGAAGCATACTTGAACCGCGTCTTCAGGTCCCCAATGGAATCTTCATAGTCCAACCTATAATATTCCTCCAGCTCTTTATCAAGAGCAACCTTCTCCTGAAGGGAAATCTTGTGTTTCCCCTTTTTCTTGTTGTCCCCTTCTTCATTTGAACCATCCAAAATCTCATCCCCATTCCCATCTGCCCTCCGTTTTAGTACTTCCTCTCTCATAGCTAAGAACCCATCACGCTTTCTTTTGTTCTTACTGTCCTGATTCCCCTCTTCTTCTTTATCTGGGATACCAGAAATCTCACCATTATCCTCATCTACCCTGTGTTCCAGGATTTTCTTCATTGCAGCTACCGGCCCATCACCATGCCCCAACACATCCCAGCCACTTGGAAGCCCAAGCAACTCATCTTCCTTATCAAAATCCGGCTTTTCAATATTTTCATCATCACTTCCAAAATCTGGATCAGGGTCATCTGCATCATAGTATGCCTCACCAAATATCTCTTTCATCTTCTGGTCATATTCTTCAGGGTTGAAGTCCTCCTCCAAATCATCCACATCCAATCCACATTCCCCACCATCACCAATACCTGCCATGGCTCGTATCTTCCCAAGCTTTTCCATGATCTCCTTCTTCTTAACATTCTTCAAATGTTTCAGCTCCTCCTTTCGCTCAAACTCTGCCATTGCTATCCTTTCCTCCTTCCTCTTACGCTGCTCTTTCCTAACATTTGATTTCTTCCTCACAGATCCTTCCACAATGCGCGCATGGCCCATCACTCGATCACCAGCCCCTTCCTCATGCCTATAGTGAGACTCCAATTCAAACATCTCCTGCTTCTCCAACTCCTCCTCATCATCCAATACCTCCTGCATCTCCTCATTGGAAGGCTTTCTTGCCACATCCTTACCAATCCACATCTTGTTCTTCAAGAAGCTTTTCAGAAACATCTCACCCTCACTCAAATTCTCATCATCCCCGAAGTACTCATCCAAACGCCTCTCAATCTCCAATCCATTCCCAGAATCATCTTCATCCTCCATTACCTTCTTCTCAACAAGAAAGTCTTCATCGTCGTCATCATTGCCGTCAAAAGCCTCATCTGCCGCATCCAGAAACGACTGCCGAACCTCCTCCTGCTCCTCGTTGTAGCTCTTCACCTTCGACGTTGAGTCCTTATCTACAAATTCCGCCCCCTCTTCCATCAAATGCTTTGCAACAACATCCTTCAAATACAAAGGCTTTTTCGTCTCCTTATCCGTCTTCTTATTCTTCTTATCCTCATCCACCTCCTCCTCCTTATCTTCTTCACTCTCGGTACTAAACAGCTTCGCATCTTTCCTATCAAGAAAGGGATCCATCTTCTTCACCTTGACAAGTGCGTCGTAGAATTCCAAATCTTTACGGTCGGAGCCTTCGATATCATCGTACTCGTCGGATTCCAAAGATTCGTCGGAGTCGTCGCCATCGCCGACAAGGCCCCGTTTCTGCAGCTCCTTTAGACGGTGGATATCTTCCCGGCGTTTGTTGTGCTCGTAGCGGCGGACAAATTCCTCGTCGACCTCGATCTTGGAGATATCTTCTGCGTCGGAAGATGAAGAATCAGAGCCATCAAATAGCTGCAGCGTCATATCCTCACTCGGATTAAAGCAACGGGAACTTCCCAGTTCGGAGCTTCTGCAGTGGCGCCGAAATGGCGGAAACAAGGGTTTTTAGATGGTTGTGTTTTGTTTGAGATATTTGCAAATGGCTCCCAAGTGTTTTGAATTTTTCCAATTATCTAGAACATTCGATTTTATAATACTGCACTTTTGAACTATTTGCAGAAAAACAGCACCAATCCCACTCGGACTCGGCCCTGGCCCTGTGCGGATTCGCCCGGTCACCGCAACATTTACGCGGTGAAAATATAGCTTCCTTTCCTTTTTTATTTCAAAAAAAAATTCTTTCCTTTTGTGGTCTCCAGCGGTTCCTATTTCAAGCCATCTCAGATTTTTAAATTAAGGGTGCGTTTGGCTGAGGATAAACTTTATGATGAAAAGTATTTTAAGTAAAAATTGTTAAATTAATAGAAAATAAATTAAGGATGCGTTTGGCTGGGGATAAACTTTATGATGAAAAGTATTTTAAGTAAAAATTGTTAAATTAATAGAAAATAATGTAATACAATACTGATATATCTTTATTCTGCATATAGTTTTTCAATTTGTAAGACAGATTTTTCAATTTTTAATAAAGTTTTTTATATTTTAAATGCAACGTTTTTATTTTCAATATATACTATTACATTATCATCTCAAATACAAGTTTCATTCAAAAATCTTATATGAATATCTAATTCATTAGAATTTTTAATATTATTATTTTTTACTAGT